>JAKSZU010000025.1:11678580-12136080 GCA_026018925.1 Tupaia tana | reverse complement strand
GAATTTTTAAGCCGCTGGATCCAGAATGCAGAGCATCCAGTTAGCCACGTGGGATCCAGCGCCTTAACCTCCATGCCACCTGCTGGCCGAGCGTGGATCTTTCCAGGCCGACCACTGCCGAGAATCGGAAGAGGAACAGTGGGCGCCGTCGATGCGTGCTCTTTGAGACGCTGGGTGTTTTCTTTGCTCAGTGTGTCAGTCACTGTGTGTCATGGCACATCCTGGTCCCACTCCGGCCAACATGTCGTACACGGATGAGGCTGCAGAGGATCAGGCGGCAGTAACAAAAAGAGAAAGAACGGAGCTGCCGACTGCTGCAGATGGCATTAACCCTCTCCCTCTCTCCCTTTTACAAATAACACATCCTCGTGCCAGTCAGCAGCCAGACGGCAACTGGCTTGCTCTTTTAGATCTAATTAGTACCCAGCTCGCGGTGCAATCGGAAGTCTCATGTCCTTATGTAGAAATGGGGTGTGTTGGGAACCAGCAGTTAGCGTAATGGCTATGTCGCTGGACTCCCACGTAGTCGACCGCAGTTCGCGTCCCGGACCCGGTGGCTTAAAGCTCACGCCGGGCGCGTGTGCGTGTGTGCCCAAGATCCCAAGAGGAGAATGGAGGAGAAGGGATTGCGGTGTGACCATCCCCCCTGGGGGGTGATTTCTTGCTTTCTGTTTCTCTGTCTCTCTCCATCTGTCTGGCGAGCACACGCGCCCTATAGCAAAAACCTCTCCAAAAAATAAAAAAAAAGAAATGGGGTGTGTTTTCCTCGTTGTCCTCCAAAAGCTCATTAAACCTGTGAACTTCCTACACACCAGTTTCGTTAAGAATTCAGTCACCAGGGACCGGCAGTTAACGTACTTGGCTATGTTGCTGGACTCCCATGTAGTCGACCGTGGTTCGAGTCCCAGACCCAGTGGCTTAAACTCACGCCAGGTGCGTGTGCGTGCGTGCCCAAGATCCTGAGAGGAGAATGGAGGAGAAGGGATTGCGGCATGGCCATCCCCCCTGGGGGGTGATTTCTCACTTTCTATCTCTCTGTCTCTCTCTGTCTTTCTGGTGAGCGTATGCACCCTATAGCAAAAACCTCTCAAAAAAAAGAAAGCAGTTTTAAAATTCAGTACTGGAGAATGTGCAAGGTTTTAGCTAGTGAAGATTTACTCCCAGGGGGACAAAAGTAAACTTTTTATACTTTTTTTGTTTTGTTTTTGCCATAGGGCACGTGCTCTCAGACACAGAACCAGAGTCAGACACAGAGACAGTGAGAGGGAGAGGGAGAAATCACCCACCAGAGGGGATGGCCATGCTGCAACCCCTACTTCATTCTCTTCCTGAGATTTTGGGCATGCATGCACATGCGCCTGGTGTGATTTTCAAGCTGCCGGGTCCAGGACTAGAGCTGCAGTCGACCATGTGGGAGTCCAGTGCCCTAACCACCATCCCTCCTGCTGGCCCCTTATACTTAATTTTACAAGTTTGGGAAAGACCAATTCTTTGGATTATTGTTCCTTTTTCAATTTTCAGAAATTTAAATGGAGACCTTTTGCTTTCGATTGCCTATCAGAAGTCAGAAAATCAGAAAAAAACTATCTGAAAGGATGATAAGTTATTATCCCAACTTGTTTCTGTCTACAAGATGGTACTTACTTATAAAGAAGAGTATGCACGAGTTTAGAGGTGGCTAAATGTTTATAGTTACTTGCTTTGTTTTCGGTCATTATTTGATAACATGCATATCATGAGTATTCAGTGGGGACACTTACACTGTCTCATAACACATGTCACACCCATTGCAAGTTTGCAGGAGGGTTCTAGAGCAGTGTCCTATGACTGGGGAGAGAGGATTGTGCTGTGTTTTTCCACGCCACATTCAGTGACCTCGGGTTGGGCTTGAACTCAGCCATGGCGGGAATATTTACACCAGAGACATTGGCAACTCTCGTGTATCGGGGACTTCCACGCAGTGTGAGGACTTGTGGTAAGCCTTCGGTAGACCACCTTTGGTTTTAGGCTATTTCAGGGTGACTTCATTATAAAGAATTTCTAAAATACTATCAGGGCCCTCTTACAACATGGTAAGCATTTTAGCAATGCAATCGCCTTTTTGATTTTGTTTGCCCTTTCTTCCCGCTTTTTTCTGTCCCTGCTTCGTTGGTTAATGATGTTTCAGTGGTGTGTGGGTACAGCTCCTGGTTGGTTGGTTGGTAGATTGGTTAGTGGAGGTCTCAGTAGGTTTACAAAGAATAGCCTTGTTTTTACTTTATTTTATTTATTTTTAAAATTTTATTTCACAATGTTACATTGTTTTTCTACATGATAGTTTTCCGTAACACCCTGGAAAGGAGACTGCTCCCTGGGGGTGCTGAAGTGGCGCTGACTGCAAGAGGAGGTGAGGAGGGCCAGGTCCCAGTCCAACAACGCTCGCTCCACTCCATGGAGTGCGGGTCAGTGGGAGCCACCACACTGCTTGATAATGGGCTGGGGTCAGGGACCAGCAGTTAGCGTAATGACTATGTCGCTGAACTCCCACGTAGTCGACCGTGGTTCGAGTCCTGGACCCAGTGACTTAAAACTCACGCCGGGCACATGTGCGTGTGTGCCCAAGATCCCGAGAAAAGAATGGAGGAGAAGGGATTGTGGCGTGGCCATCCCCCCTGGGGGGTGATTTCTCGCTTTCTGTCTCTCTGTCTCTCTCTGTCTGTCTGGCGAGAGCACGCGCCCTATAGCAAAAACCTCTCCAAAAAAAAAAAAAAAAGATAATGGGCTGGGGTTACCACCCGCTGCGCTCACCACACACCAGCCGAAAGAACAGATTCCTGCCAGACCACAGCATTGGAAGGTGTAAAGGACCAGGGGAAGATAAGTCGGGAAGTACATTGTTGAGCAGATGCCTAATGGTACCAAACGAGGCATTTTGCTTTCCTCCCTCCTCTGCCCCTCCGCCTTCCTGTCATGGACAAAGCATTTCTTTTCCATTCCATAGGGATCAAGTTGTATTTCAGATTAGTTCAAGTTGGATTCTTTGGATACTTGTAATGATTTAAAAAAACAAAAAAAACAGAAAAATTCAGTGACAACACAAAGATGGTTATTATGTCACACTCCCTCTCCCATGGTGTTGAGTGAATTGCTAATAAATGTCCAGACATTTTAGTATTTATTTGGATTTGGGGGCTTCTTTTTGGAGGAGTCCAACCCGGCTGGGCCCCAGGATCTGTCTGAGCCCTCCCACCCCGCTTCCGGTCGGTTCAGTACGTTGGCAAGGCCGCTACTGTGCGCCCCCCCCCCCCCGACCTAGGATTTTGCTCCAGAAACTGTGGCGCCTTTGTCTTCTGTTCACCTGCGCCGCCTCCATCGAGATAACCCACCCACACCGAGGCTGGACCCCGGCATCTTTTCTTTCCTATTATGTTAATAGTTTTTGTCTTAGGGTACGTGCAATCTCTGGAGAGAGACAGAGACAGAAAGAGAGAGGGAAAGGGAGAAGTCACCCCCAGGGAGGACTTTCCCCCCACTCTCCTCTTGGGGTTTTGGGCACGCATGCACTTGGGCCCCATGTGTTTTTCAAGCTGCTGGGTCTGGGACTCAGAGCGGGCAGTCAGGTGTTTTGAGCACCATGCCGCCTTGCTGGCCTGAGGGTTTGTTTCCTTATTTCACATTCTGAGGAAGGACACACAGACCAGCGAGGAGAACAGGCAGCTGGAAGTAAGGTGTGTGTTTATAACTCAGTCGGTGATAGGGGGTGACCAGCAGGGACATAGACACGCGTAGGCAGGCGGTGTACTGTGGGGGCCTCGGTCAGAGCCCCTGCCCTGCCTAGAATCCTGGCTCTGCCACTGGGTAGCTCCCTCGCAACCGGGCAAATTACTTTTTTTTTTTTAATTTTTTTGGACAGATGTTTTTGCTATAGGACGTGTGTGCTGGCCAGAAAGACAGAGACAGAGAGACAGAAAGCGAGAAATCACTTCCCAGGGGGGATGGCCACGCCGCAATCCCTTCTCTGCTGTTCTCCTCTCGGGATCTTGGGCATGCACGCACATGCACCAGGAATGAGTTTAAGCTACCAGCTCCGGGACTTGAACATGGTCAACCACATGGGAGTCCAGTGAGCTGGCCATTACGCCAACTGCTGGTCCCAACCGGGTGAATTACTTACTGGCCTGCACTTCGGTTTCTTCCAGGAAGCAGAGGTCGTACTTATACCTGGGCTCCTGGTAACCCTCTGAGTACCTTTGTGTGAACTAAAGATGTCTCCTCAGGTAGATCCCGTGGGCTTGGGTATGGACAGCCAGTGGTTTTCTGTGAATTAAGAAAAAACAGGACTTTTGGGGACCAGCAGATGGCATAGCGGTTCTGTGGCTGGACTTCCACATGACCGACTGCAGTTCGAGTCCTGGACCCGTGACTTGAAACTCACACCTTGCATGTGTGTGTGCCCAAGATCCCAGAGGAGAAAGGAGGAGAGGGAACTGTGGCATGGCCATCCCCCTGCGGGTGCTTTCTCACTTTCCCTCTTACTGTGTCTGTCACTGGCTGTCTCTGGTGAGCTCATACACACTAAGGCAAAAACTTCTAAAAAAAAAAAAAAAAGGAAAGAAAACAGGACCTGTCCTTCAGCAGCGGGTGGGTGGTTTGGCAAAGGGAGCTTGGAATGGATTCAGACCCAGCTGGCTCCCTGGTCTGGGGCCCGCCCTGTGGCAGCCGCGGTGCCTGACGGCCACGCCCAGAGGCCGTGCAGTGAGCGCGTCCATTAAGGGTCAATAAAAGATGCTGTTATTGGGATCTTCTTTCCCGTGTGACAGGAAAGAGCCGAGGAAGTTTCAGAAGAGCCTGTGGATTTGTGTGGAGGCACCAGAGTGCTAAGACTGTCTGCAGGAAGCCCTGGTTATTAGCAGAACTATGGCTGCAGCCCGGTTTTCCTGACTTCTGGCCTCCCACCAGTTCTGACGAGGTGTCCCTAGACAGCTGTCTTCCTCGAACAAAAGATTCATTGATGCCGAGGAGGGTGAGGGGCACTTTGGTCTCTCCAACCCTGAGCGCTTGGAGAACCATCCACGTGACAGACTCGCAGAAGGGGACGTGATTTTTATTTTCTAAAACTAAACAGTGAATCATATTCTTTCCCCCATATTCAAATATGTATTTTTTAAAGATCATTTTATCATTAGTATTTTTTAAAATTTGCTATAGGGCGTGTTCACTTACTGGATAGAGAGAGAGAGAGAGAGAAAGTGAGAGAGCAAGCCACCAGGTCTGGGACTCGAACTGCAGCCAGCCACGTGGGAGTTTAGTGCCTTAGCCACTACGCCACCTGCTGGCCCTCAAATATTTATTTTTAAATGTAACATGCACTAAGCATGTGTGGACCACAGCACCATTTTAATAGTGGACTTGAGGAATATTATTAGATGGAAGTGTATTTCTGTTTTATTTGAACTAAAAACCCTTTAAAAGTGGTATTTCTCACTGCAAAGTCTTTCCTAAGTAAAGCCAAATGGAAAATCTCTTTAGTTACTAGAGAAAGGGGGAGGAGGAGAAATGAGATCGAGCCACTACACAGGTTGGCCAATAGATTCCCAGTCCCATTTAAAAACCTTTTGAATTGAATTGGGACCAGCAGTTAGCATAATGGCTATGTCGGTGGACTCCCATGTAGTCGACTGCGGTTCAAGTCCCGGACCCAGTGGCTTAAACTCACGCTGGGCACATGTGCATGCGTGCCCAAGATCCCGAGAGGAGTAAAAGCCTCTTAAAAAAATAAATAAAAAACCTTTTGAATTATAAAATGCAACACAGGTCAGCAGGTAGAAAGGAGGTTAAGGAACTGGATCCCACGTGGCTGACTGCACAGTTCGAGTCCTGATCTGGTGGTCTGAAAACCACATCAGGTGCATGTGCATGTGTGCCTAAGATCCTGAGAGGGGAAAGAAGTAGAGGGATTGCAGTGTGGCCATCCCAGGGGGTAACTTCTCACTTTCCCTCTCTCTCTCTCTCTTTCTATCTTTCTCTGGCACACACACCCAGTATCAAAAACAAAAAAAATTATATTTAAGTATAGAAACTCACATATAACAAACACATAGCTTAGCTAATTACTTAAGGTGAGCATCCTCACAGTGACTACCCAAATCGAGAAATAAATTCGGCCCTCCTCAAAACACATCCATGGCTCCTTCCAGTTATCATCCTTCTCTCCTTCCTAAAAGTCATTCTCATCTTAAGTTGATCAGTTCCTTGCTTTTCTTTTTTTTTTTTTGAGAGGTTTTCGCTATAGGGCGCATGCGCTTGCCAGAAAGACAGAGAGAGAGAGAGATAGAAAGCGAGAAATCACCCCCCAGGGGGGATGGCCACGCCACAATCCCTTCTCCTCCATCCTCCTCTCAGGATCTTGGGCATGCATGCACACGCGCCCGGCGTCAGTTTAAGCCACCGGGTCCGGGACTCGAACTGCGGTTGACTACATGGGAGTCCAGCAACATAGCCATTACGCTAACTGCTGGTCCCCATTATCACTCTTAATAGTAAGTGATACCCAAATACTATGAAAGGAGCAGTATGTATAGAGATTTCCCCAGTTGTTCCCAATATGTTACTGTAAAGGTTTTACTAAATTAGGACTTCATTAAGAAGCATGCATCACTTTTTAATAAATTAATTAAGAGAGAGATTTTTGCTATAGAGCATGTGCATTTGCCAGAGAGACAGAGAGACAGAAAGCAAGAAATAACCTCCCAGGAGGATGGCCGTGCTTCAATCCTCTCTCTTTCATTCTCCTCTCGGGATCTTGGACACACACGCACATGTGCCTGGTATGAGTTATAAGTCGCTGGGTCTGGGACTTGAACCGTTGTCGACTATATGGGATTCCAGCAACACAACCATTACGCCATCTGCTGGTCCCGGTCTTTATGTCTCTTAAATCTCTTTCTTAGAATAGGAATTCCACTGCTTTTCTTTATGATGTCAGCCTTTTGAAGTCCAGTTTTGTTATAAAAAGTGCCATTTTCTGGATTTGCTGCACCGTCTCCTCACGGTCCCGTTTAACCCAGACGACCTGTCCGGGAGGTTGTCTCATATCGCGTGTCCCTGTGGGGCTTCATGCCCAGTGCCTACAGCCCAGATCCATCTTCAGAGTAGCAAGTTGACCTCAATGAGGCTCTTCTGAGCAGCATTCCTGAACGAAAATTGCAGCCAACTGATTAGACATGCCACTATGGGTTTTCTTCTTTTTAAATATACCCTCGAAACAAGAAGGACTAGAACTACCATGTTTGCACACTCAGGAAGTACTTATTTCCTGATAGGTATTTCCTACCCATGACTTCTAACCTTGTGAACAGGCTTCTATAACTGCCTTTAAAAAAATATATATATATTGGGACCAGCAGATGGCATAATAATTATGTTGCTGAACTCCTATGTAGTCGACCACAGTTCCAGTCCCGGATCGGGCTTAAAATTCACACCGGGCCCATGTGTGTGCATGCCCCGATCCCAAGAGAAGAATGGAGGAGAAGGGATTGTGACATGGCCATCCTCCTTGGGGAGTGATATTTCACTTTCTGTCTCTGTCTTTCTCTGTCTCTCCAAAGAGCGCACGTACCCTATAGCAAAAATCTCTTTCTTAAAAACAACTTAATTTATTTCTTCAGAGAGAAAAAGAGGAAGCACCCCTAGCTGGTCTTCACACTGTGGTCCAGCCTCAACCAGCTGGGATCAGGGGCACATGCAAGCCCAGCTTGCACAGGGAGACCTCGGGATGCCAACCCAGGACCTTACCTGTGGCCTCAGCATTGTAGAGCATTGTGTTAGCACTGTTTTTTTTTTAAATTTTGTTATAGGGCATGTAGGTGAGAAAACATTCCCCAGGGGGTTGGCCACCCCACAATCCCTTCTCCTCCAGTCTCTTCTCAGAGTTCTAGGTGTGCATGCACAGACACTCAGCACATCTCTCATGCTGCTGGGTCCAGGATTCGATCTGCAGTCAGCCATGTGAGATCCGGCCATCTTAACCACTGTGCCACAGGCTGGCCTCCACTGTCTTTTCGAGGTCAGGAACCAGACTCAGAGGCTCAGAGAAATGAAGCCATTCGTGCAGTGTCACTTGGCTTCTCCCAGCTGGATTTGGAACCCAGATCTGCCAGATTCCAAAGTTTTATGCTTTGTTGTGCTGAGGGCTAGGTGACAATGACTTAGACTGATTTGCCAAGCTTAGCCCAGCACTGAAATATTTATTTAAGGAGCAACATGAAACCTTAGTAAAAACAACCCACCGACTGAGGCACGTCTCTGCTGCTGGAACAGTGACAAACGCTTAGTCCGTAAGCACTCCACTGGCCCTTTGCCCTTCCAGATTCCCCTTCCTTGCCACTCTCAAATCAGTCTCCAGCCTTCTGTGCTGGTCTTTCTGGCAGCTTCGTCCTGCCCTTGCTGCCCGGCAAGGACCGCTCGAAGATGTACATACACGGGTATGGTAAACCCAATCACGTGTCCCAGGGCTGACCCATTTTTTGCATCTAGATGATACATTGGCTTGATCAGAGGATTTAATGGTCCCGGGGCGCTCTTGAGCATCGGCTGTATTCTTAATTAGATCTTTTTCTTTCGGTCGTGTCTGTCAATCTGTGGCTAAAAACAGCGCCTTCTGGTTTTCTGATGATGCGATGAAAATATAAATGGCTTCTGCAGATTGCATTTTATTATCCTCCCAATCGAGCACTCCAAGCTGGTGCTGGAGGGAATCATGGTCTGATGATGTGGATTCAATAACCCCAGGCCCGGACTTCTGTGCTGTTTCTCTGCCAACTCAAACCGAATAGGAGCTGTTGTTTTTAGAGAAAGCTGAGCGTACCTGCCACAAGAGGAGGGGAGGCTTCAGGACGCGGGCTGAAAGGGGAGCTGCTATTCTCGCCCTGCTCGTTGCACTGCCTTGGGCGAGCCATTGGATTTCCAGGGCATTGTCTTTCTCATCTGCAGAATGATGGGGTTGTGCATGTAACCTGGACTTATTCTGGTGTAAAGAAGGGACATGGGGCAAGCAGGTGGCATGGAAGTTAAGGCACTGGACCCCACATGGCTTGGACCTGGAGATCTGAAAATCAAGCTGGGGGCATGTACGCGCATGCCCAAAATCCTGAGAGGAGAATGGAGGAGAAGGGATTGCGGTGTGGCCATCTCCCAGGTGGAGAGGTGGGGATGCTTTCTCTCACTTTACCTCTCTCTGGTAAGTGCATGTGCCCTGTGGCAAAAATCTAAAAAAAATAATAAAATAAAGAGAGGCCCTGATTGTATTTGTAGAAAGTCCCCAAGTGTTGTGCAGAGGTTTGTTCAAGACTAGGATGAAAGCAGAGGACCCCCATAGGTGGTGACTGCATTTGTCTTACTGAGCAAGAGTGGGGCTTGGACTAGTGTCACAGTGTAGTGACTGGGAGAAAAGGGGAAATCTAAAATATAGTGTAGGGACTGGCAGGTGGCATGGTGCTTAATGTGCCGGACTCCCACAGTGCTGACTGTGGTTTGAATCCTGGACCTGCTGGCTTGTTTTGTCACTTTTGCTCTTTCTCCCGGTTAAATTAAAAATAAAAATATAAAATAGATAAAGAATTATTTTAAAAAATACAGTACACAGAAAGAGCATCGCTCTTCTTGGTCGTTAGATGATGTCTCTGTGTTAACTGGGGGTGGAGTGGGAGGTTGTAGCAACATTCATTCATATGGACAAAGACAGAGATGGGACAGGCCAGAGTACAGGTGTCAAGAGGCTCGTTCTGTCTTGTTAAGTATAAAATTTTGATGAGGGCCCAAGTTGAGATGTTGACTGCAAAGTTGGAAATTTGATTTGCCACTTGGGGAGCCAGTGCCACCAATGAGAATGTGTGAGTTCTCACCTGCTAGATAGCGGAAATCGTAGGATTGGATGGGAGCACCCTGGAAAGGGAGGTGTATTGTCAAGAAAATAAAAAACTAAAAAAAAAAAAAAAAAAAAAGAAAGAAAATAAAATATAAAAATTAAAAAATTTAAAAAGAGAAAGAAGTGAAGAGAGGAAAAGAAGGCCATTTTTTTTTTTTTTGTAGAGGTTTTTGCTATAGGGTGCATACGCTTGCCAGACAGAAAGAGACAGAGAGATAGAAAGCGAGAAATCACCCCCCAGGGGGGATGGCCACGCCACAATCCCTTCTCCTCCATTCTCCTCTCGGGATCTTGGGCACGCACGCACACGCACCTGGCGTGAGTTTAATCCATCGGGTCCGGGACTCGAACTATGGTCGGCTACATGGGAGTCCAGCGACATAGCCATTACGCTAACTGCTGGTCCCAAGAAAGCCATTGTTTCCAGGTAGGTGTGGATGAGGGAGAAGTCCCTGAGGCAGTGGAAAAAGGAGCGTCTATATAAGGAGGCAGAAGAAAAGCCAGGGGTCTCTGGTGGGGGGGAGCCGTGGAAGGCACGTGATCCCAACAGGAGTTGGCAATCATGCTGCTGAGATGTTAAGACAGATGAGCAAAATGTATTTCTCAGAATGTAAGAGGAGCAGGGCCAGCAGGTGGTGTGGTGGTTGAGGCACTGGACTCCTACATGGCCGACTGCAGTTCAAGTCCTGGACCTGGTGGCTTGCTTTCTCACTTTCCCTCTCCCTCTCTGTGTGTCTCTCTCTGGTGAGCACACATGTCCTATAGCAAATTAAAATAATAATAATAATAAAATGAAATAATTCTTCAAAAAAAAAAATGTAAGAGGAGCACCAGTAATGCCCGGTCTCATGTAAGATCAAGAAGGAAAGAAACACAAAAAGGACTAGAAAGAGGAGAACCAAGAACGAGACTGGTGGCACTTTTAGACCACCAATGATGACAGTGAAAGGTATTGAGATCTTAGCACGGGTCAGGTACTGTGGAGAGGGTTTGATACACATGCATTCATTTGCTCTTCTTATAAACCTTTAGAGTTGACCATGCTCATCAACCTGCCTCAGATAACTTAGCTTCTTCTGGTGGGTCTGTGAGTTTAAGAGTTTTCAGGGAATTAAATGAGGACAGCTGGCAGAAGGTTGAACTGTCACAGCAGGGAAGAGGGTACAGGATACTTGCTCAGGAAGTTGAGTTGTGACAGGAAGGAGAAGAACAGGATGATGGTTGAAGGGCTGGATTGAATTAGGGTTTTAGGAAAGGAGGGGACTTGTTATGCACCAGCAGAGAGGTGAAGGGACAGAGGGGTGAGGCTGAGATAAAGGTTGGCTCTGGGATGGGATGAGGTAAGAGTCAGAGCCTTAACAGAGGAACCCAGCTTAGGAAAGAAAAAATACTATGCTTCTGTGTGTGCCTGACAGGAAGAGATGAAAAGGTAGGCATAGATACAGAACGTGGGGCTGGGCATGGAGGTCCTAAAACGAGGCCTGGCCAGATGGTCATCTCAGTGCAGTTCCAAAGTGAGACTTTGTGTGTGCATGGGGGTAGGAGTCACGGTGATATAATTAGGAACAACAAGCAAAATGTTGTTCTGGAACAATCTCTTTAGAAGTAGGAAACCGATAGGAAATGAGGAAGTGATTACCGAATAACCCCTCTTCTTACTCTTGTCTTCCGGGGTATCTCTACGATTCCAGGTTCAAGTATAATGCATCGTCCAGGCACACAAGGTCCTTCACCACCTGGGCCACACCTATGCCTGCGCCTCATCTCCCACCATCCCCTTCCCCACCTGCCAGGCCCCCTGTGCTCCCCTGGGAGTTTTCAGCTAGGCTGAGACAAGGCCTTTGTAGCTGCCTCCTCTCAGCCCTCCCACTGTATTTTGCTCAGATGCACAGATCCCTGTGAGGAGCACGCCCTCTGTAGTCACATGGCTCAGGGCACTCTCTGCTACTAACTGCTTTCATCTCTGGGCAAGTTACTGAGCCTCTCTGTTCTAGAGTCACTCATTTGTAAATAAAAACAAACGCTAGAAAGTGGTTGTGTGGAATAAATAAATCAGGATGTGGCGAGCGTTTAGAACGGTGAGGGCACGTGAACTGAAACTCTTGGCATGCAACTTTTTCCTCAGTCATGCAATGTGTGTTCATTGCTTCCTCTGCCCCTGCAACTCTCTGGCCATATTTATCTTCCAGCACCTACGTATTAAAAGGTTCTAGCTCCTCTCCTGCGTTGTGATTCTTACTGGATGGGGTCCAGGTCTTCTTGTTTGGTCTCATACCTTCTACTCTGCCTGGCACGAAGTAGATTTTCAGTGATTATTATGTCTGGCTTAGAAGAGTATGATTCATCTCTACAAAGTGCTTCTATAGAATTTCAATTTGATTTCACTAGCAATCACATGAAGGGTTTATTTCTTGGAAAATGGGAAAAAAAGAAGAGCAATTAGGTTCTGCTTTATTTTACCATTTAGATGTAAAAATACAGAGAGATGTTCTTCTTATTACTGAAGGCAAATGTGATCAGAAGAGCAGCGAGCATGATGAACTGCAAATCATCTTCTCCAGTGAATGAAAGAGGTGTGAGTTTTTTCATTTACAGCTTTTTTTTTTTTTTTTTTTTTTTTTTAGTTTTTGCTATAGGGCGTGTGTACTCACCAGAGAAAGAGAGAGAGAGAAGGAGAAAGAGAGACAGAAAGAGACCCCCGGGAGGGCTATGCAACAACCCCTTTTCCTCCAGTCTCCTCTTGGAATTTCAGGCATGCAGGCGTACGTGCCTGATGTGATTTTCAAACCACCAGGTGAGAGACTTGAACTGTGCTACCATCTACGTAGGATCCAACGTCTTAACAGCCACACCACCTGCCCAGCAGGTGGCGTGGTGGTTAAGGCGCTGGACATTCCCACATGGCTGACCAGGGTTCAAGTCCTGAATCTAATGGCTTGCTTTCTCACTTTCTCTCTCTCTCTCACTCTCACTCTCTGTCTCTCTCTGGTCAAATTAAGAAATAAATGAATGAATAAATAAAATAAAATAAATAATTAAAAAAAAAACCAGCCACACCACCTGCTGGTCCATTTTTTTACAGTTTTTAGGAGGAATCACAGCCTTTTGGAAAGTGTCCTTGTACCGTACACAACTTAGACAAAATATTCGTGTCTTGGGAACCAGCAGTTAGCGTAATGGCTATGTCGCTGGACTCCCACGTAGTCGACCGCGGTTCGCGTCCCGGACCCGGTGGCTTAAAACTCACGCCAGGCGCGTGTGCGTGCATGCCCAAGATCCCGAGAGGAGAATGGAGGAGAAGGGATTGCGGCGTGACCATCCCCCCTGGGGGGTGATTTCTCGCTTTCTATCTCTCTGTCTCTCTCTGTCTGTCTGGCGAGCGCACGCGCCCTATAGTGAAAAATCTCTCCAAAAAAAAAAAAAAAATATTCGTGTCTTTAAAACATTAAGTCAAATTCTATTAGATTTCTTATTCTGTTTCAGTTGTTTGAATTTGAGGACCATTGTTGTGTTAATCAGTGGCATCTCTTCTTAAGATCGTTAAAAGATTTGCCTACGTTTGTTTAAAACCCTCTTTGGACCAGCAATTTGTTAGTGGACTGTATTTTGTCCACCAGATTGCTTTCAGAAACAACCGAATATTAATGAAAATATTTCCGAAATCGTAGTTATAGAAATGATAATGATTGGGCTGGGAGAATACTGCCTGGCAGCCTCTGTCTGTCCTGGCAATCGCATAATAGTTATGCTAACAGAGTAACTAGCAGAGTGCAGCGTATACGATGTGTCCTATTAGAAACACACCCTGAACACGTTGCCCCAAGTCAGTGGTTTTCTTTACCAGAGTTTTGTAAGTCCTCTATATTTAGTTACTGGGATGGTTCAGACCTGTGCCCTCAACGTGAACAAACTCAGAAACGAATTATCTTTTAGGTCTGTGGGAAGGAAGTCAGAAACAGGTGAGCTTCCTCAGTAATGACTCGCATGAGATAGTGCGATAGATACTCTATTATGTCCCCTGACTTCTGCGTTCGGTTTAATTGCTAAGGCAGAGGAGAGCTTTTCTTCTCCCTGAAGACTGTCAAGGCTTTGGTAAATTATCCATTGACTATTTTAATCTGTATATCCCTCCACTAAATAAATATTTTGGTTAGTAATGAGAGCGAATGAGTCCTAAATCATAAATCACACGAAACGTGATATTGGACTTTCCTGAAAGAAACAAAGGATGGAGACCCCTAGTTGCGTAGTGGTTGAGGAGCTGGATTCCAATATGGCTGACTATGGTTTGAGTCCTGGAGCCGGTGGCTTGAAACTCACAGTGGGCGTAGTGCACATCTGCCCAAAATCCTGAGAGGAGAATGGAGGAGAAGGGATTGTGGTGTGGCCATCCCTCCTGGGGGGGATGATTTCTCACTTTCTCTGTGTGTGTGTGTGTGTGTGTGTGTGTGTGTGTCTACAGTGAGCACACATGCCCTATGGCAAAAATCTCTCTCAAAAACAAACAAACATAGGGTGTTGTTGGTGACGTAATTGTGAGGGTCCCGTTGAATGGGCAGGTATATGCAGTTCATTATGCCCCTTTCGGATGATGGTGTCCAGTAACTTTGTCCCTGACTCCTGTTCGTCTGCTTCACGTGCGTGTTTGCCTGTTTGTTTGTTGTGGAGCACCTTAGGGAACTGCCAGGGCTTTAACTTCCATGGGCTGGATGGGGCGCTCAGTTGTCGGGACCCAGGTGGGCTGATTGGGAAGGTGTAAGCAGTCACTTTTCACGTGGTCTGCACACGAGAGGTGATTGAGACAGGTTGTCTGAGCTCCCGACTCCACTAGAAGGACCTCTCCTTCGTGATTCTGAACTGCTGGCCTAGCTGAGCATCCTGGGTCAGGAAGAATCTGATTCTGGGCTTTTCTGAAAGAAACAGGGCCTAGTTGGTGACATCATTGTGCCCATGAGCATGGGGAGGGTCCCTTTGAATGGACAGACATGCACAAGTCCACTACGCCACCTTTAGGACAATGGTGATGCCCAGTGGTCTTTTGGCTACGCGGTGCTGTTCATTTCTGAAAAGTTTACTGTGAATTTAGTGTGCTTGTGATCGCCTAAGGGTCAAGAACGGTGGGACTTGTTTAGCGGGTCTTGAAGCTGGTGGAAGGACTGGATGTCTGTGTTTCTCACATTCCTCCCAGGCAAGGAGGATACTGCTCCTGCCTAAGGGTCACCCTTCCAGGGGTGTGGCCCTTGTGGAAAGTCTGGGGTCTGATTCACTGTTGATCCTCCCAACAAAGATCCAGGCACCTCTAGCCCAAGTCAACTGTGTTTTGAAAAGTGGGTGAGGATTCAAATCAATGTAGAGCAATGTGGAGGCTGAGATGGGACCCGGTGGGCACAGGAGGGGGGACAGAAGACCAAGGAGGAGGGACAGAGGTGGAAACGAACACCTGCCATGGCACCAGTCCCACTGTTAGAACCTGGAGTCTCAGAAACGGAATACAATGAGACTGGACCTGGGCCTTTGGTTAGAAGGCCGACTTCGGACTATGCATCACCCTCTGCTGGAAGTTTCTAGTGGCCATGCAGGGTAATCTTCAGGGGCACGTGAACATTCCAGGCTGTATGTGGCATAGCGTCATGTTACCTGGCGTCTCTGGTCAGAGCAGAGCTGTCTGCTTTCCTTCCTGTCCGCGAGCTCCCTGCAGACGGGCCTCTTCGGCTGCTCCTCATCCCTGGCCCAGGTCATGGAGCGAGGCCTCGGTGACCTCAACCAGAGATTCTGTGACAAATGTGGCTACACCATTGTGAGCTCTCCGTGTTGGCACCGTTTGCACGGGAACGTAATACTTTTAAAAGAAAATGTAAAGAGCTGGGGGAAAATGTTTTTAAACCCTCTTGCTTGTTGGAGTACAGAGATTAGTGATGTTTGGAGAGTCTGACTCATTCTAGCAGCTGACAGATCAATGCAAAACATTGGCAGGTTGTGGGGAAAAGGCTAAGATATTTAAAGTCTGTGTTTTGCAAGGCATCTTTCTTCATTTCTTTATTTTGGGAGGAAAAAAGTCGATCTTTTCAAATGACTACTCCTTTTTTTAAAATCCGTTTTCTTACCTTCCCTCAGATAACAATGAGATCATATTAACAACTTTTAAATAACTTTTTGAGGCATGTTGTTATATTTGGCTAATGAAACGCCTTTCTAGTGAGAGGAGTAATAAGGCTGTTTTATGGTACAATTTGAACTTTGCTTTAGAAAAAGAATTAAGGAGCCAGGGTGGCATGGAGGTTAAGGTGCTGGACTCCCACATGGCTGACTATGGTTTGAGTCCCAGACCTGGTGGCTTGAAAATTACTCCAGGCACTTGTACATGTCCAAAATCCGGAGGTAAAGGGAGGAGAAGGGATTGAGGTGTGGCCATTCCCCACTGAAGAGTGATTTCTCACTTTCTCTCTCTCTGTCTCTTTCTCTTTGAGTCTATGCACCATTTGGTAACCCTCCCCAAAAGTAAATGAAATGATTTTGTTAAATTGCTCTTATGTCAACTCTGTAAAAAAAAAATGCGTATTTTTTTTTTTTGGCAATTGAAGTAATGTTTATTAGTTATAGAAAGTTCAAGGAAAATATGGACACACTTACTTTTTTTTTTTTTTTTTAAGAGAAAGTCTTTTGAAATAGGGTGCAAGCACTCACCAGAAAGAGACAGAGGGAAAGTGAGAAATCACTCCCTCGGTGGGATGGCCATACTACAATCTCTTCTTCCCCATTTTCATCCTGGAATTTGGGGCATGTATGCACATGTGCCAGGTGTGAGTTTCAAGCCTCCAGGACCAGACTCAATTCACGGTTGGCCACGTGGGAGTCCAGCCCCTCAACCACCACGCCACCTGCTGGCCCAGTATGGACACATGTAAAAGCAAAATTAAAAGCACTTACAGGTCCCACCATGAAGAACCAACATGGCGGCATTTCCTGTGTGTAGGTGTGTGGCATGAAGGCAAAGCTGGATAGTAAAATGAGTTGGGAAGTATTCTCTCCTTTTTAATTTTCTGGAAGAGTTTGTATAGGATTTCATGATTTCTTCCTTAAATAATTGGTACTGTTTAGCAGGATAGGCCTCCCGGGTCTGACGGTTTCGTTGTGAAGGTTTCTATTACTATGGTGAGGGAACTGTGGTTGTTTGTGTTTTTGTACATCAAAGTCTGTGCTTTTATTGCCACAAATAGATTTATAATATGCCCTTGTTATCCTTTTAATATCTATGACTTGTATAATGGTATCAACTCTGTCAGTTCTAAAATTGGTAACTTTTTTTTTTTTTTCTTTTGGCTAAAAACCATGGTTTACCAACTTGATTGGCTAAGGTTTAATCAATCTGGCTGAAGGTTTATCAGGCGTATTAATCTCAGATGAACAGTTTGGTGGTCCATTGAGTTTTCTCTATTGTTTTTCAGTTTTCTGTTTGATTTCAGCTCTAGTTATTTTTCCCTTTTGCTTTGACTTCATTTGGACTAAATTTGCTTAAAGTGGGAGCAGAACCCACTGGCTGGAGATCTTCTTTCTGCTATCAGTATTTTGTGCTCTGCATTTTCCCTGGTGTCATTTTACTGTTTCCTGGGCATTTTGATATTGCCCTGTTCTTTTACTGTAAAATATAAAATGCATTCTCAGTTTTTAAGAATTTCCTTTCTGATCAACGGGTTATTGAAAATTGTTACTTAGTTTTAAAATATTTGGGATGTTCCAAAGATAATTCCTGTTGTTAATTTAGACTTTAATTCCATTTTGGACAGATTACATACTTTGTATGATTATTTTAAAAAAATTTTGCTATAAGGCATGTGCACGTACCAGGGAGGGGAAGAGAGAGACAGAGAGAGAAGAAAGTGAGAAAGCACCCTCCCGGGAATGGCCATGCTGGTCTTCTCTCCTCTATTCCCCTCTCAGGAATTTGAACATGCACACGCATGTGCCCAGCATGTTTTTCAAGCCTTTGGGTCTTGGACTTGAACTACGCAACTGGCCATGTGGGATCCAGCCACCTCAACCCCCATGCCATCTTCTGGCCTGTATAAATTCTTTGAAGTGTTTTGAGACATTTTCTGACCCAGAATTTGGTCTATCTTGATAAATGTTCCTTATGAACTTAAGGGGGAAAAAGCATCTTCTTCGGTTGGAGGGTAGAATATTCTAGAATATTCTAGAAATTTGATCAGTAGTATTGCTCAAGTCTGCTTTCTCTTTGCTGATTTTCTGTCTGTCCTGTCATCTACTGAAGAGAGATCTAAATCTGACTCACATTGTGGATTTGTCTGTTTTCTCCTTTTGATTATTTCTGTTTTGGCCTGTGTGTTTTAAAGCTTTTTATTGGGTACATAAATATATAGGATTGTAATGCCTTCCTGATCAGGTAACACCTTTATCATGATGAAATGACTTTCCCTATCCTTGTTATTATACCGTATTGTGAACATTTCTGTGTACGATATTAACATGATTACTTCGGCATTCTTTTGATTAATGCTAGCATGGTGTATCTCAGTCCATTTTTCTATTAAATTTATTTGTGTCTTTATATTTAAAGTGCATCTTTGTAGAGAGCGTAGAGTTGGATTCTGCTTCTTATCCAGTCTGGCAATTTGCCCTTGAGTTGGGGATTCTTAGCCCATTTATATTTAATCTTATTATGGATATCATTAGGTTTAAGTCTGTAATCTTTCTACTTGTTAAATTATTCGTTTCATTTTTTTTCCTCTTTTGTGTCGTTAGGGTATTTTAAATCATTCCATTTGATCTCTTTTCTTGGATAATTGTGGCCAACCCCACCAGCCCCCAAATAAGAAATTCTTATCAGGAAGAACAGATATTGTTTAAGGTAGTAGACAGGAAAAAAGCTTCAAAGAAATAGTCTAAATTTAAGTTTAGCTGATGTCGGCAAAGCTCCTCTGCAGAGGAAGTTCAGGCTTAACAGATTTTCCCCATTCTTGGAATGCCACCGGTTTTTTCAAGGTTCTTGGGAAAAAAAAATCATTGAGCTTCCTAGTTAAAAATGACACATTTATGTTCTCTTTCTTTGTTCTTTTCCAGCAAGTAACTGGCAGAAGTTTTGGTGAGAAAGATTTTCGGACAGGATTGGAAAATGGGATACTTCTCTGTGAGTAAGTATTCAATTGGTTTTATTGAAGAAGCATGGATATGATTCTGTCTGTAACACTCTGGTGTTTTTTCAATGTATTCACAGTTTGAATCTGAAATGCAAAAAATCACCAGGCTAGCAGGGAAGAAGTAGGTGAAGGTATCTTGGTATGACAATAGGGAGTAGTGGGGACTGTGGCGATTGCAATGTAGAGAAGAAGAAGCATACGGTCCTCAGTACTTGGCTCCAATCTGCTTTTCCTGTGTAGAATGGGTCTGGGTAATTGTAAAGGTGTGGACCTCATTATATTAAGAGAAGCAGCTTATCTCTTCTTTTTAATCCCAAACAAAAGTACCTGTGCCAGGTGAAAATATACTTGTACCTCTTACCACATCTTAAAAGCATGCCAGGAAATTCTTCTCACCGGGCCTACTTCACTGAGGTTTTTTTTTTTTTTTTTTTTTTTTTTTTTTTCTTGGAGAGGTTTTTTTTCGCTATAGGGCGCGTGCGCTCGCCAGACAGACAGAGAGAGACATAGAAACAGAAAGCGAGAAATCACCCCCCAGGGGGGATGGTCATGCCACAATCCCTTCTCCTCCATTCTCCTCTCGGGATCTTGGGCACGCACGCACATGCGCCCGGCGTGAGTTGTAAGCCACCGGGTCCGAGATGCGAACCGCGGTCGACTACGTGGGAGTCCAGCGACATAGCCATTACGCCAACTGCTGGTTCCCCTTCACTGAGGTATTTTGAATATGTTTAGTTGGTGTCGTTGGCAGACTTCAAATACGAACAATAACCAGAGTATTCCATTTTTATGTTTTGAACCAGGCCCCGTCCTACAGTGCTACTGTGATAAGAGAACGCAGACCTTTCTGTGAAGTGATTTTAGACACAAAATGAGCTCGTATTTCAAGTAGAGGGCCATGCTATGTAAATACAATTTCAAATGTTGAATTTATAGAATTTGATAGAGTCTTGGAATTTGGAGACTGATTTTTGTTTGATCGAGGTGACATATCTGTATCAACAAAACACACAGTTCCTAAATGCACAGTCGGATGGGCTTTGAATAATTTGTACCTATACTGTAATCAAAATGTAAAGCAGAAGGTTCCCTCATGTCGCTTCCCACCTGGTCTCAACCCCTTGGAGTGCTGTTCTTTTTTTTTTTTTTCTTTTTTTGGAGAGGTTTTTGCTATAGGGCGCGTACGCTTGCCAGAAAGACAGAGAGAGACAGAGAGACAGAAAGTGAGAAATCATCCCCCAGGGGAGATGGCCACGCCACAATCTCTTCTCCTCCATTCTCCTCTTGGGATCTTGGGCACGCACGCACACGCGCCCGGTGTGAGTTTAAGCCACTGGGTCCGGCACTCGAACCATGGTCAACTACATGGGAGTCCAGCGACATAGTCATTACTCCAACTGCTGGTCCCTGGAGTACTGTTCTGATAGCTGCCACCACGGCATCTATTTTTTTTTTTTTTAAGATTTATTTCTTCTATAAGAGAGAAAGGGGTGTGCAACGTGACAGGCACCCTTAGTGGGGTCTTTATGCTGTAATCCACCCCCTTCTCAGCCACCCCAAATCACCAGCACACACACGCACCTGCTGTGTTCAGAGGTCTCGGGGCGTGAACCCGAAACCTATTCCACATGGCTCAGTTTCCTCACCGCTCTACCACCACCACCTGGATACCACCACCACCAAGTCCCCCTGTATCATCTATTTTGCCTTCTCTTGAACTTCATGTAAGTGTAATTATGTAGCACGGACTCGGATTTTTAGCTCATTTGATTTTCAGAGTATCGTTGGAGACCCACTGATGTAGTTGAAAGAGCAGGGGGTTTGAGGCCTGAGGAGTAAACATTCAGGTCCTTCTTCATTCCTTGAATTACGGAACATTCTTGAGGCTTCCCCGCTGCCCCCGAAATGCTATAAAAATATGCATCTATTTTATAGGTTTTTTTGGACAGGATAACATAGTGAAGGTGCTTTAAAAGACTGCAGAGTACTATATATATATATATAAACTTCATATATATATGAAGTTTCTGCTATAGGGCGCGTGCACTCGCCAGAAAGACAGAGAGAGACAGAGAGACAGAAAGTGAGAAATCACCCCCCAGGGGGGATGGCTACACCACAATCCCTTCTCCTCCATCCTCCTCTCAGGATCTTGGACGTGCACGTGCAAGTGCCCAGTGCGAGTTTAAGCCACCAGGTCAGGGATTTGAACTGTGGTCGACTGCTTGGGAGTCCAGCAACATAATCATTATGCCATCTGCTGGTCTCCAGGGTACCATATAAATGCTGGCTATTTTGCAGAACCCTTGGACATAGCTATGGGAGTGTTTTTCCTCTCTCCCTCCCCACTGCCCTTTCTTCCCAGGAGATGCAGACCCCTGACTGCTGCCTGTACACCCCCCTCCCTGTGGAGCCTCGCCCTCCTTTCTCGCACTGTCCTCTCTCAGCCTCTCTTTTTGCCTTGCCCCGTCACGTCTCAGCCTGTCTCTAGGTGAACCGTAGCTCAGCCACTCACCAGGGACCAGCCAGACAGGCTCCAAAGGCTTCCCTTCCATTCTCACACTTGCCTTTCCCATGATTCGGGGCTTGGCCCTCCTACTACTAAGAGACTAACCAGAACTGGATGAAATGTATGGGGCCCGTGCTCTGGACCTCTGCTGCAGAGATTCTTACAGGCCGCCACACAGCCACCATGTTCCTGTGAGTGAACCTGTCAGGGAGTAATACTGCCTACCCAACTTCGGATTTGGAGCAGTCGCTCTCTAAATGCAAGGCTCTGGGGTTGAGGTATCCACTTCCATCCACTTTCCTTCTTACCTAGCTGACGATGCTGAGCTTGAGGGTGGAGTCTCCCCTTGTGTGTAGTATCACTAGTCAGTGACTGATCTTTTACAAGCACAGTAATGAATAGTGGGTTGTTGGGGAAGAGGGGGCTATGCTAGGTCCGAGCTATGTTAGAAAATGGCATCCTTAGAAAAGAATGGAGGGACAGATAGAGCCAATGACTTCTTAAGATGAATGAAGGGCTCACTGTGGATGCCTGAGATGGGCCGGTGTGGCTGTCCAGGTGGATAGGACAAGACACAGGTAAGCAAGTTCCGCCCAAGCCCTCTAACCATGGAGAACTAGACCTACTGGTGTATTTGAAGGACTGTGAGCTTTGGAGTTTGAGAACTAGGGATCAAGTCCTGGCTTCCCCAGTGGGACTCTAACCGGCAGCCTTGGCCAAGAGCTTGCTAAGGTGCAATCGACCACACAGAGAGCTGGAGGCATGGAGAGCTGGTCGCATGAGCCCCAGCCAAGGCCCTGGAAAGAATGCTAAGTCAGGAGCTAGGAAAACCTGACACAGATCAATTGCTTTTCTTTCTTTCTTTCTTTACTTTCTCTTTCTTTTTCTTTCTTTCTTTCTGTCTGTCTCTCTCTCTCTCTCTCTGTAGAAAGATTTTTGCTATATGGCGCGTGCACTAGCTGGAGAGACAGAAACTGAGAAATCACGTCCTAGGGGGATGGCCATGCAACAATCCCTTCTCCTCCATTTTTCTCTGGGGGTTTTGGGCATGCGTCACACACACAAAGCTTGAGTTTCAAGCCACAGGGTCTGGGATCCAAACTGTGACCGGCCATGTGGGAGTCCAGCAATGTAACCACTACGCCATCTGCTAGTCTCAACACAGACCAGTTTCTAAGAGCAGGTCTTGACGGCCCATGAGAGCCACAATCAGGACTTAAGAGCTGAATATAATGAAGCCTGGGGAAAGTGGAAGAAGAGGTGTCCCTTGCTCACCTTCATGGCTAGCTTCGATCTGAGCCGAAAATACTGGGCTGCCACAGAGGGGTTTAGCTGGTCAGATTTTCTGGGGCTTTTATCTCTCTGCCAATTAGCAAGGAGGCCCAGTCTTGCCCTGTTCCAGGTGTGGAGTTGCTTGATGGCTGGAGTCAAAGACAGGAAAATCAGCTTGGAGGGTTTTAGGATGGTCCCCAGGCTTTGGATTCACGTGGATTTGAGACACCTGTCTGGAGAGAAGGTCCCGTGCTACTCTCTGAAACAAGACAGGGTTTTGTGGATGCTGGTATTAAGGAGTTCTAGCTGAACTTTTAAACCATTTATAACATTAAAAAGTATAAGTTGGGAACCAGCAGGTGGCGTGCTGGTTAAGGTGCCGGACACTCCCACATAGCCGATGACTGTTCAAATCCTGGACCTGGCATCATGCTTTCTCACTTTCCTTCTCTCTCTTTCTGTGTGTCTCTCTTGGGTCAAATTAAAAAACGAATGAATGACTAAATAAAGTGAAATAAATAATTTTTTTTTGAGAGGTTTTTGCTATAGGGCGCGTGCGCTCGCCAGACAGAGAGAGACATAGAGACAGAAAGCGAGAAATCACCCCCCAGGGGGGATGGCCACGCCGCAATCCCTTCTCCTCCATTCTCCTCTCGGGATCTTGGGCACGCACACACACGTGCCTGGCGTGAGTTTTAAGCCACCGGGTCTGGGACACGAACTGCGGTCGACTACGTGGGAATCCAGCGACATAGCCATTACGCTAACTGCTGGTTCCCAATAAATAATTATTTTATAAAAATCAAAATCCCTGGTAGGGCCAGCAGGTGCCATGGTGGTTGAGGCTCTAGACTCCCACATGGCTGGCCACAGTTCAAATCCCGGATCTGATGGCTTGCTTTCTCTCTCTCTCTCTCTCTCTCTTTCTGCTTTCTGTCTGTCTCTCTCTCTCTCTCTCTCTCTCTGGTGAGTGCATGTGCCCTATAGCAAAAATAATAATGATAATAATGTATATATATATATATATATATATATATATATATATACTCTCTACAGTTTCAACATTTGGATATTATACAGCTTACCTTTTCTTAGAAGGAAGCTTTCCTAATATATAGTCACCTTTTTCAACACCGATTTGGAGTTTTTCTGCTTCTGTTATTGAACGTAGAAGCCCCCTGGTGTCCTGAGCGGTGTTATGGCTGGAGTAGCAAAAACATGACAAGCATCAGGGAGCCCTTTCTTTTGTTCAACAAGCTTTCATCTCGTGGCCTGACTTGAATCCATTCCAAATACTGGATGCAATTGGGTAGACGCATGCTGCTA
This sequence comes from Tupaia tana, assembly GCA_026018925.1. Taxonomy (NCBI): domain Eukaryota; kingdom Metazoa; phylum Chordata; class Mammalia; order Scandentia; family Tupaiidae; genus Tupaia; species Tupaia tana. The sequence goes on along the minus strand of JAKSZU010000025.1, from coordinate 12,111,911 downwards.
TTCCTTCCCTAAAAGTGTCCTGGTGTGTTTCTAAGTCTGAAAAATAACCTCACAGCTTTTTTTTTTTTTTTTTTTTTTTTTTAATCAAACAGAAGAGTACCTTTCGGGCCTGGGGTTTGATTTTCCTCTTACCAGACAAGTTCCAAACTTACCTGTGACCTATAATGCACTGTCTTAGTTTATTTTAGGATTTGGTCATGAGAATGGCCTTGACTGGATAATTTATAAAGAGAAAACATTTATTTGGCTCACAGTTTGGGAGCCTGGGAATCCAAGACCCAAGGGCCCTGTCTAATGAGGGCCATCTTGCTCCTTCATAACAGGGCAGAAGACATCCCATGCAGAGAGCACAGACAGAAAAAGGGGCTGAATTCCCCTCAACTAATTACTCTCATCATAACAGCATGAACCCATTAATGACGTTTCATGAAAGCAAAGTCTTTCCTTACCTGATCACTCTGTGCGTTCCCACCTCTTAGTACCGTCACATGCATTATAATTTCTACACGAGTTTTAGGGGGACATTGATAGCAGATACTGTTATTATCCTCACTAGGCGGAGGAGATAACTGAGGCATAGAGGATTGAATAACTTGCCTAAGCTAACACAAATAAGAAAAAGTTAAACTGGGACCAGCAGTTAGCATAATGGCTATGTCACTATGGGGATGCACTTTCGCCACGATCACCTCTCTCTCTCCCTGGGATGTTCCTGCCAGGCATATGTCCATGAAGTTTTGGAGCTTAAACACTCAGATGACAAGAACCCTCTGCTGTGCTTTAAATAAAGTTGGGACCACAGTGTGACAGAGCACAAACATGTGACAAGTATCATGCTGTTTGTAATATTAATCGTGAACTGCACTGTGTCCTTGAGGACTGAGGGTAGAAAGACCAGCTGTGAAGAACTATTCCCTAAAGAAGCCAGTCCCAGGACACGGCTGCTGGTGAGAGCCACCCTCTGGCCCTCTCGTCGACACGCCATGAGTGAATTACCCTGCAGAGGGAGGGAGAGGCAGAGAGGAGGCCCCTGTAATCTACAGCGCACCCCTCTCTTGGGGTGTTGCCGGAGAAAAGGCTCTCCTAGGAAACAGGCTTGCCCATTCGAGGTCTGCGCCCTCAGCCCTTAATTAAAAGCCATGTTCTTAATTAAGTTTTTATTTGTAAATTTTTAAGGTGTTTTTGGTCATAGGGTGCATGTGCTCACCAGAGAGGAGAAGGACAGAGAGATACAGAGAGAGGGAAAGTGAGAAATCACCCTCAGGGGAGATGGTCACGCTGCAATCCCTTCTCCTCCATTCTCCTCTCAGGATTTTAGCCACGCACGCATGTATGCACACGCACCTGGTATGATTCTCAAGTTGTCAGGTCCCGGATTCAAACCTCGGTTGGCCTTGTAGGAGTCCCACTTAACACCTTTATAAAAACAGGTCACAGGGGCCAGCTGGTGCTGTGCTGGTTAGATACTGGATCACACATGACCAACTGCAGTTTGAGTCCCGGACCTGGTTGCTTGAGAATCCACCAGGTGTGTGTGCTTGTGTGCACAAAATCCCAAGAGGAGAACGGAGAAGGGACCATCTCTCTGGAGGGTGCGTTCTTGCTTTCCCTCTCTCTGTCTGTCTTTTTATCTTTCTGGTGAGTGTCCTATGACAAAACTCTTAAAAAAAAATGATAACTGTACCTAGTTCTCAGAGTTGTCCAAAGATTAAATGAATGGATAATAGGCATACTACTCTTTGGTCATGCTTAAAATGTAGCAGTCACAAAAACCAACAAAACCTTTGCTTTTGACAGAAAGTGGAAAGATATGCAAGATTTACTGGTGAGTGAGGCAAGCCAGGTTATGAAGGAGAGACATTGTATGTCCCCACTTAACATACACCGAGTGTCTGCACTCTATGGCTGAAACTGATTGACTAAAGGTTGTACAAACACAAGAGATGGGTGTGAATGTCAGATGAGGTGTGTGTGGAGGCGTGGGGCCTAAGGAAGGACTTTTGGAGAAGGGATATGGAGGTAGAGCATTGACGGGATGGGGAGATGTGATGTTATCTGTTGAAGATATTTTGATCAACGGGACTGCGGAGAAATGTTCACATATTGAAATGCTCACATTGTAAGCTAAACAATGTGATTGAATGTATATAAAATAAATAAATAAATAAATAAATAAAAATAAATAAAATGTAGCAGCCACCTAAATGTTAACTTTTCTCCCTGCCTCTACTACCTCATTAAGTCTCTGGGAGAGTCCAGGGAGAGAAGACAGGAAAGCTCCACGCATCATGTTGGGCACTAGCTTGGCATGCTGCGCCATCGCTGTCCTCGTTATTTCTGTTGGAAACAGGCCAGAAGTCAATTATAAATGTGACCAGTCAGTACAGCTCTGTGTCATGTGCACCCCTCGGCTCTCCCCTGTGGGCTGCCAGCAAGCCCCAGGGTGGAAGCATGTGAATTTTACTTTCTAGCTTCCCTCGTCTCGTTTGTGATCAAAAATTGGGCAAGGACGTGTGGGCCCCTTACAAACCCGATCATCTGTGAATAATGTCCTTTGGCTGGCAGAGCTTGGGGCCTAGAGTGATTGTTTGGAAAACAATAACCTTGACCTCTGTGGTGACGTCATTTCCTCTGGTCTGTTGTGGTTTCTTTCTCTGGGAAGCTGTTCCAGAACCCTCCAGGCAGAGTTAGCAGGTTCTTTTCTGGTCTCCAGTACCTGTACTCTTCACTCTAGTGTTGTTATGGGGCTCTACCTCTACGTCCTAAGTCTGCTTCCTGCACCACACTGAGAAACCCCTTCTTTTTCTCTTGGTATTTCACTCATTGGGTGCTGGTCTGGCGTCATACATTGGGTAGAAACATTCATTTAATAAATTGAGACTCAGTAGTAGAATTCCTACCAAGTCACCTGACATCAGTGACTACCTTTAACTTTCTCTGTTCTTAGTCAATATTACTTTCTCCCGCTGTTCTATCTCTATCTCTCCATCTCTTTCTCTTTCCCACACACACAATTGTCTATAAAGAACAACCCTATCTCTGGGGACCAGCAGTTAGCATAATGGCTATGTTGCTGGACTCCCATGTAGTCAACTGCGGTTCGAGTCCCGGACCCGGTGACTTAAAACTCACGTTGGATGCGTGTGTGTATGTGCCCAAGATCCCGAGAGGAGAATGGAGGAGAAGGGATTGCTGCATGGCCATCCCCCTTGGGGGATGATTTCTTGCCTTCTGTCTCTCTGTCTCTCTCTGTCTGTCTGGCAAGTGCATGCACCCTATAACAAAAATCTCTCCAAAAAAAAAAAAAAGAACAACCCTATCTCTGCAGCCTGGTCTCTACACAGCCTGGAGACCAAAGGATGGGGACGTTTGCTTCCATTGAGTGTGAGATTCTCCATTACGACTTTCATCTTCCCAAGAGCCATAGAGCTCGTTTCGTTTTGCAGATACATTTCATGGAATGCAAAGTCTGAGTGTGTTAGTCTACAAATAAGTGACCAATAAAAAAAATGTCTTGGTGGATTTTTGTCTCAGTGCTCATGTTGCTGAAGTAATTCTCGGGAGATAAGGAATCTTTGGGCAAACATTTGTTTATATCATCATTGATAAACGAGCTGCTTGTTCTAAGAAGGAGAGCTTGTTGTGGATTCTTGTCGTGGTTTCAGAATGAGACGTGGTGTGTCATAGATATGTCCTTGTCCTCTAGGACAGGTGGGAAGGCCACAGTGGAGCTTGGCATGGCGACGTTTCATCACGTGGAGGACTTGTCAGTTGACCATGGGCTGTGCCCACACCAAATTAGGCACCAGAGGGGCATAAAAAGGAAACGTTAGCCCTGATTGTCAAGCCATATATAATGTGTTTGAAGATCGAATATACACATAGAGAAGATGAGTTATGGCGTAAACCAGTGTGAGAGTAAATGCAAAAGTGATTGAGATTTAATAAGAGATTAAACAAGGGGATGTTGTCATGCTGTGGGAGACAGTTATTGCAGCAATATTATATGAGTTAAATTTTGCTTAAGAATGGGGGAGAGAGTGAGGTCGGCAGGTGGTGTGGAGGGTAAGTCACTGGACTCTCACATGGTCAACCATGGTTTGAATCCTGGACCTGGTAGCTTGAAAATCATGCCGGGCATGTGTGCCTGTGTGCTCTAAATCCTTCTTTTTAATTTTTTTTATATCTTTTTTTTTTTTTGAGAGTTTTTTTGCTATAGGGTGCATGCACTCACCAGACAGATAGAGAGAGACAGAGAGACAGAAAGCGAGAAATCACCCCCCAGGGGGGATGGCCACACCACAATCCCTTCTCCTCCATTCTCCTCTCGGGATCTTGGGCACACACACACACGTGCCCGGCGCGAGTTTTAAGCCACCGGGTCTGGGACTCGAACTGCGGTCAACTTCATGGGAGTCCAGCCACATAGCCATTACGCTAACTGCTGGTCCCTGTGTGCTCTAAATCCTGAGAGGAGAATAGAAGAGAAGGGACTGTGGTGTGGCCATCTCCTGTGTGTAGGGCGATTTATCACTTTCCCTCTCACTGTCTCTCTCTCTGTGTTTCTCTAGCAAGTGCATGGGCCCTATGGCAAAAACCTAAAAAAAATAAATAAGTAAAAATTAAAAAAAAGAATAGGGGAAAAGAAATCATCTTTATAGGAAAAAAATTATTTCTTCCTTCTTTATACCCTCATAACACTTGTGCTCACCAAAATGTATGTCTTTTTTTTCCACTTATACTGACTAATTTTTTTAACACCAATTGAGGGTGCTATCATTGAGGTCAATCCTGACACCAGCTGAAAGTAGTACAGACCCCACAGGTCAAGCTCAGGCCCCCAAGACCGCCCCCACTTCCGATGGCAATTGCAAGTTGTAGGTCTCCAGGTTCCAAGTAGTAGGTTCTACAGCTTCTTTTCAACTTGACTCCAGATTGGAGATTCCCATGACCACTTTCTTGTACTCGATCAGTTGTTAGAATGTCTCACAGAACTCCGATAAACACTTCACTTGCATTTACTGCTTTACTTGAAAGGATATGGTAAAGGATGCAGGTGAGCACTTGTATGGAAGAAATGCACAGGACAAGGGGCATGGAGATTTTATGCCCTTTCTGGGTAGCCCACCCTTTAAGCATCCCACACTTTCAGTAGTCCAGAAGCTCCCCAAATTCTTTAGCTCAGGAATTTCTAGGGAGACTTCATCCCATCGGCATGATTACTTATTAACTCCATTTCCAGCCCTCTTTCCTTTCCAGAGGTTGAGGGTGGGATTACAAATTCCAAGGTTCTACGCATGAGTTGATCTCTCTGGGGACCAGCCCCCACTAAGAGTTGTCTCATTCTAGCCAAAGTTGTTGCTCTCACTCAAGTAATTCTAAGGGACTAGGAGCTTTGTGTAGGCAACAAGAGTCAAGAACAAAATATCAGAACAGAAGATAGAACAGAAGATGCCAGTGGCTTCTTTATTGTTTGGGAAATTACAAGGATTTTAAGAACTCTATGCCGGAAACTGGGCACAAAGACCAACGTATATTTTTTCTCGTTTTAAGTCACAATGTCACAGCATCTTGCCCAGGGACAACAGCAGGAGGAAAGGTCTGGGTCAGGAATGAGTTGGTATGTGTGGAATGTACAGAGGTGAGTGTCTGCCAGGGAGGAGTGCTTCTCTGCCTTGCTCAACTCACCTTTGTAAGAACCCACTTAGGAGTGCGGGAAATGACTATAAAAGACCAGTGCCTTTGCAATGAAGTCATGTGATGGGTGGGTGAAGGCTGATCAGGTTTGGAATCTAAATCCTGGCTCCATGTGGGACATGAGCCTCAGGTTCCCTGGAGACCTGAATGAAGAGTAGAAATTCACATTCGAAGTTCCCGAGGCAGAAAGAGGCATGGTGATTTGGAGGGATTGCAGATGGGTTTGTTTGGCTGAAGTACAGAAAACAAAGGAGGCAACAACACGAGATCAAGATGGACTGAGAGAAGAAGTGAGAAGTAAGATTGTGCAGGGCCTTATAAGCCGTATAAGGTTGTGGGTTTGATCCTGATGGCAATAGAAATGAGAAGAATTTTGAAGAAATCAACAGGACTTGGTAGATATAGTAATGAACGGACCAAAAGGCTGAAAAATAACTTCAGTGTGTTCGTTGTTAGTAACAAGCAGCAGGGTGGGGCCCTTGATATAAGCCAAAAGGAGCCTGCATCTACCGGAAAGGTCTTGAGTTCAGTTTGGGCAGGTTGAGTTTGGGATAGAGACAGACCGCCCAAGGACAGAGTGCTGTGGGTTGTTGGGGATGAAGTCCTGGAGCTTAGGGGTGAGATGACGGATTTGACTTCCTCATACTGGGTTCGTGAACCGTCGTTGGACTTTGGGGTTAAGCTCTGAGGTCAGGCAGTTTCTCTGAGGGAAAAGATCACATTTAGAAAGAGCCTCCGAGCAAGGTCCCAGTTGGACAAGTCTGGGGAAGGGATGGGAGAAAGCAGCTCACGGAAGACCTATCAGGGAGATCAAGGAGAACACCAGAGTGGGTACTGTCCTAGAAACCAAAGGAGCTGAGAAGACTTTCAACAAGGTGGGGACCAGCAGTTAGCGTAATGGCTATGTCGCTGGACTCCCACGTAGTCGACTGCGGTTCGAGTCCCGGACCCGGCGGCTTAAACTCACGCCGGGCGCGTGTGCGTGCGTGCCCAAGATCCCGAGAGGAGAATGGAGGAGAAGGGATTGCGGCGTGGCCATCCCCCCTGGGGGGTGATTTCTCGCTTTCTATCTCTCTGTCTCTCTCTCTCTGTCTGGCGAGCGCACGCGCCCTATAGCAAAAAAAAAACTCTAAAAAAAAAAAAAAAGACAAATAAGGTGCACCTGGCATGTGTGCGTGCATGCCCAAAATTCCAGGAGGAGAATGGAGGAGAAGGGATCGCGGCGTGGCTGTCCCACCAAGGTGTGATTTCTCAGTTTCCCTCTTACTGTCTCTCTCTGTCTCTCTCCTTTCTGGCAAGCACATATGCCCTTTAGCAAAAACAAAAACAAAAATACCTTAAACAAACCAAAATGAGAAAAACAAAGTTGAAGAGCTCTGTATTGCACGGTCCTGGCAGAGGTCAGGCTGGGCATGACCTCAGGAGAGGCCCGCTTCACCTGTAGGAAGAGGTACTAGGACCCTTGTCAATTGATACCCACCTCTGGGAGCTTCCAGTTGAACAGTCATGACTCCACCTGCATGTCTTCCATCCGGCTCATGTGCTTGTGTCACTTCCGTGGGCTCTTTTTAGAGAGTTTATCTAATGTCAACTCTGCATGTAACATCTTCCTGAATTATTGAAAAGTAAATGAGGTTACTGTGACCCAATGTCTTCTTAGTAGAGTGACCGAATTGTTTATCAATCAAACCAAGATGTGGCTGAGAGTGAAAGCAGGTGTTAACCGGCTAAGATGCTGGCATTGTTATTTGTTTGTTTACTTATTTATTTATTTATTTAGAGAGGTTTTTGCTATAGGGCACATGCGCTCGCCAGAGAGACAGAAAGCGAGAAATCACCCCCCAGGGGGAATGGCCACGCCGCAATCCCTTCTCCTCCATTCTCCTCTCAGGATCTTGGGCACACACGCACACGCACCTGGCGTGAGTTTAAGCCACTGGGTCCGGGACACGAACCGTGGTCGACTACTTGGGAGTCCAGCGATATAGCCATTACGCTAACTGCTGATCCCGGTGCTGGCATTGTTGAGAGTGACAGTGGGTGTGAACCGGGTAAGACGCTGGGACAAGTGGAAAACGGGACTGTCTGGCTAGCTAGAATGTGTGCTTAGTGACTTCAGATGCCTTCTGTTTTTTTAGAATTATTTTTTATTTAGCTTTATTTGTTTATTTTTATTCAATTTGACCAGAGAGGGACAGAGTGAGAGAGAGAGAGAGAGAGAGAGAGAGAGAGAGAGAGGAAAAGTGAGAAAGCAAGCTGCCAGGTCCGAGACTTGAACCGCAGTCGGCCATGTGGGAATCCAACGCCCCTAACCACCACACCACCTGCCGGCCCCTTCAGATGCCTTCTGATCACTGCTGCTTTGTCCAGAGCTCAGGAACTCATCCCTTATGTAATCCTCACAGCAGCCCTGGCAGGTGAGCAGCCTGGCCTGTCCCGCTCTCCCTCTATAGGTGAGCAGAGGGAGGCCCGCGGTGGTGGAGCAGTGTGTGTTTGAACTCTGTCTAGCGCTTTCTCTGTGCCAGATGCGCATTCAAATCTCAGCAAACTCGGGTCCTTTTACCCTGGCTAATTTTGGCCCCAGCAGGCTGGTAAGAGTTTGATAGGCCTTCTCTGGAGGGTTCTCCTCTGTCTTTCTGCCAAATCACAGTTGGCCTCACTGATCTGGCCCGTCTCCAGCTTTCTGGCACCAACACACATTAAGCCTTTAAGTTCAAGTGAGGACATTTCAACCCACTCCTTTTTTTTTCTTTTTTTTTTTTCCTAAATATCTCCAGTGAAAAGCTGCTTTTTGTTTGAAGATTGGCCTGGCTTAGGTGCAGACTCAGGCAAGGACTGAATATCCCCAACAGGCTTCTGTTAGGAAAGATGAAAGCAGATGGCTACCACGGAAGGCAGAAGTGCAGGGTTTGTGGCTTGCAGAAGAGACCCCCAGTGTTGCTTTTTTTGCAATTCTCATCAAATGAATAGCCCTTGGTTTCTACTCAAAAGAAGGACTCTTAGCACAGCGGGGGATACGGCTCCCGTTCACACTGTTCCTTGGGCATCCATTACAAAGTCTCTCATGCACACTTGAGCATCTCACTCCTGGAACATTTCCTGAGCTCAGCCATCTTTGCAAATATTTTTTGTCATTCTTTGTCACTTCTTTTCTCCTAACACCTAGTTCCACGCAACCTGCACCTAGTGAGGCATCTATAGAGTGTGTTTCGGTGCTTTCCAAGAAGGCATATTTTATCACGCAGGAACCTCCTCGCTCAAGATGCAGTGACTATTGGGACCAGCACTTGGCATAATGGCTATGTCGCTGGACTCTCATGTAGTCGACCGCAGTTCAAGTCCTGGACCCGGTGGCTTAAACTCGTGCCGGGCATGTGTGTGTGCGTGCCCAAGATCCTGAGAGGAGAATGGAGGAGAAGGGATTGTGGTGTGGCCATCCCCCCTGGGGGGTGATTTCTCGCTTTCTGTCTCTCTGTCTCTCTCTGTCTTCCTGGTGAGTGCACACGCCCTATAGCAAAAAACTCTCAAAAAAAAAAAAAAAAAAAAAAAGAAGAAGATACAGCGCCTGCCTTCACCCTATCAATCTGGGTCTTAATAAATACTAAACTTAGGGACCAGCAGGTGGCGTGGTGGTTAAGGTGCTGGACACTCCCACATGATTGACCATGGTTCAAGTCCTGGACCTGGTGGCTTGCTTTCTCACTTTCCCTCTTTCTCTCTCTCTGTGTATCTCTCTGGTCAAATTAAAAATAAAAAAATGAATGAATAAAAGTAAATAAATAATTCTTTAAAAAAATAAATACTAAAATTCTGCTGACTTAAATCAAGTGTTCGTCTTGCTCATCTTGAACAAATTTGATGCACATTTATCAGAATGATCAATTCGCGTGAAATTTATGAGGCAGAGGATATAAATAGGGGCCATGTGTACGGTAGAGGAGAAACGGGCCTACCTCGATGCTTGCCTGTGGGGTTACATGGATTAGGCTTTGCTTGGATTTAAGAGGATTTAGTAACTCCCTAATTGTATTTCCTTAATAATCCATTTTTTGATTGTCTCTACTGAGCTGTCAGGCTGGGTGGACTGGCTTCCCACAATGAAGTGGGCAACATTCCTGCTTTAACCATTCTTAATGTTTCCTTGGGTTATCCAAAGGAAAAGACCTTTTCTTAAATAGCCTACCAAGGACCCAGTCCATAAACGATTTATTTTTCAAGTTAACTATGCAGAAATAGACTTTCGTTTTTATATTGGGGGAAGAAAGACTGAATAAAAAGCAAATGAGAAAGTTGAGACTTTCTATCGGAGTGATTAGCACTACTGCTTTCCTTTTTCTTTCTTCCTTCTTTTAAAGAGAATTGTTTATTTAAATTATTATTATTATTTTTCGTTTGACCAGAGAGATACACAGAGAGAGAGAAAGAGGAAAAGTGAGGAAGCAAACCACCAGGTCCGGGACTCAAACCACAGTCGGCCATGTGCAAGTCCAGCACCTTCATCCACATGCCACACGCCACACGCCACATCCCTATGCCTCCCTTTCTTTAAGCTACTGTAGATAGTGCTGAGGGGCTATTCCCAACATGGCTTTATTGTGTCTGGTGCTTTTTCCCACAGGCCAGGACATACAAGCCCCTCCACCTGGGTCCCGGTGCCCCCCACTGCCTGGGTGCAACCTTTCCATGTAGTTCGGGCATCCCTCCGCACCCACAGACTGCTGTTTCTATGATTCCTTTGTGCTTGCCCACTCCGTGCCTTTGCTGCATTTCATTCCAGCCGCCTGGGGGGGCTCTCTCCCTGTCCATTTCCACCTCCCTAAATCCTAAACACACACGCTGGGCACCTTCCGTCCACTCAGGTATGGCCATTGCTGCAGACCTCCGAGTGGTAAAGGCTATGACAACCACACATCCCAGAGTGGAGACGATGCCTCCGAATCCAAACGCTCTCTTTTGTTTCGGGTTGGAAAGGTATCTTGGCTGTGTTAAGAGCTAGTAATGTGTCTCACCCACAGCGCTGGTCGTGAGGGTGTGTGTTCCATCTGTCAGATCACAAGTTCTAGAAAGTAGTGACAGTGACTCACCCTGAGGAGGTTTGCACACAGCAGACAGGTGGTAAACTTCTAGAGGAAGAATTAGAACAAAGAAAATGATTCCCAAATTAACATGATTTTCATTAGTCATGTTTATAATTAATTAGTACATGTGCTTTAAAACTACATTGCTTTAATGCAAAATGCATCATAGACTTAAATGTAAGAGCTAACACTATAAACTCTTAGAATGAACACAGAAATAAATCTTTGTAATCTTGGATTAGGGTCTTTGTTTGTTTGTTTTTCCTAAGAAGTTTTGCTATAGGCCACGTGCACTCCGTGGAGACTGAGAGAGGGGAGGAAGTGTGGAAGCATCTCTCAGAATAATGGCCATGCCACAGTACCTTCTCCTCCATTATCCTCATGGGATTTGGGGACACACATACACATGCCCAGAATACTTTCCAAGCTGCCAGGCCCAGGACTCGAACCATGCAGTCAGCCATGTGGGATCTAGCTGCCTTGACCTCCATGCCACCTGCGGCTCAGCAAGTGTTTTTATATATAAAACAATTACAAGTGACAAAAAAAAAAGGTAAATTGGACTATAGATGAAAAACTTTGCCCTGCAAATTATTCTATCTTCCAACCTACAGAATGGTGAAAAGTATTTGCAGATGGTATATCTGATGAGGGACTTGTATCCAGAACACATTTTAAAATTTCTTATAATTCAGTAATAAAAAGGTGACTCAATTTAAAATGAGCAAAAGAAGGACCAGCAGTTGGCGTAACGGCTATGTTGCTGGACTCCCATGTTGTCGACTGCAGTTCAAGTCCCAGGCTCGATGGCTTGGACTCATGCCGGGCACGTGTGCATGCGTGCCCAAGATCCCTGATGGGGAAGCACTTCCGGTGATGTGCGAGAAGTAGGGGAGCCAAAGAGTACTGAGACCCAGAGATGAAATATACCGCTTCTATCTAGTGAGGAGGCTCGGCGAGGAGGGAACATAGGAGCTGGGTTTTTTTTTTTTTGGAGAGATTTTTGCCATAGGGCGCGTGCGCTCGCCAGACAGACAGAGAGAGACATAGAGACAGAAAGCGAGAAATCACCCCCCAGGGGGGATGGTCACACCGCAATCCCTTCTCCTCCATTCTCCTCTCGGGATCTTGGGCACGCACGCACGCACACACACCCGGCGTGAGTTTTTTAAGCCACTGGGTCCGGGACACGAACCACGGTCGACTACGTGGGAGTCCAGCGACATAGCCATTATGCTAACTGCTGGTTCCCAGGAGCTGGGTTTTGAAGGATGAGTAGGAGTTGACAGGCCACAAAGCAGGAACGGGAGGCCTCTGGGACAGGCAGGTCAGACAGGAAGCCCCGAGTATGTGAAAGAGCTCAACAGTACGACGGGGCTTTGCATGTTCAGGGCCAGAGCCGGGGACAGGAGCGAGGTGGGGCCGGTTGGGATGAGAGGTGGAGATTAGGAGAGTTTGGAGGAGCCCTTGAGCCGCATGCTAACGGGCTGCCTGAGGGCCGGCTCCCCGCTGCAGCAGAACGGGGCCGCGCAAGAGAAGCTCAATCCCACCGTGCTGTGATCCCCGGCCCAGGTAGCCCGAAATGCCCCAAGCTCACATGCAACTGTGCACGATCGGACAGGCTAGGGTGCTGGAGAAAGGGAATCCTGCAGAGGGCGCCCTCTCTGTCCCCCTCACGCTGCACACCACCTCTCTCTCACGGGTAAATGGGGGGCTTCACCCGGGATCACGTCGATCCAGTTCAGAACCCAGTCCCACAAGGGGCCTAGGCTCAGCCAGTGTGGAGTCAGTCGGACGGTGTGGTGTGGAGTGCACAGCGAGTAGATTCCCAACACCAACTGCACGTATTAGAAGCAGACCGCCCTTTTCTTGGCCAGCAAAGGATCGCGGTAGCTCCTGGCTGGTTCTCATCACCCTTGGAGTACAAGAGACAAGGAGAGACAGGAGCCTTGGGACAGCTAGAGGCCAGCTAGGCTTGGGTGGACACCGGACCCAGGCCAGCTGTGGGTGAGCCATGGCGTGGCCCAATTTGTCCTTGGCACCTACTGCTCGCTTTGTCAGCCCCCTCCCTTCCTTCCTCTCCATCTCCAGCTCTTCTGGTGTTTTCCGCCTGTCCAGAGACTACGCCCCTGGAGGCCTGCCCTCCGGAAGGACCAACATGATCTCAGTCCCTCACTGCTGACCTTTCACCTCTCCCCACCCAGCCCGAGCCAGGAGCAGGATGCCGGGGGGAGAAATGAGCCCCAATGGCTGACACATTAGACTTCCACCTGCGGGCGGGCGGAGGTCGACACCCTCTCGGAAGAGACGCTGACGCCCGTTATATGAAGTGTAGAACTCCAGGCCCGTGCTGAGAGTTCTATGTGCATTATGTTACTTACTCCGCACTCTCATGTTGTAACTAGCATGTATTTGTTTTTCTTTTTTTTTTTTGGAGAGGTTTTTGCTATAGGACGTGTGCACTCGCCAGAAACACAGAGAGAGACAGAGAGACAGAGAGCGAGAAGTCACCCCAGGGAGGATGGCCATGCCACAATCCCTTCTCCTCCATTCTCCTCTCGGGATCTTGGGCACGCACGCACACGCACCCAGCGTGAATTTAAGCCACCAGGTCCAGGATTCGAACCGTGGTCGACTACATAGGAGTCCAGCGACATAGCCATTATGCCAACTGCTGGTCCCACTAGCAGGTATTTGTGTCCCCATTTCACAGAGGATGAAACCAAGGCTCCCAGATACAGAATACTTCCGTAACTTGCCTGGTAAGTTACAGAACTGGGATCAGAACCCACGTTTTGCTGTCTCTGGAGGCTCCTCCTCCTCACGGAACATCAGGAATCCCAGGCCTGGAACTCTTAGTTCTGAGGACTTCTTTCTGAAAGGGGGCGGAGGGGGGAAGAAACTGGCTGCTCATCCCCCTGAAGACCGGGTGCGGAAGGGTTTGGACCTGCACCGCTGCAATTTCACCTGCCAAGTTCTCTCTCCTCCCTCCTGACATAAACCTAGCAATGACGGGGCTCGAGCTGTGTGGAAGACACGCTAATTACAGTCATCTCCGCGTAATTGCCACATAGCGCGATGGTGATTACACGTATCGCTGCCGTGTCAGAGCAGCGGCGGGCTTCGTGATATTGGCTTTATCCTGCACTCTGCCGGCGTGTGCCATCTTTCATGGTTCATTGATCTCATGTAGCTTAGGAAAGCAGGGAGGACTTTAAGTAGGAGGCATGGTGAGAAAAGCAGTTGGGGGATGGAGTTAGAAGGCGGTTAGCCGGTGACAGCTTCACAGACGTCCCTTGGGCACTCGGAAGCTGGGACGTCTGGGGAGGAAAAGGCCCGACCAAAGTTGGTTGCCCAAGGGGTCCATTTGGGCGCGGAGGACAGGGTAAGTGGCAGGAATGGTGGCTACAGGTTATTCACTGAAATGCGTAGGAAGACACTGGGCGCGGATTTAGAAATTCCACTTTGTGATTCCGACCCTAGTTTAGAAGCTCTGACCTCAGATGTAGGTCTTCACAGACCTGCGTGACAGCTTCCTTACCCAGGTCATTGTATTTCTTTTCTAGCCCCAAATTCCACAATTTCTAGAGAGTAGGAATGGTCACACACACAACAGATTGTAAAAGAGATGGAAAAGGGACAGAATGACTTCAGGATATTCACATCATTGCTCTACATCCTCTCCCCATGCTATAGATGGTTTCATTAGTGTTAACTTTTTTGGTCTGTTTTTTTTTTTTTTTTTTTTTTTTGGGTGGGGGGAGGTTTTTGTTATAGGGCACGTGTGCTTGCCAGAAAGACAGAGAGAGATAGAGAGACAGAAAGCGAGAAATCACCCACCCCCAGGGGGGATGGCCACGCCGCAATCCCTTCTCCTCCATTCTCCTCTCGGGATCTTGGGCACGCACGCACACGCGCCCGGCATGAGTTTAAGCCACCAGGTCCAGTACTCGAACCGTGGTCCACTACATGAGAGTCCAATGACATAACCATTATGCCAACTGCTGGTCCCAACTTTTTTTAGTCTTAAGAAGAGAAGTGATTTTAAGAAGAGTTTGTATTTTTTTTTTCTAGAAAACAAATGGGTCCGTTTGTCTACAGTGTGTCAAATTTGAGCTCTTCTTTTTGCTATGTTCCCTGTGGGAAAGGGTACTCCTGGGTGTTCAATTTCACATTTTTTGGATCAGCCAGGATTGGGTTTCTTTCATGGGAAAAAGCCTCCTGGAGAGCTCTGAGAGTTTAGTTGATTCTAGAAGCGGTAACCAAGAACCACTAGGTATCAGTGGCATAACACAGGGGAAACGCATTTCCATTCGTAGCCTGGTTTGGGCAGCAGAGAAGGTAGATGGACAGTCGCTCAGGGGCCTCCGCTAACGTGACCCTAGTCTCAGGGCATGATTTTCCAGGACTTGCTGGGCGTCCATATCTAACTAGTAAATGGATAGAAGAGATAAAAATGGAGACTTAGGGGGTGTGTATTTTTTTGTTGGGGGGGAGAGATTTTTTGCTACAGAAAGCGAGAAATCACCCCCAAGGGTGGGGAGGGCCACGCCCTAAATAAATAAATAAATAAATAAATAAATAAATAAATAGTGGATCTGTCCGCGTCACAGTGAACACATGCTATTTAATGGTATACCGATCATGAAACATGCCACCACCTACCACAATGAAGTGGATGTTCTAAATATTCAGCAGGCCGGATGCAGAAATGTACGGGAAGACATGAAATAAAAATGTAAAACTTCAATGTGGCAAAGCACCTGCTGCCGAGCAATTCATCGATGAGTTTGCCAAGGTCCTGGCTGCTGCAACTCTGATGCCAGAGAATACTGGTGTGCAGACCTGTTAGGGGTGTTGTCTCTCCCTTTCTCTCTTCCCCTTTCTCTGTCCCTCTCTCATGGAAGAAATAAAGAAAGAAGGAGAGAGAAAGAAAAGGCACCTCTAGACAACATGGCGAAAATGCGTGATGAGCTTATTGAAGGATTAAGGCGCGTGTGTTCAGAACCACTCACGAGCTCATTGGCATGGGTGAAACGGAGGAGAGGCTTCTCAGACAGAAACCAGTGTAGATGAGTCAGATGACTCTGGAGGAAACGTTTCGAAAGCCATCTAACAGAAAGCCTCCTGCCCCGAGGGAACCAGTTCCTGGTCCCTCAACTGCCCCTTGATGTTCCTTCTCCCCCTAAAAACAAAATCACAGCCTCGTGGGGGAGAGTGATCGCCTGCCGGAGACTGTCATGGCTGGGGTGGGACAGCTGCTCCCATGTTCTGGCCATGCCGCTGTGTTGCTGTTACCTTGGACACGACTTTTTTGCTAAGTCAATGGTTTGCCTGAGGTTTTATTGTTCAATGCCTATATGTGAACAGGTGCGAGGACAGGATGGCTTACGAGGGCCACATAAATACTGAGTCGGGAATGATGGGGATGCCCAAAGCAATCAAGCACTTACCAGACGACAGAACGATGAATAGGGCACCTCGTTTGATGGATCGGTGTGGTTTGGTACCACGTGGTCCTCTGGTTTGATTGCCACGTTCTACGCACATACTTGGAAAAACCATAATGTGAGCCATCGCGACGTACAATGATGGAGTGTAAATGAAATATAAATTAAAAATAAAAAAGAAAAAAGAATGCAAGAAATCATGGAGACGCCAAAGACCCATAGACTGTCCACATGGGCGTCTGACATAGTGACATCTTTGCTTTCTAAAGGTTAAATATGTACAGCGTCGCTTTTTTATGACAAACCCACTACAAATAGTGTGTAAAATTATTTTCAGGCGGTGTGTAGAAGAAATATATGAAACGTAATAAACCATAATGAATTTTGCATTTGGACTTGGATCCTATCCCCAAGATAGTTCTTTATGTACACGCAAATATTCCAAAGTCTGAAAAAAGTCCCAAATCCCAAACACTTCTGGTCCCAAGCATTTGGATAAAGGCTACTCAATCTGTAATACCTTTGTATCATTCCACTCTGGAAAAAAAAAAGTTTTATTGGGACATCATTTACATATAACACAATTTATTCCTTCAAAGTGTGGGATCCAAGACATAAAAAAAGTACATTCACAGTCGTGCAACCATTACTGCTGTTAATTTTAGAGCATTTCCATCACCCAAAAAAGAAATACACCCCTCTGCAATCCCAGGTAATCATTTGCCTGCTTTCTGTCTCCCTGTATCTGCCTATCCTGGACGTTTAAAAACAACCCTTCCCATCTCACTGTAATTATGTGTCCTTTCACAAACAGGTCTTCCCCCATCTGTTCTATCCTGCCCCTCCTCTGGTAACCAACACTCTACTTTTTTATCCTGTGAGATCAGGATTTTTGCCCTAATTTGCCAGAGGGTGTGCACATAGCTAGAGAGAAAGAGAGAGGGGAGGTGAGAAAGCACCCCATGGGGCGTGGTCCCTGCAATCCCTTTTCCTCCATTTCTCCCTCCTTTCGGGATTTTGGGAACACACACTGCCCAATGTTTTGTTTTGTTTTGTTTTGTTTTGTTTTGTTTTGTTTGTTTTTGTTTTTGTTTTTGTTTTTTTTTTGAGAGAGGCTTTTGCTATAGGGCGCGTGCGCTCGCCAGACAGACAGAGGGAGACAGAGAGACAGAAAGCGAGGTGGATGGCCATGCCTCAATCCCTTCTCCTCCATTCTCCTCTCGGGATCTTGGGCACACACGCACACGCACCTGGCGTGAATTTAAGCCACCGGATCCGGGACTTGAACTGCGGTTGACTACATGGGAGTCCAGAGACATAGCCATTACGCCAACTGCTGGTCCCCACACACGTCCTTTTTGTTGTTTTGACAGTAATCATTCCCACAGGTGTGAGGTGATAACAGCTGTGGTTTGGACGTGCATTTCCCTGACAGTGATGCGGAGGAGTTTTCCATGAACCTGTGGGCCATTCATATGTCCTTTTCAGAGGGGTGACTCTTCAGGGTTTTTTTTGCCCATTTTCCAAATAGGGTTATTTGTTTTCTTGCTATTGAGTTCTGTGAATTACTTGTACATTTTGGGTATTCACCCCTTGTTAGGGGTATAGTTTGCAAAATTCGTCCCCTTTATGTACGTAGCCTCTTTTTAATTGTTTTTAAATGAAGGCTTTCTGTATGACCAAGGTTTAAGTTATTATTCATGATCCAGCACGCATGTGTGCACACTGGGAGGGGACAGCCCCCACAGGGCTCGGCCACGCTGCCGTGTCCTTCCTTCAGGCCCCCAGCCTGCAGGGACCTGGCACGTGTGGCTTTTCTGACCGGCAGAGTCACCTAAAGTGTGCACGGCAGAGGGAGAGGCCTTAGCAGGGATGTGTCCGCTAAGCCTCTCATCCTCCATGCTAACTAGGGCAAAGGAGGAAGGAAAGTTACTTTTTCGAGAAAGTTGTTTTTTAAAGAATCCGAAAAATAAGGGGCTTTCCTGGAACAGGTTGGTACTGGTATCAGTTAAGGGGTCGTGGCTAAATGACGCCGAGGCTGGCCAGAATACCTCGGAATTTGGGAGTCACTTGTCAGATCACACCCCCTTCTCATGGGCTCCTGTGGTTTGCACGCCGGAAGGCCACATTCCCCGAGTGCGCATTCACTCATTCACTCCGAGTTCATAGACCCACGGTGTTCTAGAAGCATGGCATTTCTGTGGCTCTCTAGCATTTCTGTGGCTCTCTAATAGGCATGCACACGTGCGCCAGGCATGTTTTCAGGCCGACTGGGTCAGGACTCGAACTGCGGTCTACACATGGCTCCCAGTTCTGCAGCCCGGCTTGGTGCCAGTGGTGCCGCCGAGGCGGGGCTCCATTCTGCATATGGCCCCTTCCTTCTGTGGGGCGTTTCCCTGGCTGTCCAGAACCCTTTTACTTCAACGGACTCCTAGTTTTCAGTTTTTGCTTTTGTTTCCCGTGCTTCTGAAGTCTGGTCCCCAAATTCCTTGCCCCCCCCCATCATAAAGCTTCATCTAGTGAGAGCACTTGCATTGTTTCAGATCTCAGACCTGTCTTTAACCCACTACGAGTTCGTTGTTATCTATAACGAGAGAGAGGGGTCGCTCTGTCATTCCTGTCCATGTGGGTTTCCGGTTTCCCAACACCATTTATTGGAAGGACTCTTCTTTTCCTGGTGCATGTTCTGAGCACCTTTGTCAGATATTGGTGGGCTGTAAATGTCTGGGTTATCATTTGCCTTTTTTTTTCTAACATTGCATCCTCAGAGCAGCTTTCTCACAGCCGATGAAAGTACTGCCCACGTGACCTCTTACTGTACTGACCCTCCCAGCACTTACATGACCTGAAATTGTGCTGTTTCCCCCATGGCTCCATTCTCATCTGTGCACAGATTACACATTCCAGGGACCAGCAGTTAGCGTAATGGCTATGTCACTGGACTCCCATGTAGTCGACCGCGGTTTGAGTCCCGGACCCAGTGGCTTAAACTCACGCCGGGTACGTGTGCTTGCGTGCCCAAGATCCCGAGAGGAGAATGGAGGAGAGGGGATTGCAGCGTGACCATCCCCCCTGGGGGGTGATTTCTAGCTTTCTGTCTCTTTCTCTCTCTGTCTGTCTGGCAAGCGCACGTGCCCTATAGCAAAAACCTCTCCGAAAAAAAAAAAAAAAAAAGAAAGAAAGAAAGAAAGAAAGCAAGCAAGCAAGCGGGAAGAGGGAATAAGATGCCTTCCAACTTGAACACCAAACATTCCAAAACAAATCGTAAAGAAGCACTTTTAAATAGATTACATTTAGGTTTAAAACTAAGTGGACTCCGGCCCGCTATGGCGCTCAGCGATAACATGACACTCCTGGTCCTGGGTCCCATGGGACGGCCCCAGGTGGGCATCCAGAGGTCTCCCTGTGCATATTGGGTGCTTGTACCTGTGGTCTGGAATGGCCGAGGCTGGGGTAGGGTCTTAGCCTGAAGACTCCATTGGCGCCTCTTTCTCTCTCTCTCTCTGTCTCTGTCTCTGTCTCTCTCTCCCCCTCTCTCACGGAAGTTATACCTAATAGTAATAAAAATCTTAAGTAAAAGGACCAAACTGAGTGGGTTTATTAAAAGAGCAGCCATCTTGGCTCTTGGTGGGCAGAAAGGTACAGCCCAGGTGCCACCCATTGGTGGCAGCATGATGGACTTACAGCGACAGTTACCAAGAACAGATAGTCTTCAGTGCTAGCCAGAGTATCCTGTCTGTCCCAATCGCTGTGGGACATTTTTAAATATATTAATACCCAGTGGTGTTCACGTCTAGTACAGGCTGAATTTCAGACTAATTATTAAACAGTTGCAAAGAATTTTTGTTACTAACCTGCAAAAACATATCAGGCATGGATGCTTTAGCATTTACTGTAATCTTGGGTGGCACAGATTTCTAACAGATATCTAGATGTCTACAAACCTTTTCTTTCTTTCTTTTTCTTTTCTTTTTTTTTTTTTTTTTTTGAGAGAGAGGTTTTTGCTATAGGGCGCATGTGCTCACCAGAAAGACAGAGAGAGACAGAGAGACAGAAAGTGAGAAATCACCCCCCAGAGGGGATGGCCACACCACAGTCCCTTCTCCTCCATCCTCCTCTTGAGATTTTGGGCACGCATGCACATGCACCTGGCATGAGTTTAAGCCACTGGGTCTGAGACTCGAACCGTGGTCGACTACATAGGAGTCCAGCAACATAGCCATTATGCCAACTGCTGGTCCCAGTCTGCACACCTTTTCTGTAAAGAGACAAAGAGTGGAAATTGTTCACTGTGTGGGCTCAACCTTCTCCCTCGTGACTACTCAACTCTGATGGCATAGCCCAGACATAGCTGCAGTTACAGCTGGGTACCATTAAAACTTTATTTACAAAAACAGGTGTTGGGCCAGATTTGCCCAGAGGTCTTGGTGGCTGACCCCGAGTTATAATAAACCCCCGCCTCCACTTTCACAAGTATTATGAGCTAAGTTAACTGCCTGCGTCTCTAATTCCCAAATATGAAAATTCATGCTTTCTCATTACACTCTTTTACCTTAAAGCATCTTTTCAAGAACAGCTTATTTTGTAAGCACTATACTTTAATTTCATGGGTTGCTTTACTCATTTCTCTTCATCCCAAAGGTATATATCCTAAAGACAGGAAGTTATCCTTGCTTTTAATTTTTTGCATTCCCCTTCCTTGTATTATCATTTTTACACGATTTCAATCTTGACCCTGAAAATATTTTGCTCAAAACTCTTTTGTACTCAAGGAATCATGATCAGCCTTGTTTTCCATCCTCAGGATATGATTGGTTAGCCTCTTATTTTCTTATTCATAGGCTCCCCTTTTTTGTTTTGTTTTGTTTTTTGCTATATGGCATGTATCCTTGAGAGAAAGAGAGAGAGAAGGAGAGAGAGAGGGAGAAAGTGAGAAATCACCACCCAAGGGGGATGGCCACATGACAGTCCTTTCTCCTCCATTCTCCTCTTGGGATTTTGGGCACATGCAAATGCTCACAGTGTGATTTTTCATTTTTCATTTTTTTTTGAGAGAGATTTTTGGTATAGGATGTGTGTACTCACCTGAGAGACAGCGAGAGACAGAAAATGAGAAATCACCTTCCAGGAGAGATGACCATGCCACGATCCCTTCTCCTCCATTCCCCTCTTGGGATTTTGGGCACACATGCACATGCATCCAGTGTAAATTTCAATCTTCCGGGTCCAGGGCTCCAACCATGGTTGACCATATGGGAGTCCAGTGCCTTTACCACCACACCCCCTCCTGGTCCCTATTTTTCCCTTTGTAAAGTGAAGCTCAACCACCTTAACAGGCCTCTGTCCTCAGAGAGACGTAGGTCCTGGATGTAGAATTTGTCTTAGCAAATAACCTGTAAAGATAGACACTGCACTAAGAGCCAGGGTATTTGATAACCAAACCTACCTGCCTTCTAACACCTGTCTGCTATTCTAGAAAGTTCTTTCCCTGCCGTAGTCCGGCTCCTGTCCATATCCTCTCCCTTGAAGAACCTCCCAGCCTCTTCCTATTCTTCTCCCCCAGCATTTCAAATTCTTTTTTTTAAAAGGAATTATTTTATTGAACTTTATTTATTTACATTTGACTAGAGAGGGACAGAGTGAGAAAAAGAAAGAGAGGGAAAGTGAGAAAGCAAACCGCCAGGTCTGGGACTTGAACCATGGTCAGCCACGTGGGAGTCAAGTGCCCTTAAGCACCACGCCACCTGCTGCCCCGCATTTCAAATTCTAAAACTTCACCTGCCGTGGGCAACATTGATGTTGGCAAAGCGCGTCACTTACACGCAGGAGGGCTGGTGGGTGACTGGGATTGACTGCATGCTTTCAACTCAGTGCTGTTCCCATCCAGCCTTGGATCTGGAGCCCTGCAGAAAGGTGATTTGGATGACCCGTCTTGCTTTATGCCTTCCTTGACATTCTGCCTTTTTCGTGACAGGTTGCTGAATGCTATAAAACCAGGACTTGTTAAAAAGATCAATAGATTGCCTACCCCCATTGCAGGATTGGTGAGTATCCAGAATTGAGATTTCTTTTCCAATCTGCCTTTGCTCGAACCCAAGGGTCATGACAGTACCATTTATTACCGCTCTCCTGCAGCGCATAATCTGCTTGAATGAGAGCGCGCCGAATCCATTAAACCAAGAGGTCACTTAAACAGGAAAGATGGCAGCGATGCCTCAGTGGCATCTTAATCTTTGTTTGTGTTTTCCCCGTGAGTGCTAAGGACCTTCTTTCTTAAAGAGGTAAATTTGTTTGGAGGTGAGAGGTGGGTAATTAGGTTGACCCCAGGGGAGGGATGTGATTTTAATTACACTTTCTCCTTTCAGTTCATTCCTTTGGAGTGAAGGGTAAAGGAGAGACTGAGAGAGAAAGCAGCATTTTCCTAAGAAACAGCTGTTTTCAGTATTCAAAATCTCCTTACGTTTAAATACCACACTTGTAGACCAACTAGTCTAAGGGAATAATGAGGCTCTAAGGTGATCTCATGTCATCCGGAGACTTGTTTAAGCAAAGCCCTTGTGCTTTGGAACCTCCTCGTGTAAAATCTGTAAAGCCCACGTGTTCACATGTGGTCAGAGCAGAATATTTTCCATGCACTGATAGGGTTCACTGCGCTTGGCCACTAACATGAGTTGTTTTATTAACTTGCCTCTCGCATAGAAAAGGGAAAAAGTGGAAGATCAAGAAGACACCAGATGTTAGTTCTGGAAGGAATGAGGCCCATGTGCACACAATCCAGGCATGCATGGATGTGCACACACACACACACACACATACACACGCACTGAACACGCAGTGGAGGGTGTATACGGCTTAGTAATATCTCAGTGTTCCTCTTGTGGTCACCTTCTGGGCATGGCTTTGGAGAAAGCAATGAGAAAAATGCTCAGCATTCAGACAGGATCCTTACTGATTGTCACTAAAGTTTCTTAATCATATTACAGTGTCTAATGGAAGTTTGATATAACAAAAAACGCACATTATTTATGCACTATGGCGGGAGGGGGAGCTGATATGATAATGCGTAACAGCAAGTTGAAAGGGGGGAAGGTTATTCTTATTTTAAACATTGTTATTTCTGTGGATACATTTTATTTCCCATATTGGTTGTTAGTGAGTCAGGGACTAGTCATTAAGATTCTCCTGGAGACAGTAGGTGGTGTAGCAGTTACGTTACTGGACTTCCACGTGGCCGATTGCGGTTCAAGTCCCAGACTTGGTGGCTTGAAGCTCACACCGGGTACATGTGCGTGTGTGCCCAAGATCCTGGGAAGAGAATGGAGGAGAAGGGATTGCGGTGTGGCCATTCCCCCTGGGGGGTGATTCTCACTTTCCCTCTCACTGTCTCTGTCTCTTTCCAGTGAACACACTCCTCACTCTAAGGCAAAAATCTCTAAAACAAAAAACAAAAACAAAAAAAAAACCTTCCTAATTTTGTCTGTTCGAATCATGTAATTTGACGAGTTCATATATACACAGATAAATTTAGAAGGAGTCAATCTGAATAATTTTATAAAATATTTAGTCAATATATGAATATTCTGTATCACATAGATTTATGTGTTCACCTATTACCTTAATTATTATTATTATTGACAGGTTTTTGCTATAGGATGCCTGTGCTCACTGGAAAGACAGAGAGACAGAAAGCAAGCAGTCACTCCCCAGGGGGATGGCCATACCACAATCCCTTCTCCATTCTCCTCTTGGGATTTTGGGCATGCACACACACCGATTACTTTAAAACTTGGACATATATATCTTTCAAATATGACAGTCATGATCTTAATGATTCTGATGTTACCTGTTTGGCTCTAAAGTCTGTGACCCTCCCCCATCCTTGGCCTTGGAATCTTGGGAATTAATGTTACAGGAACGAAGCTTGCAACGGAAAGTCATGGAAGTTTCCAGAGAAATCTACATCCGTAGAAACAAGAGGCTCTGTACTCAGTGGTCAAGGAGAAAGGGGATTTGAATCCTCAATTTAAAATAATTTTAGTAGAGTTAAGGGTTTGAAAATGTGCAGTTACCTCTACGTTATTTCTGATTGCAAAACAAACATTGTTCTTCCCATCTTGCCTCTATTTCATGCACAAGGCAGGCACCAGCTCAGTTGCTTCCCCATTCTCCCCCCCACCCCCCATTTTTAAGGTTTTTGACATAGGTTGCATGCCCTTGCCAGAGAGGGAGAGAAACACA
Source organism: Tupaia tana (assembly GCA_026018925.1). Lineage (NCBI taxonomy): Eukaryota > Metazoa > Chordata > Mammalia > Scandentia > Tupaiidae > Tupaia > Tupaia tana. The sequence continues at coordinate 12,087,448 of JAKSZU010000025.1, read as the reverse complement.
GAGGGGAAGAGAGAAATCAACCCCCGGGTTGGGGAGATGCACACCACAATCCCTTCTCCTCCCTTGTCCTCTCGGGATTTGGGGCATGCACGCATACATGCTGGTGTGATTTTCAGGCTGCTAAGTCTGGGACTTGAACCACACTCAGCCATGTGGGAGTCCAATGCCTTAACCACCACACTACCTGCTAGTCCCTTCTTCCCCCCCTTCAATGCACTTAGCTTCTCTCTCTTCTCTTGCTTGTCTTCATTCGGATTTTCTCTCCACTTCGCCCTTCCCGTTACTGGTCATTTTTCTTGCCGTTTTGCAGTGAGTATTTTCTTACTCAGCTTTACCCTACATCACTAATTATCTCCTCTCACTATTACCGTTAGTCCAAAAAAGTGATTTTCTACTTATAGTTGACTCCTCACACTCACTCATGACGTCCACATCTACTAGTCTGGTCTAAGTCTCGTCCTTTCCTGCAGTTACCTTCAGGTCGACATTTCCAAAGACCAGTGTCCTTGCTGGGGTCCAGGCAGGAAACAAACTCATCGTTCACGCGTCTCCCTTGCTCTCACTTCAAACCCGCAGTCTGTTCCCTTTCACAGTCACGTTCTTATGACGCCACCTCTTCCTAACGTTGATGCAAATCAGCGTTTTTCCACCAGCACCCAACTCCAGGCTGACCTGGTGTTTTGCCTAGTGGACAGCTGCATCTGGATGGACAGGCATCTCAGACTGAACACGTTCCCATCTGCCCTGATAACCATGCCCACTCACCCTCGTCCCCGAGTCAGGAGAGGCGTGGTAGACATGCAGTTGCCATGGCACAGTTCTCAGAGAGAGTGGCAGTGTTCTCCAACCAGTCTAGGTGTCCGCAGGTCCTCGGTCACTGCCCTGTGTCAGGCTGTCCTCATATCTCCCTGGACCGTGGCCGCTGGCTCCCTGTGTCTCCAACCCCACCCACTCCCGTGCGTGGTGTCTTTTCTCGCGATCCTTAGGCTTGTAATATTCTTCTCCTGCTCTTCTTGGCAAGACCCAATTCATTTATGGAGAACGAACACAAGACTGTCCTTCCCATGAAACTTTTAGTATTGGGACCAGCAGTTAGCGTAATGGCTATGTCGCTGGACTCCCATGTAGTCGACCACGGTTCGAGTCCTGAACCCTGTGGCTTAAACTCACTCCGGGCGCGTGTGCATGCGTGCCCAAGATCCCGAGAGGAGAATGGAGGAGAAGGGATTGTGGTGTGGCCATCCGCCCTGGGGGGTGATTTCTCGCTTTCTGTCTCTCTCTATCTTTCTGGCGAGCGCACGTGTCCTATAGCGAAAACCTATCAAAAAGAAAGAAAAGAAAAAGAAACTTAGTATCTACAATCCATTGTGATCTTTTAATATAGAATAGAGAGCACATCCCCTGTTGTAGAACAAAATGAATTCATAAGTGAGAAAAAAAAAGCTCTGTGGAAATATACCTTGGGGAGTAAGATTTTTAACTGTTGCTAACAGTTTGAAATTATTTTTTTGTTTTATTTTTGTTTTGTTTTGTTTTGAGAGGTTTTTGCTGTAGGGCGCGTGCGCTCACCAGACAGACAGAGAGAGACAGAGAGACAGAAAGCGAGAAATCACCCCCCCAGGGGTGATGGCCACGCCACAATCCCTTCTCCTCCATTCTCCTCTTGGGATCTTGGGCATGCATGCACACGCGCCCCACGTGAGTTTAAGCCACCGGGTCCGGGACGCGAACCGCAGTCGACTATATGGGAGTCTAGCTACATAGCCATTACACCAACTGCTGGTCCCAACAGTTTGAAACTAAAGGCCTGAAAGCAGATTCATGTGGAGATGCTGTGGCTTCCAGTAGTTAGTCGGCCATGATCAAACTTCCCAGTATTTATAATGGGTCCAAATAACGTCAGGTGTCCTAGTGGTGCACTAAGTCCCAGCCATTCTGAGGAAATGGCCTTCCAAGTTCAAGTTCAGGGACCTTCTCCAAAGCAACTGGCCTGGACTCTTCAACACTGTGTCATTAAGGACACCCCTTGTCCCCGAAAGGCTGGAAACTGGCTGTCGATGAAGGGTGACTGAGAAGCTAGGTCGGCCAAATGCAGTGTTCCTTGAACGGGAAGAAGCGAGTTAGACGTTATTGGGCGATTGGGGCCATTTGAGTACAAATTGAATATTAGATGGTAGTAGTATTCTCTCATTGTTTAATTTCCCATGTGTAATAACTGCCTTGTGTATACAGGGGAATAATCTTGCTCTTAGGAGGTACGCATGCTGGAGTATTTAGAGATGAAATGTCATTATGTGTACAACCAACTAATTCTCAACATGTTCTTCTCTGTGCATATAATGTGTACTTTTATATGCACAGTAAGGTATGGATGGATGGATGGATGGATGGATAAGAAAGAAGGAAAAGGCAGAGCGAAATGTTGTTTCTCTCTAAAGGGTATACAGCTTTGTTTTTTGGGGTTTTTTTTTTGGAGAGGTTTTTTGCTATAGGACGCGTGCGCTCACCAGACAGACAGAGAGACATAGAGACAGAAAGCGAGAAATCACCCCCCAGGGGGGATGGTCACGCCGCAGTCCCTTTTCCTCCATTCTCCTCTCGGGATCTTGGGCATGCACGCACACGCGCCCAGCGTGAGATTTAAGCCACCGGGTCCGGGACTCGAACCGCGGTCGACTACGTGGGAGTCCAGCGACATAGCCATTACGCTAACTGCTGGTTCCCAAGGGTATACAGCTTTCATGGTACTCTTTTCACCATTTTGGGGTAGGTTTGAGATTTTTCAATATGCAAAGTTGAGGACTAAAACAATGAATTCTCTTATTTTGAGAGGGGAGTGGGAACACCTTTGGCTAGGTAGCGCCTGTGAGAATGGCAGAAACCATTTTGGGCTCACCAACAGTGAGATGCGGTCTTTGTTTGAGTGTCTTTTTCATATGGATCTTCTCCCTCTTGATATTGGTGACAGTCAGGAAAGAGGAGAGGGAGAGAATTCCTCAAAGCATCTCAAGACTTTTAGGTTGGTTTGCACTTCGTTAGGGGTTGACAGGTCACTGACCACCTATTGATGAAGAAGCCGCAGTAGCAGGGACCGTAGAGATCTGAGACGTGAGACCAGAGGCCTTTCCATGCCGGGAGCTCACGCCTGTGCATCTTCCTGGCCTCGTGTTGAGAGGCCAATCCATTAAGATGGGCTCAGCCGCTTGACTTGAAGATAAATAGAGAAGTGTGTTTCCACATAGCAGTCCCAAATTATAAACACATGTGGACTTCCAAAGGCATGAATAGGTGTATTTTAGCCCCTGAGTTGAGCTGTGGTTATAAAGAATTCAGGGGTGAAGGTGTTAAAACAAAGTAGTTGAAAATCATTTCCTGGCAAGAATGCAAAGACCCTGGATCCGGGTCTGCGTTTCTTCTCTAACGATTGCTGACACACGAAGCCGCAGGGTGACGGCCTGCAGATGCTAGCATTCTTGTTTAGGTGTGAGTGATACTGCTTGCTGTTGCCAAAGAGAAAGTCCTCAAATTTAGGTCTTGGCATACCAAAGACTTTCAAAAGCGCTGGCCTTCAGGCTGTCAGAACATCAGGGTTGCACAATCAAGCCACTTTCTGAGACTCAATTTCGTGGTCATTAGTGTGAGTGCGTTAAAAGTTGTTTTACCCCAGGGACATTGGGCTGTGTGCAAATGACACAAATGGATGTGATCTTTGTGTATAAGGAGTTTGGGGATTCAACGTTTTCTTTTCCAGATTTTAATGGTGACGGCTATGGTGTGTGAATGTGTGTGTGTGCATGCACACGTGGGTGCACACATGTGAAGTGTGATTGGATCAACTTCCTAGAGCTGTCCTGAAATATTTGTTTCATCGACCTACATGTGAATCCATGTTAAGATCCATCAAAGCGGGACCAGCAGATGGTGTAGGGGTTACATTGCTGGACTCCCACATGGCTGACCGTGGTTCGAGTCCTGGACCTGGTACCTTGAAGCTCATGCCGGGCATGTGTGTGTGTGTGCCCAAGATCCCAGGAGAAGAATGGAGAAGGGATTGTGGTGTGGCCATCCCCCCAGGGGGTGATTTCTTGTTTTCTGTCTGTCTCTCTTATGAGTGCCGTATAGCAAAAATTTCTCAAAAAAAAAAAAAAAAAAGATTCATGAAAGCAAGCGGAGAATTTTACAGATGGAAGGACATCTTAGATATATTTCTTTTATAAATGAGAATATGTCGATCCATAAGGGGGAAGGTGTTTGCTCAAAAACTAGCCAAAAGATAAAAGCCAGGATAAATCCCCAACCCCAGCCACCCTTCTCTCTGCTCGTTCCATCCCCAAGTGTTCCCACTGGGCTTGGACACATGTTGATGACAGATGGTTTTATCTCTTGGGAGGAAGAGGGAAGGCAAAGACTTCTTTTTTTTATTTTTTCTTTTCTTTTTTCTTTTTCTTTTTTTTTTTTTTGGAGAGGTTTTCGCTATAGGGCGCGTGCGCTCGCCAGACAGACAGAGAGAGACAGAGAGACAGAAAGTGAGAAATCACCCCCCAGGGGGGATGGTCACGCCGCAATCCCTTCTCCATTCTCCTCTCGGGATCTTGGGCACGCACGCACATGCGCCCGGCGTGAGTTTTAAGCCACCGGGTCCAGGACGCGAACCGCGATCGGCTATGTGGGAGTCCAGCGACATAGCCATTACGCTAACTGCTGGTTCCCAGCAAAGACTTCCTTTGAAGCCATCTCTTTTTTTCCTTCCTTTTGGCCAATACCTCCAAAATATCTTACTGAGTTCTGTGGAAGACCTCACTTCACGGAGCCCCTCTCGGCTTGCTGGGTGGCGGACGTGGGACTCTAGCCGACGTTGGAGAGGGTAGGGCAGGGATATGCTCCTGGTAGAATGACCCCACCCTTGAGTAACCTGAACCCACTCAGAAACTCATTCTGTGAAAAAAAGGATATACTCTTCTGTCATCTAAGATAAGATTTCAAATACGGTTAGAGCTAAGCTTCCTGAACTGGATAAGAGGTTAGTTTCCATAAACTCTGTGGACGTTAGGAAGCTTTCAAAGGCTCTCTGCTTCATTTTGTGAAACCGATCTCAGCAGAGTTGACGTTTCATTGTGTGAGGGAGGTCAGAGTAAGGGAAGTGATGAAAAGATTGTAGAGATTTCCACATTAGGAGAACGTTTAAAATATTGTCTCGGACCAAATATAGATATATACAAAGCTGTTGAAAACAGAGTATTAGGGCCAGCAGGTGGCACGGTGGTTAAGGCGCTGGACTCCCACATGGTTGACTACAGTTCTAGTCCTGGACCTGGTGGCTTTCTCTCTCTTTCTTGCTCTCTCACTGTCTCTCTGGTGAGCAGATGTGCCCTATAGCAAATTAAAATGATAAATAAATAAATAAATAAATTAATTAATAATAAATAAGCTTAAAAAAGAAAACAGAGTAGTAGGAGTGAAAAGACTTTCTGTAAACCTCATTTTTTTAGGAAGAGAACAACATGGTAACTGGTGGGGGGGAGGGCAGGTGTTTTGGTCATCCACCTGTTAGGACAAGATTTCCCATAGAGCGCGTGTGCTCGCCAGACAGAGAGAGAGACAGAGAGACAGAAAGCGAGAAATCACCCCCAGGGAGGATGGCCACACCACAATCCCTTCTCCTCCATTCTCCTCTCGGGATCTTGGGCACGCACGCACACGCACCCAGCGTGAATTTTAAGTCACTGGGTCCGGGACGCGAACTGCGGGTGACTACATGGGAGTCCAGTGACATAGCCATTACGCTAACTGCTGGTCCCCCCTTTTTTAGGTTTATCTTCTATGACTTTCTTTAGAATTTGCAGAGCTTTTACCTCCCCTTCCACAGTTTGTCTTAAAGATCACCTTACACAAAACTGGTCCAAGTTTTATTTTCTCCCTCTGTCTTTCTTCCAGCTATTGCTTCAGGCCAGGAGGGAGGTGACACAGGTAAAGAGAGAGGCCAGAGGTGTAAGCCTCCAGGGAGATCCCCGTCCTTGGACACCTGCCACAAGCCAGGTGCAATGCTAGGGACCCCCAGCTGGCATAATAGCTATGTTGCTGAACACCCATGTAATCGACTGCAGTTCGAGTCCCGGACCTGGTGGCTTAAATTCACGCTGGGCCCGTGTGTGTGCGCGTGCCCAAGATCCCAAGAGGGGAATGGAGGAGAAGGGATTGCAGCGTGGCCATCCCCCCGGGGGGTGATTTCTCGCTTTCTGTCTCTCTGTCTCTCTGTCTGTCTGGCGAGTGCACACACCTTGTAGCAAAAACCTCTCCCCACCCCCCCCCCCCAAAAAAAAAGCCTGTGAGGTAGTCATTGCTGGGCCTCTGGAAAGCAAGATTCAGAGAGGGAGGTTCACAACTTCTCAATTCATAAGAGACAGACGTGGACTTGAACCCACGGTTGTCTGACTCCACAGCCCGTGTCTTCCCTACGGTGTGACCTGAGCGAGTGTGTTATTATGAAACAGACCGCTCACCCTTCCCCCTGAAGGCCTGTTCATTTAACCAGAATGAAGGCAGTGGCCTATTTTAAAACACTCCTGTATGTAATATTTCTGCCCTCACCCCTACCAGTCAAGCTCCCGTGGACAGCTGAAACTTCACAGTCAATGAAATGCCAGGCTGACAGCCAGTAACAGGAAAGCCGCAGACTCAGGTCTCTCGGAACAAAATCTCAGAGTGAGCTCATTCATAACGAGGCAAACTGCCTAAAAGTGCCCTCCTCGTCCTAGCTTTCTTTCCACATATATAAATCCATACACCTCTCTCTCTCACACACACACACACCCACGCACACACATGCACACACATGCACGCACACACAGCTCTTACGCATTCCAGCTCGCTCCAAACCTTTCCCTCCCCCAGTGACTCAGCTCTTCAGACTCACACGGTGCTCACTCTCCCCTCTGCTCTTCCTGACTGTGGCTTTGCAGTGCGGATCAGTCCGGCTGGACTCATATCCCTCCCTGGGATTCTCACTCTGGACCACAGAGACTCGGGCTCGGGCACACAGCGTTCCCACTCCTGGGCAGGAAAAGGAGAGATTTGGCACACCATCTTTGTGTCCTTTTCCTGCCACCATCTGCTCTTTGTGGTCACAGCGTGGCATGACCACAGAGCTCTGGAGACCGCCCTGCTGTTCCCCAGGGGACAAGTAAAAGCGGGTGGCTGGGCCATGTTCTCTGCGAAGGAGGCTCCTGGACGGAGGGAAGCGAATGAGCCTCGTGAGACGTCTCAGCCAAAGTGGAATTGAATGGCACCGCTTCCGCTACCCTGACCCCTGGCACGGCGTGAAAAACCTCAGCTGTGTCCCCACACCACACACGGAAAGTATGCTCAGTTTGCTGCTTTGCAATTTGGTGCCAAGCCCAAGCTAAACCAGGGACAGTGTCTAGCATTCTAGTAGGTTCAGACATAAAGGAGTGTGGGCTGTAGAGATAAGAGAGACACGGGAGGTCTCTGGCATGTTCACACCCCACCCCTGTCCAGTGCAACGGCAGAGTGTGGACCTGGGAGGCATCTTAGTTCCCAATGGCTCCCTATTTGGTGTGGCTGGTGTGTCCTGGCTGTGACAGCCTCTGTGGTTAGCTTTTGTTTTTTTTTGGAGAGGGTTTTGCTATAGGGCGTGTGCACTCACCAGAAAGACAGAGAGAGACAGAGAGACAGGAAGCGATAAATCACCCCCCCCCACAGGGGGGGTGGCCACGCCACAGTCCCTTTTCCTCCATTCTCCTCTTGGGATATCTTGGGCACTCATGCACACGTGCCCTATAGCAAAAACCTCTCCAAAAAAAAAAGAAGTAAAACAACAGCCTTGAGGGACAGCAGGTGGCATGAGTGGTAAGGCACTGGATCCCACATGACCAAAAGCATGGTTCAAGTCCTGGACCCAGTGGCTTGAGAATCACACTGGGCCCGTGTGCATGCATGCCCCAAATCCCAGCAAGAGAATGAAGGAGAAGAGATTGCAGTGTGGCCATCCCTCCTGAGGGGCGATTTCTTTCTTTTTTTTTTTTTTTTTGGAGAGGTTTTTGCTATAGGGCGTGTGCGCTCACCAGGCAGACAGAGAGAGACAGAGAGACAGAAAGCGAGAAATCACCCCCCAGGGGGGATGGCCACGCCGCAATCCCTTCTCCTCCATTCTCCTCTCGGGATCTTGGGCACGCACGCACATGCGCCTGGCGTGAGTTTTAAGCCACCGGGTCCGGGACGCGAACCACGGTCGACTATGTGGGAGTCCAGCGACACAGCCATTACGCTAACTGCTGGTTCCCATGAGGGCTGATTTCTCACTTTCTCTCTCTGTCTTTCTGGGGAGTACATGCACCCTGTAGCAAAACTAAAAACAAAACAAAACAAAAATAAAAACAAAAACGAAAACAGAAAAACAAAAACTAAACAGAAAAACAAACCAAACCAATTGCATTTATTATCTCAGAGTTCCTTCGGTTCAGGAATCTGAGTAAGGCTTAGCTGAGTACCTGCTTCCAGACCTGTCACACAGCTAAATTCAAGGTACTGGTCGACCTTACAGGCTTTTCTAGGGAGGGATCTGCTCCTGGCGTACTCACGTGGATTCTGGCAGGAGTCAGCAGGCCGTTGGCCAGAGCCATCCTCAGGCCTTGCCGTGGGGGCCTTTCTAAGGGCCAGTGGACAGTGTTGCAGCCTCGACTCACTTCATCAGAGCGAGCGAGCGAGCAGGAAATGGAGAGAGAGAGAATAAACATAATGGATGCTGCAGTCATTTATAGGCCCATCTCTTCACTTCTACCAGATTCTGTAAATTAAAAGCACGTTCCTAGGCCCAGCCACTCTCACGGGGAGGAGATTACACAAGAATAGCAGAAGGAAGGGATCTTTGGGAGCCACTCAGACGCCGTCTGTCACACTGAACCAAATAGTTGTGTTCATCTGTTGAGAAACCGGGGCATAGCTTTCCCCCTTCCTGAAACTGTGTCCTTGCGGTTATGGGATTTCAAAAGAGAACACAGATTTCCTTAGACAACCTCTCTCGCAAGCTATCTGAAGTCAGTTTCCCAGCTTTGTCCTGCACACACGAACACCCCAAAAACAAGACGGTGTGTGCTCTCTGCCCTCTAAGGGACAATTGCCTTATGATTCAAGACAGAGCTCTTGTCATTTTTTTTTAAGAGGTTTTTCCTATAGGGTGCGTGCAGTCACCAGACAGACAGAGACAGAGAGACAGAAAGAGAGAAATCACCCCCCAGGGGGGATGGCCATGCCGCAATCCCTTCTCCTCCATTCTCCTCTCGGGATCTTGGGCACGCACGCACACATGCCTGGTGTGAGTTTAAGCCACCGGGTCCGGGACTTGAACTGCGGTCGACTACATGGGAGTCCAGCGACATAGCCATTATGCCAACTGCTGATCCCAGAGCTCTTGTCTTTTAAGGGATCATCTTCTACAAGACATATATACAAGTAAGGTCTAGCATCAGGTAGACCGAGTGAATGAAGTATAATAAACAAGGAAGAAATTCGGATTTGAGATGAAGAACTTCATAGGAGATGGGATCTGAACATTCATTCATCGATACTGCCGAGAAGGGCACCGGATTGGAGGAAGGACAGTTTTGTTTCGGGAATGAAATGAACATAGCTCTGAGCCAGAAGACCTGGGGTCTTACCTTAAACAGAGTGGCTACCCTACTTGCAAACAACTGCAGCTGGAGCCCAGGGCCGTAAGAGATCAGTTCTTAGGAATGTGAACGAGGCATAGCAAAATGAGATCAGAAATGCCGTGGGAAGGCCGTTGGACTCGTTTCGTATGCACTGAGAGTCACCGAGAAGGGAATCTTGTGTGCAGGATCACCGGGGTGGCTAAGTGGGACACCACCAATCCTGGCAAGAGACCAGAGAGGGTCAGGTAAGAGGCAAGGAGCCCAGATGGAGCTGAGGGACACTAACCTGAGCAGAAGTGGGAGTAGAGGTGAGGACATAGGATTCCCTTTTCACTAAGCATATTATACCAGCAAGTAAAGACACACCATTAGCTAAAGTATAATAAGAAAATATGGGAACCAGAGGTTGGCGTAATGGCTATGTCACTGGACTCCCATGTAGTCAACCGCTGTTCGAGTCCCAGACCCGGTGGCTTAAACTCACGCCGGGTGCGTGTGTGTGCGTGCCCAAGATCCCGAGAGGAGAATGAAGGAGAAGGGATTGCGGTGTGGCCATGCCCTCTAGGGGGTGATTTCTTGCTTCCTGTCTCTGTCTCTCTGTCTTTCTGGCGAGTGCACACGGCCTATAGTATTTATTATAATATTTTTTTAAAAAGAGCGAGAGACTAGGGACCAGCAGATGGCATAATGGTTACATCACTGGACTCCCACATAGTAGACAGTGGTTCGAGTCCAGGACCCAGCAGCTTAAAATTCACACCAGACACATGTGCATGTGTGCCCAAAATTCTGAGAGAAGACTGGAGGAAAAGGGATTGCGGTGTGGCCATCCCCCCTGGGAGGGCAATTTCTCACTTTCTGTCTCTCTGTCTCTCTCTGGCGAGTGCACACGCCCTATAGCAAGAACCTCTCTAAAAATAAATAAGAGAATAAAAGCTGCCAATTTATTATGACACCACGCTAAGACAGCAGCAATGGAAAAACACGTCTTTATTTTGGAAGTAAAAAAGCGTACATCTTAGAACTGATGAACTAGTGTCCAGTCTTAGAAAGATGACGTCTCCCTTTGGGACTTGAGCAACTTGGAGGATGTCGATGCCTTTAATGGGAACCATGGGAGCAGGGAATGAGAAGTGGGCTTGAGGAGAGCAGGTGCATTCTCTTTCGGACATAGTGAGTTGGCGGCCTCTGAGAGACATCCGTGCGCCGATGTCTGATGCACAACTGCAAGTGCTGGCTTCGAATACAGGGAAGAGTTATACAAAATTGGGCCAGGTTAATGAATGCATTATTTTAAAGCAAAATCCTGATGTGTAAGTATCCATGACAAATGATTTCTTTTTCTATAACCACTAGCTTTGAAATCCCCCTGTCTCTTCTCTAAAAGGGCAAGTCTTATCTTTGGAGTGTTCAATGTATACGGGCAAGGGCTGGGAGAGGGTGGGAGGGCTGATGGAAAGAATTACGGGATGATAGGGACCAGCAGTTAGCATAATGGCTATGTCGCTGGACTCCCATGTAGTCAACTGCGGTTCGAGTCCTGGACCCGGTGGCTTAAACTCACGCCGGGCGTGTGTGCGTGCGTGTCCAAGATCCCGAGAGGAGAATGGAGGAGAAGGGATTGCGGCGTGACCATCCCCCCTGGGAGGTGATTTCTCGCTTTCTGTCTCTCTGTCTCTGTCTTTCTGTTGAGCGCACGTGCCCTATAGCATAAACCTCTCCAAAAAAATAAAGAATTACGAGATGACCCAAGTCCTGAGCAGTTGTGCTTGGATTTGAACACCATGACAGATAATAACTGAGAAAGAGATTCCCACCTTTATGATTCATTAAGGTAGAATGCCAACCTGATCTCAGACCCTGCAGGCTCTTCTGTCTTTGGGTGTTTTTATCTTAGTTTGAGGTGAGGGTCATAGTTTGCTCTGGCTAGTGTAACCGAGTAGAACAGTCTGGGCAGCTTCAACAACAGAAATGCATTTCTTCCTAAGGTTCTGGAAGCTGGAAATCCAGCACCAGTGTGTGGGTAGCACTGGTGTTTTCCAAGGTTTCTCTTTTTTTTGTTTTTGTTTTTGCTCGTTTGTTTTTCTTTTTGGAGAGGTTTTTGCTATAGGGCACTTGCCAGAAAGACAGAGAGAGACAGAGAGACAGAAAGCGAGAGATCACCCTCCAGGGGGGATGGCCACGCCACAGTCCCTTCTCCTCCATTCTCCTCTCCGGACCTTGGGTACGCACGCACACGCACCCGGTGTGAGTTTAAGCCACCGGGTCCGGGACTCGAACCGTGGTCAACTACATGGGAGTCCAGTGACATAGCCATTACACCAACTGCTGGTCCCCCAAGGTCTGTCTCATTGGCTTATAGATGATCGTCTTCTCCCCATGCCTTCACGCGGCCGTTCCTCTGTGTGTATCTGTGTCCACATTCCTTCTCTTCCCATGGACATTGTTATATTGGGCTAGGAGCCCACCAACGTGACCTCATAGAAGTACTTACTTCTTCACAGTCAAATGCAGTCAAAGTCTGAGTTACAGGGGGTTCGAACTTCTCCTGAAGAATTTGAGAAGGGGGCGGAGGGTACAATTTAGCCAGCAATGGCTAGCCGGCCAAGCCCTATCCACTCTCAGTCGTGGGTGTTACGGATGCCTGGACTTGCTAGCCAAAGACTACTATCCTCCTCATACACACCAATTATTTTTCCAAGCTTGTTTCCATAATTATTTCATGTCTCTGCAGAGATGGAAGTTATATATAGAGTATATTTTCCCCTTAGGTTTTTTTTCCCCTTCCTGTCCCTGAAAAATAATTTTTTTAAAATGCCATTCTTGGAAGAAAGAGACCATTTATTCTCCCTTATCTTTCGCTGAACAGTGTTTAGCTGAGTGTGTGGCATTACATCAGTTCCTCACTTGCGTCCCCCTTCGGAACAGACCTTCAATTAGGAACTGTGAGGAAAAAGTATATAATGGTAGGAAAAGCATATTCCAGCCTGTCTTTCCTCTCCTTTTTTTTTTTCATAGTCATGATCAGAAAGAAAGGAATTTCTGTAGAACAAATTTTTAGAATGTACTGCAAACCTCAGTTTGGAGGAATTCTATTGTTTGTATCACCAAATACTTGACGGCGTCGTGTAAAAGAGGAGACCATCCTAGGCTGAACACAACTTGCTATTATATTCCTTCAGGCATAGTAAAATTAGGGCTCGGCATATGATGTGGTGGTTAAGAGTGCTGGACTCCCACATGGCTGACCATGGTTCAAGTCCCCGACCTGACAGCTTGCTTTCTCACACTCTCTCACTCAGTCACTCTCTGATCAAATTAAAATAAATAAATAAAGTTAAATAAAAATAATTCTTTTCTTTTCTTTTCTTTTTTTTTTTTTTGGAGAGATTTTTGCTATAGAGCACGTACGCTCACTAGAAAGACACACAGAGAGAGACAGAAAGCGAGAAATCACCTCCTGGGGGGATGGCCACACTGCAATCCTTTCTCCTCCATTATCCTCTCGGGATCTTGGGCACGCATGCACATGAGCCCAGCGTGAGTTTAAGCCACCAGGTTCGGGACTTGAACCATGGTTGACTACATGGGAGTCCAGTGACGTAGCCACTATGTCATCTGCTGGTCCCAAATAAAAATAATTCTTAAAAAAATAGTAAAAAATAAAATACTGTGCTGAACTCTAGCAATGAACCAAATGTGAATGGAGATGAGAATTTCTGACTGAGGTACCCCAGTAGTAATGTTATTTAAGGTTACCACTGGGTTTCTTACGGTTTTCATTACAAGAGTACATGGAAAGGCTCATGGAAGAATAGAATGAAAATATGAATTTATTTTAGTGTAAAAAAGTTTTGAGGGCCAGTCCATAGCCTAGTGGTTAAGGGATTCTTTTTATTTTTTTTTTTTAAGGTTTTTGCCATGGGGTGCATGTGCTCTCCAGAGAGACAGTGAGAAGGAAAGTAAGAAATCCCCACACCCGCTGAGGGGATGACCACACCATAATCCTTTCTTCTTCATTCTCCTCTAGGGAATTTGGACACACACGCACATGCACTTGGCATGAGTTTCAAGACAATGGGTCTAGGACTTGAACCACGGTCAGCTACGTGGTCAAGTGATTCTACATGGCTGACTGTGGTTCCCATCAGCTTGGAAAGCATCCTGGGTGCATATGCATGCCCAAACTCCCGGCAGGATGGGGAAATGGAGGAGAAGGGATTGCGGCATGACCGCATCCCATCTGGGGGTGCTTTCTCCCTCCTTTTCTCTCCTTCCTTCTCTTTCCCTCTGGTAAGTGTACGTGCCTTCTGGTTATTGCAAACAAATCTGAAATCCATGCGTAGTTTTTTCATCATAAACATTTTAAATAAACTGTTTGAGGACTTCTCATATTTTAAATCGTATTTCGGATGCTACTCACTAAATAAATCATACAAATTGTGCCTGTTTTGAGTTCAAAACACACACACACACACACACACACACAAAGTGCCTTCCTCTGTGACTGTTTTTGTAGGAAGTTTGTCTTGGCAAGCATTTTTAGAATAACTTGCTAGACACCTCTCTTATAATTGGCTGGCTTCCTGCTAGAACTGTATTATAGATCTACCAATATCAAGTGGATATGAAAATTACTTTCTCTCTGTCACTCTCTCTACAATATAAAACACTGAATTTCTGAGAGCATACTTTGATATTTATCTTTTCCAAAAATTCATTTTATTAGTTTAAAGTTTTGACTTGACTTAAACATAATTTTTTTTTTTAATTTTAAAAAGGATTATCATGGGACCAGCAGTTAGTGTAATGGCTATGTCGCTGGACTCCCATGTAGTCAACCACATTTTGAGTCCCGGACCTGGTGGCTTAAACTCACGCCGGGTGCATGTGCGTGTGTGCCCAAGATTCTGAAAGGAGAATGGAGGAGAAGGGATTGCAGCATGGCCATTCTCCCAAGGGACGATTTCTCCCTTTCTGTCTGTCTTTCTTTCTTTCTTTCTTTCTTTCTTTCTTTCTTTCTTTCTTTCTTTCTTTCTTTCTTTCTTTCTTTCGAGAAGTTTTTGCTATGTAGCGTGTGCACTTGCCAGACAGAGACAGAGAGACAGAAAGCGAGAAGTCACCCCCCACAGTGGATGGCCATGCCGCAATCCCATCTCCTCCATTCTCTTCTCGGGATCTTGGGCATGCACGCACATATGCTTGGCGTGATTTAAGCCACTGGATCCGGGACTCGAACCACAGTCAACTACATGGGAGTCCAGTGACATAGCCATTATACTAATTGCTGGTCTCCTCTTTCTGTCTTTCTGGCAAGCACACACGCCCCATAGCAAAAACGTCCCCCCCCCAAAAAAAAAAAATGATCACTACTATGTTATGAGGATTGTGCTTTACCTCATTGGTCTTTCTCACCAAAACATCATGGCTAACCATGAAAAAAATCAGACATTCCCAAATGGAGGGGTGTTCTACAAAATATCTTCAAAGTTGTCCAGGTCATGAAAAATAAGGCCAGGATGAAAAATAAGGGAGGTCCAGAGGAGGCTGAGGAGACATGATGATGGGGTGTCCTGGATGAGTTCTTGGAACAGAAAAAGTACATTAAGAAAAAATAATGACTCCAGAGAAAACATGGACGTTAGTTACTAGGCAAACACCCATGCCGTCCGCTAGCTGTAATAAACGTGCCATGGGGAGGCGTGGTGCCTTATCCTGGAACGATCTGTCCCCGTCTTTGCCATTTTCTAGAAATATAAAAGCTATTCTGAAATAAACGTTTTCTTAAAAATTACAATGACAGGGACCAGCAGTTAGCGTAATGGCTATGTCACTGGACTCCCACGTAGTCGACCGCGGTTCACGTCCCGGACCCGGTGGCTTAAAACTCACGCCGGGCGCATGTGCGTGCGTGCCCAAGATCCCGAGAGGAGAATGCAGGAGAAGGGATTGCGGCGTGGACATCCCCCCTGGGGGTTGATTTCTCGCTTTCTGTCTCTCTGTCTCTCTCTCTCTCTGTCTGGCGAGCGCACGCGCCCTATAGCGAAAACCTCTCCAAAAAAAAAAAAAAGAAAAAGAAAAAAAAATGACAATGACAAAGTAAAAGGCAAGACAACGCATGGAAACGGAGAAGTAGGCAAGCAAATGCAGACGTTATTAATAAATATTAGGGCAGCAGCCTTCCTTCTGATGTGTTGATATCCATACGTGGCAGGATTCCGTGAGTCAGTTGGTCTGTCAATCTGATACATTTCTATAAATGATGAATCGATGGTAAACACCGAGTTTTATAGCATTTGAAAATTCCACACGGTAAATCCATGGGCAGCGTGTCTGCTTGCATATTTCAAGATCCCATTTTTAGAATCTGTGCGAAGAAATATTTCATGTCCTTTAGGGAGGTTTAATAAAAAACAACAGGTGGAAAAAAATGGGTTTTGCAGTAGCACGAAGGGCCATAACCATAAATACTAGTGTCTCAGAATGATACCAGCAGAGGCCTGTAAACACATTAATCACCCAGCGGTGCAGAAATTCCATTCTCAGATGTCATCTCAATTTCAAGCAGAAAGATTAAATACTTCCTTTTACGTTCAAGCCACTGAGTGGATGTGATGAGGCTTGATGTTCTCGGGGATCCGTGGAGTAAGTTGGCCGGTTTTCGCATCTATAGAATGGGGTTGCTGGCCCTCAGCACCATGGGGCTAATTCAATGAGATGATATGTAGAAATGGCATAACGAGGTGCGTGGTACGTCGTATGTTTTCAGTAAATTGTAGCTGTTCTTATCATTGATTATGCCTGTGATCTTTGTGATGGCTTTCTCTAAAAAAACCTCTAAAAAAAAAAAAAAAAAGAGATCATTACAATGTTATGAGGATGGTGCTTTACCCCATTGGTCTTTCTCATCAAAACATCGTGGCTAGGGACCAGCAGTTAGTGTAATGGCTATGTCGCTGGACTCCCACATAGTCGACCGCGGTTCGCATCCCGGACCCGGTGGCTGAAATTCACGCCGGGCGCGTGTGCATGCGTGCCCAAGATCCCGAGAGGAGAATGGAGGAGAAGGGATTGTGGTGTGGCCATCCCCCCTGGGGGGTGATTTCTCGCTTTCTATCTCTCTGTCTCTCTCTGTTTGTCTGGCAAGTGCACACGCCCTATTGCAAGAACCTCTCCAAAACAAACATCATGGCTAAACATGAAAAAAATTAGACATACCCAAATGGAGGGGTGTTCTACAAAATATCTTCAAAGTTGTCCAGGTCATGCAAAACAAGGCAAGGCATTTCAGAACTACTGGGCCATCCGAAAAGTCATGACACGTTTTTCTGTGCAAAAATGCATCCTGACTTTGCTGACGACCCACTAGAAGCCATTTGGAGATTTTTTTTTCTGAAATATCATTATTTTACAACAGAGGAAACCAAGACTCCGAAGGCAGTGTCTTGCCTGTAGACAGGCAGCTGCTTTGTTCCAGAGTGGGGACTAGAACCTTGTCTCCCAGTCCCTACAGGGTGCTTCTTCCAGATCCGGAGTATTGCACGCGTGCGTGTGTTGGTGGCTGTCACAGAGCTCTCTGTAGACTGGTATTTGGGCATCCCCTGTGGGATGCTATTCCAGGGAGCAGAGTTCTCCGCCTCCCTCCCCGATAGGTGTGGCAATCAGCCCTCTGGCAGTGAGCTGCCTTTCGCTGCATCTGCATTCCAGTGCCGCAGCTGCTGTGGACAGAGCCCGGGCTGGCCCTGGTGGGGGCTCCCGGGAAGGGACTGGAGGGCACCGCAGCTGCCCGTTGGCACGCAGGACAAAGATGCCCCTCCCACCTCCCACTGCGGGCGCGTGGGGTTCAGTGGAGATTCTGAGGACATGCGGGGGTGAGTACAATCCATTCTGAAGAAAACAGCTTATGGGTCAAAGTGAGGGGGAAAAAAAGCTACTTAGGTCTTAACACTCGTCTTTAAAAAAGAAAGTTACAGGGACCAGCAGTTGGCATAATGGCTATGTCGCTGGACTCCCATGTAGTCAACCACAGTTTGAGTCCCGGACCCGGTTGCTTAAACTCACCCCAGGCATGTGTGCATGCGTGCCCAAGATCCAGAGAGGAGAATAGAGGAGAAGGGATTGTGGTGTGGCCATCCACCCTGGGGGGGTTGATTTCTTCCTTTCTGTCTCTCTGTCTCTCTCTGTCTGTCTGGTGAGCGCACGCGCCCTGTAGCAAAAATCTCTCTCTCAAAAAAAAGTTACATTTTATGCACTTTTGATATAGCCAGAATAATATCAGAATTACTTTCTTATGGGTTTCCCTTGTCCCCTGAGAGATTTACCACCTGTGGCTTTTATATAAGCTTTTTAAAAAAGTTTTTTAAATCTCTTAGGTAGGCATTATTTTCTTTTGAGGTGAGTTGATCCAAAGCATATAGTTGATTAGTTCAGTTGCTGTAAAGAGGGTTTTTGAGATTTTGTGACTTGGAAGCCACTCTGCTGGGTTTGAAAGACCCGTGCTGACAGCACGGGCTGTTCTGGGGAGTGCTGGCCTTGTAAGTCTGTGCTGTCTCAGTCAAGCCCTCACTGCCCCCGTATTCTGATCTCAATTCCACGGCCCCCTCTGCTCACTAAAAATCCCCATTCCTTGAAATGAAGGGGAAAGAGCGAGGAGAAAATTGATGGAAGAGGCAGGAGGCGGGCCTGGCGGGAAGGCTGCATAGCCAGCCCGGGCGCCCCTGTCCCCAGAGCCAGTGTTTACCCAGGCTGCGGAAGGGACGGGGTTATTTCTGGGCAATTCTCTAATAAAAGCCTGTCAGCTCTGTCTGAACGCCGAAGGCTTCATGGCACCGGTCCTCCAGGGGAAGGAAATTTTCTCAGTCAGATTTATGAGGCTGGGCTGGACCCCACGCTGAAGCAGAGCCTCGCGAATCCCCATGGCTAAATGATTCATCTGCGTGGAGTTGGAAAATCCATTCTTGCCACCTGTATCCAGCCAACTCCTCGTTTAATTCTCTCTCTGAGCTACCGCAGTTGCCTTTGCAGTGCTGCGTAGACGGACGCTCTCCGGAGTCTGCGCGTCCCTGCCGCTGCTCCAGCCTGGCAGACTCAGCACCCCTGGGAGAAGGGCTGCCCTGTGCACCTGGCCTGGGTGGGGAGTGCGCAATGCCGAGGTCAGAAGGAACCGGGCAAGCTCTGGAGTCCTGCGGGCTGTGTGCCCCCGGCTCCGTTGCCCTCCCAGTCGGATGTGTATTGCACCCCAGAGCGCACCTGGGCCTGCAACTCCTCCAGCCCTGCAGACCCTCCTGAAGGACAAGGGGCAAGAACAGTGTGGCCCGTGACTTGACCCTGACTGGTGAGCAGGGCGCTGAAGCTGCCAGTGCATCTTTTCCACCCAGCTGGAGCAGAAGGGCCTTCCGGACGCCATGGATTCATTGTATTTCTGTTTAGGATATAACTGTGTCATTCCAGACTGCCAAGGGTGCCCACCGGGCTATTGCTAGAGCCCCAGGTACTGCTGAGAGGAGAAGTGGTTGTTTTCTGGAGGGAAGTTTAAAAGATAGGGGAAAGGCATGGTGGTTAAGGTGCTGGACTCCCACATGGCTGACTGTGGTTTGAATCCCGGACCCAGCAGCCTGAGTATTGTCACGGGCATGCATGCATGCGTACCCAAGATCTTGAGAGGCGAATGGAGGAGACGGGATTGCAGTGTGACCATTCCCCCTCTCCCCCTGAGTGATTTCTCACTTTCTCCCTCTCTGTCTGTCTCCAGCGAGTACACGGACCCAGACCCTATGGCAAACGAACGATATGGGAAAGAAGCTACTTCTGCTATTTCCTTGTCTAACCAACCATGGAGTGTGCTCCCTCCATGGGAGTTAAGACAAATGGCAGTTAGGAGACCAGCAGGGGTGTGGGCTAGGGCCTACGTTCATGGCTGCTGAGGGTCTTTTTCAGCACCTGGCAGATAGTAGGCACTCGGTAAATATTTCTGAATGAGGGACCAGCAGTTGGCGTAATGGTTATGTCGTTGGACTCCCACGTAGTCAACTGCAGTTCGAGTCCTGGACCCAGTGGCTTAAACTCATGCCGGGCGTGTGTGTATGTACCCAAGATCCTGAGAGGAGAATGGAGGAGAAGGGATTGTGGTGTGGCCATCCCCACGGGGGATGATTTCTCGCTTTCTGTCTCTCTGTCTCTCTCTGTCTTCCTGGCTAGTGCACGTGCCCTATAACAAAAATCTCTCTCTCAAAAAAATTATTCAATGAATGGCTAGGACACACTTTCATATAACTCTCAGTTGACTTTCTTAACAACTATCCTTCGGAGGGTGGTGTGGTATGGGGGTTAGGAGCCGACATTCTGGAGCCAAATGGCCTAGGTTCGAATCCTGCAGGTACACTTCTCAGTAGTGTGCTCTTTACTGGTTTCTTGATCACACGTGGCCTCTGTTTGCTCATCTGTAAAATGGGCATAGCAACTACATTAGATGGCTTTATGAAAACTAAAGTAGTTAATATAGGAAAAGAGCCTAGCCCTTCCTGTCACGTAGTTCAAGACATGAAGAAGAAGAGAAGCGGGAGAGGGACCAGCAGTTAGTGTAATGGCTATGTCGCTGGATTCCCATGTAGTTGACCGCAGTTCGAGTCCTGGACCTGGTGTCTTAAACTCATGCCGGCGCGTGTGCATGCGTGCCCAAGATCCCAAGAGGAGAATGGAGGAGAAGGGATTGTGGCGTGGCCATCCCCCCTGGGGAGTGATTTCTCGCTTTCTGTCTCTCTGTCTCTGTCTGTCTGGTGAGCGCACACGCCCTATAGCAAAAACCTTTCCAAAAAAAAAAAAAAAAAAAAAAAAAAAAGAACGAGGCTTTCAAGCCTAGCTCCCAGCAGGAAGTGAGCAGCGAGGGCAGGGAGAGAGCCGTGTGCAGAGCGGTGCGCTGAGCCCAGCTGACAGCAGTTCAGCTGTGGAGGGACGCAGGCGTGAGCAGTGGACTGCACCAAGAACTGGGGGAGATCGGAGCAGCAGTGTGTACCCCACCTCTGAAATGTGAAGGGGCACTGGAAACAGTGGAAGAAAAAGCCAATGCAATTATTCCAGGGATGTGAAGTATATACCACCCCTCGCTGGACACTGGGAACTCCCAGCATGGTGGTCAGAGGGGAGACGGAGGAAGGCCCCCCAAGCCCCTAGGACTGCCGGGCAGGTGGGCATGTGTTCGGTCCCTTCCGGGGCCTGGAGCCTCATCTCTCTTGGAAATATAAGGGTGTGTGCGAGCTACCATTTCATCCGAGTTAGCCAGAATATTCTAACACTTTAATCTGGAGATTCCATTTTGGATTTTGGAGGTCCTTCAGCAGTGATTTATACATGCCCTGGACCCCGTTCACTCGCCTTTGCCATCTCTGGTTTCGAGTGGCAGTTTTGTCCCCTAGGCCAGACTCAGAAAGTCACGGGTGTGAATTATGGGATGGGATCATTAACCTCTCGTTCTGATTTCCTTCTGGTGACTGGAGTAGTGTCAGGGGTCTCTGCTTTCTATGAGCGGTCATTTCTCCCACTGCGGCCCTCTGTGAAGGCGTTCACGAAATGACTGCGTCTGTGTCCTTCTGTGTGACCCCCATGGAAGCTCTGCCAGTGATTCCCACAAGCATTTCTGGGACTGTGTGTGGGTGTTGGAAAATGACTGGTCCACGACTTCCTGGCTGGTGTTGGCCCTGTCCCTGCAAATACAGAAAGAACACGACTTGGGAAGTCACTGTGGTTTCTCTGCCCCTCCAGGGCTGACCCTAGGGCTGACCTCTGGAAACCTGACCTCAGCCATATTTGTGGGATGAGCAGAGGCCTAGAACTAGTCTGTTTGCTGGCTTCTTCTTGGCTACTGTGTCCCGGAGCAGAGCTCTGACCAAATTGAATTAAGTCTTCTCCCATGCCACATTCCGAGGTTTTCTCGCTGGCCCTGCGTCTGCTAGAATCTCTTTTGATAGAATTGCATTTCATCTCGCTCATTTCTGTCTCAGTTTTTCACTCCCAGGGAACCTAATCGGCCTCGAAAGTTCCTTATGTATTGATTTTCATCCACACTGCTGCTTCGATTTGCTTCTAGGAATATGGAAAAGCTTAGGCAATTCTTGGACATGGGTCTATGTGTGCATGTTCTGAGGAAATTTCTGCTCTCAAAGTATTCAACCAAAGTCCCTTAGGGCTAGAAATTTCAATAAATTTCAAATTTAAAAGTAAAATCTTGCAGGAAGAAAAAAACTACCTAAGAGAAAAATGGAAGTTAATAGACTTGTTAGAAAGAGAGAGATGAGCTGGCTCCTGACTTAGTCATAATGGAAGCTGGATCCTCCATGGTTGACTATGGTTCGAATCTTGGCCCTGGTAGCTTGAAAAAAAAAAAGCCAGGGGCATGTGCATGCATTACAAAACATGTGCTCCAGGGACCAGCAGTTAGTGTAATGGCTATGTCGCTGGACTCCCACGTAGTGGACCGCGGTTCGAGTCCCGGACCCGGCGGCTTAAACTCACGCCGGGCGCGTGTGCGTGCGTGCCCAAGATCCCGAGAGGAGAATGGAGGAGAAGGGATTGCGGCGTGGCCATCCCCCCTGGGGGGTGATTTCCTGCTTTCTATCTCTCTGTCTCTCTCTGTCTGTCTGGCGAGCGCACGCGCCCTATAGCAAAAACCTCTCCAAAAAAAGAAAAAAAAAAACAAAAAAAAAAACATGTGCTCCACTCTGACAGGATGGAGAAGTAGAAGAGGGATTGTGGTATGACTCCAGCCTCTTGGGGAGGTACGCTCTTTCTCTCTCTCTCTTTCTCTCTCTCCCTCTGGTGAGTGCACACACCCTCTGGCAGTTAAAAGAAAAGAAAGAAAGAGACAAAGAAAGATGAGAAGGGAGAGAGAGAAAAGGGGAGCAGGGGGAAAGAGAGGGAGAACTGATTAGCAACTACTGTCCCTTTTATTTCATGACTGTTCCCCTTAGCATTTATTTTCTGAGGTTGACCTGTTGTCTGTGTTTGTAACTTCCTTCAGTTTCTGAAAACAAATATTTGTGAGCTTTGCTCCACATCGATGTTTCAGCCACTTCCAGTACTCATCTTACCACAGTACCTTACATTCTGTGTGCTATGAGGGAACCCGGGTGTGCATTTCCCGTAAGAAGAAAATGTATTTATAGACCTTGTGTGAATTGCACCCAGTCCATGGAAAATCAGAACTCACTCAATCAAAAACTAGTCCTCACATGACTAAGGACTTACCTGTTTGGGTTCTGGCAAAACCAGTGACTAGATACCATGGTAAAGGGTTCCATTGACTTTCAAGAAATAATTGGGACCAGTAGTTGGCGTAATGGCTATGTTCCTGGACGCCTATGTAGTCGACCACGGTTCAAGTCCTGGACAGAGTGGCTTAAACCCATGCTGGGCTTGTGTGCGTGCATGCCCAAGATCCTGAGAGGAGAATGGAAGAGAAGGGATTGTAGCATGGCCATCCCCCCATGGGGAGGGGGTGTGATTTCTCACTTTCTCTCTTTCTGTCTCACTCCATGTCTCTGGGGCCCTCTGGCAAAAATCTCTCAGAAAAAAAAATATATAAGTTGGACTTTTCATGGAATTTACTCATATAAAACTATAGGAACTATAGGTCCCATTTAATACCAATGACAACTAAATGTGTGTTCTTTTTGCCCCACATTAAAACTTTTTCTTTTTCCTTTGAGCATAAGATCGAAGGCTAGCATACTACCCAGTAGACCAAAAAGCACCCTCGCATCATTCGATCTGCATTATGAGCATGAATAATTGGACCTGCTGCTACTGCTTTCATTTTTTAGCTAGGTCCCAGCTCTGCTGTCAGGCCTCTGAGCCCCAGAACTGCACTCTACTCTGGGTTGCTGACATCTTGGCTGGGTTTCTGATGAAAAACCAACGGCGTCTCTGTGTTACACTTTTACAGAGAGCGTGTGGTGAGTATTTATTTTGCAATAGGTTTTTATCACGTTGTTTTAAGTGAGTGAGCACTTCACCCACCGTTCCACAGACCCTAGTGGGTTGTCTTTTGGGTGGGTGAGATTTGGGGGCAGGCTGGATCATTCAACAAGCCTACCATGGAAATCTCCCTGTCTAGATGCTGATTGCTATATTTGCATCCGAAATTCAATCTCTTCCTTTTTTTTTTTTTTTTTCAGCAAATAATACCATGACCTTATGGTCTTGTATGTCAGATCCCCCACCCTTCCCTCGAGCCTGCTCAGATCCAAACCTAGAATGATGCCGGATGCTTTATGCGCTACGCTTTGGTTTGAAATGGGCCAACTGAAAGATCGAGTGCTATTAAATAAATCTATGACCCTTTGGAGAGCAAACAGAGCCGTCGAAAGAGTTTAAGAACATAACTAGTCATTGCAAGACAGCGACATGCTCGAGCTCTTTGAATGCAGGCGAATTTCCTTCTCTGTGTGCATGTACACTGACACTTACTAAAAAAAGAACTTCAGGAGCGAGAGATCGAAGAATCCTTACTGCGTTCTTAACCCTGCAAGGTTTTCCTTGGCAGAACTTGAGGGCAAACGTAGCTGCCATCTGTTCAATAGCTTCTGCTCCCGTCGAGAAGTCCCGAGGCTCTGATGGAGTAGGGGAAGCCCACAGAGGAGGAAAGACCCAGCCAGGACTCCCCCGGGGTGCCCGGTGGTTCCCTGGCTTTTCAGTTCCTCATTACCGAGTCATTCCATTGCATTCGCTTTGCTCCCCAAGCTGGAGATTTTTCCTTTGATTTTGGTCTTTCTCGTGTGGCCTCAGTGCTGTGGGACCTGTCACGTGGGAGTTTAGCCTGGACCACACGTGTGTCTGTGCTACCGTGTGCACGCTGAGCGCTAGACCAGCCTGTCTGTGGTTAGGGTGGTTGTCTGTCCTAGGGAGCCCCATTTGTCTATGCGGGGACAGCTGTTGAGTACACAGCATGCTTTATTGTCATGGGTCTAGCCTTCAGGGACTCCTCAGCTTGCCTAAGTGACCTCTTGGTTTTTTTTTTTTTTCTTTTTTTGGAGAGGTTTTCGCTATAGGGCGCATGTGCTCGCCAGAAAGACAGAGAGAGACAGAGATAGAAAGTGAGAAATCACCCCCCAGGGGGATGGCCACACCGCAATCCCTTCTCCTCCATTCTCCTCTTGGGATCTTGGGCACGCACGCACACGCGCCTGGCATGAGTTTAAGCCGCCGGGTCTAGGACTCGAACCACGGTTGACTACATGGGAGTCCAAGGACATAGCCGTTACGCTAACTGCTGGTCCCACCTCTCAGGGGTTTTGATCTCAATGCCAGTTGCCAGGTAACAAAGATGCAGCGATTCCCACAATCTTTCTTTTCCCATCCTCTCTGTTCACGTGAACAACTGCTGTGAACTCGTGTCACTGTCATGGGACATGTTATTTTGACTCCTCCTTTTCCCTCTGACACACTGTCCATACAAGGGTAAACTCGATCTTGTTCATTGCGCTGGATTTCGGGCCGTTGTGAGTTGGAATGCTAAGAAAAACTTAGAGATATTTTTAGCAGAATGAAATATTTTGATGCCTATCTCTCACCTGCAAATGTTCCCAGATTTGCTGTTTCTAGATTTTTAGCAGTTTCATAAAGGGGTATTGTATTTGAGTCGGAAGAGAAAAATATTTTCATTTCCTGCCCTTGATGTTTAGTGGCGCTGATAAAAAAGCAGCAAGGTTCTTTTTGAGTTTTGGACCCCTGAAAAAAAAATAAAACAAAACAAAACAAAATCCCACACATTATGTAGGAAAGAACTTGAGTGGTTTTTTCCTGTTTGGCAGTGTGAGGGCAGGATCATGGCAGAAAGTGAGGGGCAACGATCCTTAGGAATGGAAAACAAAAGCTTTGCTGAAATATCTCAGCGAGAGGGATTGTAGCTCCCCGTTCTCTGGCTCCAAACTGAACGTGGACCCTGAAGGACATCTTTTATTCTCTCTCCTCCATTTACTTAAAGGGCTCCCTTACTCAGTTCGATTCCTGAAAAGAATCTTCTACAGCTGTAGTGGCCAGGTGTTGGAGCTACTGCATTGTGTCTAGTGCTTATTTATTTAATCAGTAAATGAATGAGTGGTCATCTCTGAGGGTATGAGAAAATATTCATTTAAAAATGTCATGGAACCAGCAGATGATGTAATGGTTACATCACTGGACTCCCATGTAGTTGACTTCGGTTTGAGTCCCGGATCCGGCAGCTTGAAACTCACTCTGGGCACGTGTGTATACATACCCAAAATCCCAAGAAGAGACTGGAGGAGAGATTGCGGTGTGACCATTCCCCAGGGGGGTGATTTCTTGCTTTCTGTCTCTCTGACGAGTCCACATGCTCTATAGCAAAAACCTCTCTAAAATAAATAAATAAAATAAATAGAGGAATGAAAATGTTACAGGTTTGACTTTTCAAAAAGACTGGTAAACACAGAGCTTATGTATTTAAGCAGTTGGAAGACAAAATAATGTATTCAGTCAAGAATACCCATTTCAGGGATGAGCAGTTAGCATAATGGCCATGTCGCTGGAATCCTATGTAGTTGACCACGGTTCAAGTCCTGGATTTGGTGGCTTAAACTCACACCGGGCGCGTGTGCGTGCATGCCCAAGGGATTGCGGTATGGCCATCACCCCGGAGGGTGATTTCTCACTTTCTGTCTCTCTGTCTCTCTCTGTCTTTCTGGTGCATGCACGCGCCCTATAGCAAAAAAAAACAAACAAACAAACAAAAAAAAAAAACTCTAAAAAAAAGAATATCCATTTTATCTCATACATATTCGGCATTTTATTTTTGGTTTTGGCCATAGTTTGATAGCCCAACGGTTAGGCTGGCTAAATTCACCCACATAAAGTATTACCAGTGGACTGAGTGCATTACAAAACATAAGAAATTCTTTCTTTTTTTTTTTTTGCATACATGTTTATTTATTCATCAAGATTTCCCAGGCTCTTGTCAATAGATTTCTAAGCACACATTGGTGATGTATTATCAATAAATAGAAAACTGTCTTCTCTGTAGACTAGGAAGAGCCTTCCTCTATCAATAATATTTTTTGTTAAAATAATCCGTGCAGACTGTTTATGTCATCTGTCCTACTTGTCTGCCTATAGAATAGCATCAGCATGTTGATGGTGGTTTTTGTTGTTGTTTTCAACTTTCTTTTTGCTGACTCTTTTACTGCCTCAGCCATTCTGTTTGCTCCTGAGTTTTTAGACACGTTGGCCACGCTCTTTCCCTTCCTGAGTTACTCTCCCACCTAGCATGTCATTCCAGGCTGCAGGTGCAGTGCACCCCCGTCCCAGACATGGCACTCACTTAGCAGCGAGCTCTAGTATGATCGAACCAAAAATTGCTATCCGGAGTCAGCCCTGTTCTTCCTCTGGCTCGCCTCGGTGTTCTGTTAGCCAGAACCACCACACATGGTGCCTTTTCTCCATCTGTATCCATTCCTTAGGGAACGCAGGTACGTAGATATGGTATGACAGATGATAGAGAAATAGCACAGCTATATAGTGAGGTAGGTCTCTGTCCACGGGTGCATACCACTGTGAAAGTGCAAATGGAGGTTTCTTTTTTCTTTGCACTTTTCTTTTAGTATTTTTCTTTCTTTCTTTTTCTTAAAATCATTATTATTATTATTATTATTATCATTATCATTTGCTGTAAGGTGCATGTGCTTGCCAGGAAGAGACAGAGAGAAGGAAAGTGAGAAGTAACCCCCCAACCCCCAGGGGCATGGCTGTCAGACCCGCTGACGGCGAACTGTTCCTGAGTTAGGGGGTAAGGGTTAAAGAAAGACAAGAAGTCAGGATAGAAATGGGAGGACTTTATTGCTAGCATTTATAAACACTCCAGAGACTTCTGTGATGTGAGGGTTTAAGTCCTTATTGAATTTATCAGGTTGTTATAATAATACTTTGGAACATTCAGTTCAAAACAATCCCGAGACATTCTGCTCGGAACAATCCAGCCACCCAAGGCCATGTCTGGATAAAGACCCTGGTCTTATTCTAGTGGTCACGTCCTGCACGTTTCTCATGTCTCCTCTTTGGCTCCCCACAATGGCCACATTGCAGTCTCTTCTCTTCCACTCTTCTCCTGGGATTTTGAGCACGCACACACATGCACTTGGTGTGTTTTTCAAGCTAATGGATCTGGGACTTGAACTGCAGTTGGCCACGTGGGAGTCCTGCGCCTTAACCACCATGCCACCTGCTGGCTCCAAGTTTTACCTTTTATATCTGTAAAATGAGCACTGAACAGGCCACCGGCTCTCTTTCTATCAATCCCTTAGGCATAAAACAAGAGTGTTGAACTAAGGACTCTGAATTGATTTTTCCTTTACAGTGTGTTAGCAAGGATGACGTCATTCAACTCCTTTTAAAAAATACCTGTTAACAAGTTTGATAAACGATGCCATCGACTGGCCTTCTCCCAGAGGGTAATTGATCAGTCTGTAATTCCCCAGTCATTCTTCTTTACGATGATTATATTTTTAATTTATAAGTCCTCGATCAGTGTCACCAAAAAGGAAATCCTCAAGCCT
The DNA here is from genome assembly GCA_026018925.1 of Tupaia tana. NCBI lineage: Eukaryota > Metazoa > Chordata > Mammalia > Scandentia > Tupaiidae > Tupaia > Tupaia tana. The sequence continues at coordinate 12,059,223 of JAKSZU010000025.1, read as the reverse complement.
TCCAAGTCTATGCGTTATATAGCGCAGAACAGGATTCGAGTCTGTCTCCCTGCCAGTGGCTGCTCTCGCCTCTCCCTGACCCCAAGACCCCATTTATTTTTTTTCCTCTTTTGGAGAATAGTCATAAAAAACTGGCTTCTGGGAACCAGCAGTTAGCGTAATGGCTATGTCGCTGGACTCCCACATAGTCGACCGCGGTTCGCGTCCCGGACCCAGTGGCTTAAAACTCACGCCGGGCGCGTGTGCGTGCGTGCCCAAGATCCTGCGAGGAGGATGGAGGAGTAGGGATTGCGGCGTGACCATCCCCCCTGGGGGTGATTTCTCGCTTTCTGTCTCTATGTCTCTCTCTGTCTGTCTGGCGAGCACACACACCCTATAGCGAAAACCTCTCCAAAAAAAAAAAAAAAAAAAAACTGGCTTCTGTTATACTCCCGTCAGCCCTAGAGGCACGAAGACTGTACATGCGGTGTGCTTTCAGGCCAAGAAGCTCAGAGACCTGTGTTCGAGTCTAGGCCCTGTCTCTAGAGTGCCAGGGACGTTGGCAGGACATTTACTGCTGCTTTAGCCGTTAGTTTTCCTGTCTGCAACATGAAAAGTAGGACTGAATGACCCCAAGACGGTTCTACTGGTGAAGAAGCACCGCTCCTGTCCCTTCCCCTTTTGTCTCAGACTGCTGACGCTCACTCCCATTTATTAAGCACCTACACCACGCCAGACTTTATTTTACTAATCTGTATTTATTGCATGCTCATTAAGTGCTAAGTACTGTGTATCTCTTATCTGCTCCGCACGGTACCCCGACGAGGTCGATACCACTCCTTCCCTTCTTTTAGAGACAAGGAAACTGAGACTCGAGGATGTTCGATTCTCGTTCCTGGGTGTGCCCTGAATGGAGAGAACTGGAATGTGACCCCAGGCCTTCAACATGGGGTGCCCCTGGCCTAGGTGTTTCATTCGGCAGCACCCTACAACTCTCTCTTGTCCCCTCCTTCTCCTACAACACCAGGAAGGCTGTCGGAGTGTCCTCATTGTATAAATGAAGACATTAAGTGCAGGGACGCTGAAGCGTTGGGCCGAAGTAACCCCGCTAGTGCGTGCCAGCGCCGGGGCTCCAACCCAAGTCTTGCTTTTAGCGACCACGTGCCACGGCCCTACTGGATTGCTCCCTACTCTCACAGGTTCTGTTCTGAGTTAGTTAAAAGCTAAGTTAGGCTTGGGAACCAGCAGTTAGCGTAGTGGCTATGTCGCTGGACTCCCATGTAGTCGACCGTGGTTCACGTCTCGGACCCGGTGGCTTAAACTCATGCCGGGCGCGTGTGCGTGCGTGCCCAAGATCCCGAGAGGAGAATGGAGGAGAAGGGATTGCGGCGTGACCATCCCCCCTGGGGGGTGATTTCTCGCTTTCTGTCTCTCTGTCTCTCTCTGTCTGTCTGGCGAGCGCACGCGCCCTATAGCAAAAAACCTCTCCAAAAAAAAAAAAAAAAAAAGCTAAGTTAGGCTCCATTTGAAAACGAAGACTGCTTTTGCTTTTCGTTTTTTTAATTGTCATGGAATGAGAGCCACTCTAAGAATACTGGGGGGGAGGGGGGGACGGGGACCAGCGTTAGCATAATGACTATGTCGCTGGACTCTCATGTAGTTGACCACAGTTCAAGTCCTGGACCCGGTGGCTTAAACTCACGCCGGGTGCGTGTGTGTGTGTGTGCCCAAGATCCCAAGAGGAGAATGGAGGAGAAGGGACTGCGGTCTGGCCATCCCACCTGGGGTGATTTCTGGCTTTCTGTCTCTCTTTCCCTGTCTCTCTCTGTCTTTCTGGTGAGCGCACGCGCCCTATAGCAAAAACCTCTCCAAAAAAAGCAAAAAATAATGTGCCTTGCACTTTCTAAGTGACCCAGAATAAACAGCTCAAGGCCATCTCCCATCTCACCATCTCTGGGTGCATCGAGTTGGAATCAAACATGCCAGTTGGCCTGAAATTCGAAGTAATAGTTGACAGGACGCAGGCAGGATCTGTTCCTTCATTTTTTATTGTTTGTATCAGTGTCGGCACCATGGCAACGAACAAACTAACAGCCAGATGAAGACCAGAAACATATGGAGGATGGAAGGCCATCTCGATAAAGAGGGTATTTGAAAGAAAAAACTCATTTGGCTCGTCTTGGTCTGAGTGTATTGCTGACATGGTTTATTTTGCTCTTGAGTCAAAATGGAAGCTTGTAAGATTAGAAAATGAATGAATTAATCCGTAGCCCTTTTTATTCTACAAAGGACTTGACATATCTTATGAAGATACAAAGATATGCCTTGGGAAAAAAATATAAGCTTTGATCATAGAAAATATCAGTATCACCAAAACATAAAATATAACATTTGTATTGATATAATTGAGGCACATGCTTGGTTCTGAGTTTCCTGGAAGCCACGGCAAAAAGGAAAATAGGATGGTTAGAAAGGTTTTACTTCCGAAAGATATATTCATATTCATTTCTCCTCTGGAAGAAAGCTAGTCTTAACAGCTAGGGTTGGGAAGAATTTCTTTCATAGGTATTCATAGAGGAGACTAACTTTTTGATTGCAAAAATTCAGAACTGTATTTCTCTTCTGCCTCTGGGATAGGATTGATGCTGTTCAAGACGAGGAGCAGATTTTTGTCATCATTAGACCTACTGGACAGTTATATAAGGGTACAGAAGGACTGTGGGGGGAATGCATGCCTCAAACACTCTCTACAGAGCTCATGAGTTTAGTTGAACTTCCATGATCATGGATATTTATAACTTTGCCTTATATTGGCAAGCTCAGAAAAGACTATTTGAAATAGTGCTTGATTCCTTGAAATTCCCTAAAGGAGTTTCTTGATCCTAGTAAAATCTGCTTTTCTTTTCTGTTTTTTGTTTGTTTGTTTGTTTTCCCTCCTTGGAGATATTTTTGCTATAGGGTGTGTGCACTCACCAGAAAAACAGAGAGAGACAGAGAGACAGAAAGCGAGAATCACCCCCCAGGGGGGATGGCCATGCCGCAATCCCTTCTCCTCCATTCTCCTCTCGGAATCTTGGGCATGCACGCACACACACCCGGCGTGAGTTTAAGCCACCGAGTCTGGGACTCGAACCGCGCTCGACTACATGGGAGTCCAGAGACATAGCCATTATGTCAACTGCTGGTCCTTTTTTTTGAGGAGGAGAGAAGGGAGTGGTTTGTCATAGGGCTTGTGTGCTCACCAGAGAGAGACAGAGAAGACACTGAGAGAGGGAAAGTGAAAAATCACCGTTACTTTTATAGGGCCAGCAGGGGGCATAGACCTTAAAGTGCTGGATCCCACATGACCAGCTGCATGGTTCAAGTCCCAGATCCTGCAGCTTGAACATTTCTCTGGGCACGCATGCATGTGAGCGTAAATCCTGAGAGGAGAAGGGATTGTGGCATGACCATCCCTCTTAGGATGATCTCTCAGTTTCCCTTTCTCTGTCTCTGTCTGTCTCTATCTTTGTCTGGTGAGCACATGCACACTAAAGCAAGAATAAAGAAAACAAAAATTTACTTTTCGTCAAACCAAAATGGTTAGTACTGAGAGTATTCCAGGAGTAGTCTGTTAGCACTGGGCAGTTGGAAGATTGCAGACATTAGAGCAGAGTATTTATACAGAACAGGGATCGAGAAAGTGTGCCCTGAGGGCCAAAACCAGCTTGCTGCCTTTTTAAAACATCGCATGTGGGCTATGAATGATTTTTATGTCTTCGAGCGATTGAAAAAACTTAAAAGACCACAACTTTGCAACATATGGAAATTAAGTGAAATTCTAATTTCAGTGTCTCTAAATATCATTTCATTGGAAGACAGCCATGCTAATTTATTTGTGTAAAATCTGTGCTTATTTTTCTGTACAGCGGTGGAGTTGAGTAGTGACAACAGAAAACATATGGCCCACAGAGCCTGGAATATGTACTGCTTGGGCCTTTAAGGAGAAGTTTGCCCTCTCCTGTTACAGTGGAGAGGGTGCCTTCTCCATGTCCGTGAGCTATGTGAAGAGTCTGGATAAGGAGAACTTGGGGTAGCAGGACCAGCAGTTAGCGTAATGGCTATGTTGCTGGACTCCCATGTAGTTGACTGCGGTTCGAGTCCTGGACCCGGTGCTTAAACTCATGCTGGGCTCATGAGCATGCAAGTCCAAAAACCTGAGAGGAGAATGGAGAAGAAGGGATTGCAGCATGGCTATCCGCCCTGGGGGGTGATTTCTTGCTTTCTATCTCTCTGTCTCTCTCTGTCTTTCTGGTAAGGCACATGCACCCTATAGCAAAAACTCCTCAAAAAAAAAAATGAACTTGGGGGTGGCAAGGTGGTTAAGGCACTAGACTCCCACATGGCCAACTGTAGTTCGAGTCCCAGACCCACGGCTTGAGAGTCATGCCAGGCATCTGTGTGTGCACGCCCAAAACCCCAGGAGGAGAATGGAGGAGAAGGGATTGGGGAATGACCATCCCCCTGGGAAGTGATTTCTCGCTTTTCCTCTCCCTGTCTCTTTCCTCTCCAGCAAATGCACATGCTCTGTGGTAAAAACCTTGAGAGAGAGAGAGAGAGGGAGAGAGAGAGAGAGAGGGAGAGAGAGAGAGAGAGGGAGAGAGAGAGAGAGAACTGCCCTTCCTTAGGAACAGGGACCTCTAAAACATGGCCTCTGCTAAGCTTGCTTCAGGATCCACCTGAAAGGAGGAATGTTCCAGAAGCATAGAATCCTGAGCCCGAGGCCCAAGCCCACATGTTCACACATCCCATCACCTTGCTCTGGAAGCCCTTCCTCATCAGCTCTTGTTCTCCTAGAAGCACTGCCTTCCCCTTACCCAGGCTTCTGTTCACCTCGGCTGCTTCTCACTCCTCTACAGAAATCATAAACACGGATTTTTAAAAGTTTTCTGCCATAAGATACTCAAAGTACCTTACCCTATCTTATATAAATACTCAGCTAGCTCTTAATTATTTTTTACTTTTGCTGTAGGGTGTATGCACTCGCTAGAGAGAGAGACAGAGAGGGCAAGTGAGAAATCACCCTCCAGGAGTGGCTATACCACAATCCCTTTTCCTCCAATCTCCTCCTGGGATCCCGGGCACACACGCACAGACCCCTGGCATGATGTTTGAAGCCAATGGGTCCAGGACTCACCGTGGTCGGCCATGTGGGAGTCCAGTGACAAAACTACTACACCATCTGCTGGCCCCAATGATGAGAACTTTTAAGTTTTACGTAATTAGAGTAAAAGAACTTAAGAATTATGAGGTCAAAGTTCAGGTTCATGACTCATGAAAGTAATATATGAAGTTACCTTTTAATACTTAGGACTTGGGACCAGCAGTTAGCGTAATGGCTATGTCCCTGGACTCCCATGTAGTCGACTGCTGTTCGCGTCCCGGACCCGGTGGCTTAAAACTCACGCCGGGCGCGTGTGCGTGCGTGCCCAAGATCCCGAGAGGAGAATGAAGGAGAAGGGATTGTGGCATGGCCATCCCCCCTGGGGGGTGATTTCTCACTTTCTGTCTCTCTGTCTCTGTCTGTCTGTCCGGTGAGCACACGTGCCCTATAGCAAAAACCTCTCCCCCCCCCCAAAAAAAAAATACTTAGGACTTCACCTCTTTGAGGTAAGCCATTTAAAAAATATATAAGTTGAGACCAGCAGTTAACGTAATGGCTATGTCGCTGGACTCCCATGTAGTTGACTGTGGTTCGTGTCCCAGACCCGGTGGCTTAAAACTCACGCCGGGCGCATGTGCATGTGCGTGCCCAAGATCCCGAGAGAACGGAGGAGAAGGGATTGCGGCATGGCCATCCTCCCTGGGGGGGTGATAGCTTTCTGTCTCTCTGTCTTTCTCTGTCTCTCTGGCAAGCGCATGTGCCCTATAGCGAATATATATATATATATGGTATAAGCATGAATTGTTTATGGGTTTTATGCCCATTCTGGTCCCCAAAATCACAATAGAAGCTTATAAAATCAGGCCATTCATTGCCAGGTGAGCAAGGTGCCCTGGCATAGCCACGCCTTTTTTCACTTCCTTCTGGGCTGAGGCTGGCCGGGCTCTGCTAGAACAGCCCTTCTGCTGGGCAGCTGGTTGGTGTGGCAGTTCAGCTGCCCCGTGAGTGTCTACTGCCTCAACCACTGTGATTCTGGGGTTTCCACCCTCAGCAGCAGGGACTGAGTCTTTGAGGGCTGACTCTCCAGCGGGGAAGGCCCAGAAGTTCAAGGTAGCACAGGAGACCTCCAGATGGGTGTATTCACAGGGCGCTGCGGAGGGTAGAGGAGGGCTTTAACTGAGCCCAGCCGGAAATGGGGACAAAGCTGCTTAGAGCAGACAGCACACGAACTTGGAGGGTAGCTGAGCTCGCCAGGCAGGCGGAGACAGGTGCTGTGTATGTTCCAGGTCGATGCAACAGCACGAGGGAGGGCGCAGAAGCGTGGAGTGAGGCGTGTGCAGTGGTCAGGCAGAGTGTGGCGAGAAATGGGGGGTACATCTTGACCGGCCCCATGTGCCTGCGTGAACAGTCGGGATCCATTCTGATGGTGATTCAAGAGAGAAAGCAGGAACTTTGGATGACGGGAGTGGGAGAAGGGGCACTGGAGCACAGGGCTGGCCTCAAGGTTCCAGAAGGTTCCTCAGTGAACCAGACCTCGGAGTACCCTGGTGCTGTCCTCTGATTGGAGAGTCTAGAGCCATTTCAGTCATTTTCCATCTTGGATCTAGAAACTGGAGACCACCTTCGGCATCCTCCATTCACTTTTTATTTATCAACTATTTACTGTTCAGTATTTACTGTGCTAGGTCCTCGGCTGTGATCTGAATATGTAGAATGTGAAAACAAAACAGGTGGATGTCCCTGATTCTGGGTGCTCAAGCTCAGCTCCCTAAGACCAAGGAAGGTCAGACTCGGCAGTCTGGCTTGGTGACACCATGACAGTGGTGGGCTCTGCTGGCTTGCAAGTTCAAATTCCATAAAGCCATTCATTTGAAGCAAAGCTCCAAGCCTCATAAAGCTCCAATTTTCTTTTTTTCTTTTATTAATTGATAGAGCATGTGCACGCATCAGAAAGAGACAGAGAAAGCACCACCAGTGGGGCATGGTCATGCCACAATCTCTTCTCCATTTTTTCATCCTATACAGATTTGGAACACACATGTATATACCCCCAACATTTTAAAAAACAATTATTTATTTAATTTTATTTATTTAGTATTATTCTTCAATTTGATCAGAGAGAGACCAAGTGAGGGAGAGGGAGAAAGCAAGCGCCAGGTTTGGGGCTCAAACCATGGTCGGCCATGTGAGAGTCCAGTTCCTTAACCACCATGACACCTGCCAGTCCTCCTGGCGCGTTCTTCAAGCTGCCAGAGCTGAGATTCTGTCTTCAGGTGACCCGAGAGATCTGGCTTTTCTTGCTCAGCACTTACCTACTCCGCTCTGGGGCTGACCCGGAATCTCCAGCCTCCTAGGAGCCAACATTTCCTTGGCGAGAGCCATCTGAAAGAACTCTTCCATTCTCATTTTCTAAGGAGAAAGAACTATTTTACTTCTTATGACCCAAGGGCATAATTCTAAAGGGTCATAAAATAGGCTTAGTATGAAAAACCCGTGCTAGATTTCAAACACTTTTTGCACCAAAATACACTCCGATTTTTATTCCATTTTCCACAAACTTTTCTTTTTGGAGAGGTTTTTGCTATAGGGCGCGTGCGCTCGCCAGACAGACAGAGAGAGACATAGAGACAGAAAGCGAGAAATCACCCCCCAGGGGGATGGCCATGCCATAATCCCTTCTCCTCCATTCTCCTCTTGGGATCTTGGGCACGCATGCACACGCACCCAGCGTGAGTTTAAGCCACCAGGGCTGGGACTCGAACCACAGTCAGCTACTTGGCAGTCCAGTGACATAGCCATTACGCCAACTGCTGGTCCCAAGATTTTTCTTTTAACGTGCACCCAGACCTGTGTGACTCTCATCCAGGTGTGATCTGACCAGCAACAAATGGAGGGAGATAATTATTTCATACCTTCTCTCTGCCGCTGTTACTCTAGGCTGACTTACTCAGCAGATGAATCACACAGATGGCCCTGCCTCATGTCCTGCTTGAAAAAAATGAAATTCTGGGACCAGCAGTTAGTGTAATGGCTATGTTGCTGGACTCCCACGTAGTCGACCGCGGTTCGAGTCCCGGACCCGGTGGCTTAAACTCACGCTGGGCGCGTGTGCGTGCGTGCCCAAGATCCCAAGAGGAGAACGGAGGAGAAGGGATTGCGGCATGGCCATCCCCCCTGGGGGGTGATTTCTCGCCTTCTATCTCTCTGTCTCTCTCTCTGTCTGGCGAGCGCACGCGCCCTATAGCAAAAACCTCTTAAAAAAAAAAATGCTCAGATCTCTGTCCATATAGACTATGGCCAAGTCTCATCCATCCTGTCGAACAAAAATCCTTGTCTTTAAAGTCTAGTCCTTGAACGGCATCAACTGGGTTTTTGCACAGAGTCTTTGAAATATGTATTGAATTAACTAAGTTCATTCATTCATTCGATCAATATTTACTGTGTGCTGTTCAGCCCCAGCGCTGTGCAGGGAAGAAGACAGGAACCTAGTCCTGGTTCTGGAGGGATTTCTGCTGTAATTACAGAAGGGTAGGGTAAACGCAGATTTAGCCATCGGGATGAAAAGGCATTATCAGCGTTGCAGCATCCTCTCACCACGGAGGCCCCTCTGTGCTAGTCGAGAACGTCTGTAGTTGATTAAAATTCCACTCGTTGCCGTTTGATTGATATTTGGGGTTTTGGTGAGATGTTGACACATCTGCTCGAACAAGGCTTGAGTAGTTCGCGGATGTGGAAGCTGTTCATAAATTTCCAAAAGCAGGTTTGCATTGAGCACCATGAACTCGATCGACCTCGCGCCCACGGGGAGGTTGACTTAGCAAGGGTCTCCTACTGTTTGCACGGCGAGTTCAGACGTCTTTTCCCTGTGCTGCGTAATGTGTGAAGGCGGTCAGGCCGGGGAGCATGTGGTGCATGCTGCTGTCTCTCCCAGAGACGCTCTCTGTCACTCACAGGGCCTGGTCTCCTGTGGTAGAGCCACCTGGTGCCTTCCACTGGGTCTAGGCGCCTAGTTAGTAGAACATTGGTGTTGCCTTGGTTTTGAAGCTGGTCTGAGAGTGTTGTGAGAAAGCATCGCCCCTCTTTGACTGATAAAGCATTTAAAAGTCAAAATAGACGTCCATGAAGAGTCTCTTTCATTCCTTCCACAAATACCAAGAACCCACAAGAGCAGGTATTTTGCCTATGGATGCATTTCCCTCTCGTGAAGGAACTTATGTTCTAATGAGAAAATGGATAATAGCAATAACTAATAAATAAAGAAAGAAAATAAATAGGGGGAGGCTGGCAGCCGGCGTGGTAGTTAAGGATGCTGAATTCCCACATGGCAGACTGCAGTTCAAGTCCTGGACCTGGTGGCTTGCTTTCTTGCTTCCTCTCTCACTCTGTTCCTCTCTGGTCAAATTTAAATAAGTAAATAAATAAATAAATAAATAAAGTTCAAGTAATTCTTAAAAAAATATATTGAGTCATCTGAAAAGTCACGACATATTTTCAATGTTATTCTTTTTCTTTTAATTATTTTAACTTTATTTGTTATTATTTTCCAATTTTGACCAGAGAGAGAGAGAGAGAAAGGATGCCACCAGGTCCGGGACCGAAACCATGGTCGACCATGTGGGAGTCTAGTGCCCTTAACCACCATGCCACCTGCCAGCTCCTTCTTCAATGTGACTCTATGCAAAAATGCATCATGACTTTTTTGAGGACCCAATAAATGGTCTGTTAGGCAATAAGTGCTATAAACAAGGGTGTAAATGCTGGCGGGGGTGGGGAAGGGTGTCATCTTTAGCAGAATGGCCAATGTAGGCCGTGTTGGGGAAGTAATATTGGAGCAAAGAGCTGAAAAGAGTAAGAAGTGAGCCTGAAGCTGTTGAAGAAAAAGACCATACCACGTAGAAATTTCAGTGAGCATCAAAATCTCTGGTCCACCTTTTTTTTTTTTTTTTTTTTTTTTTTTTAAATACTGTTGAGCCTGCTCCAGCTGGCTGGTAACATTAGCTGCTCGTGTTTGAGCGCCCATGACATGCCAAGGCACTGGGCACTCTACGTACCTTGTGAGAAATCTACCTACAATGCAAGTTTTATGAGCCACCTCCATTTATAGGTGAGGAAAATGAGCGCGTGTACATTAAGCCAAGTCTGATATCTCAAGCTGAGATGGGACGTGAATCCACCTGCCTTTGAACTCCTGCTCCTGAAGCCTGAGCAACCTCCTTCGTCATGTAACTCATCCCACATATATAATCTTGGGGGTATGGACTGGGAATTATCCTATGAATCAAGCAATATGGAGTGTGTTTTGTAAATAAAACATCAGATTTCTAAGAAATAAAATGGCATCAGGACCAGCAGTTGGTGTAATGACTATGTCGCTGGACTCCCATGTAGTTGACTGAGGTTCGAGTCCTGGACCTGGTGGCTTAAACTCCCAGGCGCGTGCACATGCGTGCCCAAGATCCCAAGAGGAGAATGAAGGAGAAGGGATTGTGACATGACCATCCCTCCCGGGGGGGGTGATTTCTCGCTTTCTGTATCTCTGTCTCTCTCTCTCTTTCTGGTGAGCACACGCGCCCTATAGCAAAAACCTCTCCAAAAAAAAAGTCAAGTTCGGAGTTGAATATTCAGCTGGTTTTGTATAGGCTGTCTGTCTGCTATGGAGGCAGTCATTCTGCACACAGTTCTGCTTCACTATCATTAACTGCTATCCTCAGAGTGCATCTCTATTTTCTTTGGATACAGAACCCGCGCTGGGTCCTGAACCCCACTGATTAGTGATTGCTTCACGATCTTGACACGCAGTAAATACAGACCTTCCTGTGTCTCCCTGTTGCAGACAGCATCATAACGGGGGCTGTTGTGAAGTGATTCTCCTTTTCCCATAGCAACCACGTGAGGCCAGAGGAGTTGACTACATGTCATAAAAGCTAACATAAATCTAAAATTACATTCCAAACCATATAAAAGAGGATTATGCAAGGGAGTGCCATGCACTAGTTAGTGTACTTAAAGCATACTAAAAAAAATAGAGCTCCACTCGCTCATACATTTAGAATTTACAAGAATTTGGGAGAGATAATTTGGAAAACATGTCTCTTTACAAAGATATCCAAGGGAGTTTAAATGGATGCTTTTATTTTAGTAAAAATCCCTAAACCAAGCAAAGGTATTAACATGTTGTGAAGAGTGGTTTGTTTAAATTATAACAGCAGCAGCGGTGTGTGTGTGTGTGTGTGTGTGTTTGTAAATAAAATGTTGGGAGTCCTTAATGAGGCGTGCATGGTGGGCAGAACCAGCATTAATTACTGAAGTGTTAGAACATCAGTAGAAATTTAGAATGATAAGAAAAACTCGATTTATTTGAATTCTGTCTGGGCATTGCATGGTTAGAGGGGATCCTTACCTAATTCCCGACTGAAGATGGAGTAGCAGATTGGATCCCTCAAGGCAGGTGTCTTAGTCCATTCTCTGCCTCCATAAGGAATCCTACAAACTGGGTAATTTATAAAGAACAGAGGCTTATTTAGCTTATGTTTCTGCATGCTGGGAAGTCTAAGAGCATGGTGCTGCCATCTGAATGGTGTCATCGATGGTAACACGCATGATGAAGAGGAAAATGAGTGACAGATTCATCCTTTTATCAGGAGCCCACTCCTGTGATAATGAGCTCACTCCCTCAAGAACAGCATTACCTCTTTTATTTATTTATTTTTGAGAGGTTTACACTATAGGGCGTGTGTGCTTGCCAGACAGACAGAGAGAGACATAGAGACAGAAAGCAAGAAACCACCCCCCAGGAGGGATGGTCACGCTGCAATCCCTTCTCCTCCATTCTCCTCTCGGGATCTTGGGCACGCACGCACATGCACCCAGCGTGAGTTTTAAGCCACCGGGTCCAGGACGCGAACCGCGGTCGACTACGTGGGAGTCCAGCGACATAACCATTACGCTAACTGCTGGTTCCCACATTACCTCTCTTTAATATGAATTATTTATTTCTAGTCACCTCTTTTTTTAAAAAAAATATTTATTTAATTTTATTATTATTATTTTTAAAATTTGCTATAGGGCATGTGGGCTCATCAGAAAGCAACAGGGGCCGTAGGGAGTGTGGCAAGGTAGTGAGAAAGCAAGCTGCCAGGTCTGGGACTTGAACTGCAGTCAGCCATGTGGGAATTCAGTGCCTTAACCATCATACCACTTCTTACTCACCTCTTAAAGGCCCCTCCTCTTAACACTGTTAAATGAAGATCAGGTTTCTAACACATGAACTTGATCAAAGAGCATATTTACCCCGTGGCAGGAGGTTCTAAACTACACTGGAGTGAAGGTGGGTTGAATTGTGTGGGGCTCATGTGGGGGCTTCAGTGGGGAGGTTAAGGATTGACCAAGAGTCCTGGACAGCTGAACTTGGCACCATCTCAGATTTTCCTTTGTACATACTCTACTGAACTCAGCCTCTCCTGGAAATTGATACCCATCCACAGCTAGGATTTATTTTTAAATTTTAATTAATTAATTAATTTTCTCCTTGATACCCTGCCCCCCCCCCCCACATTTCCCGTCCTGCTCCCAAACTCTCTCTGGTGTCGACGGTTGCTTTCCATGCTTTTATGCCTTCCAATCTTTCAGTATCTGTCACAGAGTACAGACATTCGGTATATGTTAAGTGGGGACATACAATGCCTCTCTTTCATAGTTTGGCTTACTTTGCTTAGTAGTAAATTTTCCATATTTATTCAGTTTCTATGAAATAATAGGATGTCTGTTTCTTATGACTGAGTAGTATTCCATTGTGTATATGTGCCACATTTTTTTTCAATCCATTCATCTGTTCTTGGACATTTGGGTTGAGTCCATGTCTTAGCAATTGTGAATAATGCTGCAATGAACATGGACGTGCAAGTTTTTTTTTTTTTTTTTTTTTTTCCAATTGAGTGTATTCTTATCCTTTGGGTAGATACCCAGGAGTCAGAACAACTAAGATTTAAAAAATAAAGAATGTTAAGTGCTGACAGGGCTGTGGCTCCTGCACTGTCGGTGGGAATGTAAGTTAGTACAGCCACTGTGGAGACCAGCATGGAGGTTCCTCAAAGACAAGCAGCTAGATGTTTAAGGACTGCAGATTTTTGGCCTGATCACAGTACTCACATGAGCTGACCTGGTGAAAATATATTTTGGTTTCCTTGAGGAGTCTCTCCTGTGCCTAGATCAATTTATGTAAAGCTTTACGTAGAGCTACAGCATACACATCAGACCAAAAAAAGCCACCCAGAGACAAGATGTTCTTTTAGGTACCCCAGTCATGTGTTAACTCTCACATCACTTTTTTTTTTCTTTTTTTTTTCCTAGAGAGATTTTTGCTATTGGGTACATGTGTTCACTGGAGAGACAGAGAGACACAAAGCAAGAAATCACCCCCGGGGGGATGGGCATACCACAGTCCCTTTTCCTCCATTCTCCTTTCATGATTTCAGGCACGCACGCACACACACCCAGCATGAATTTTAAGCCATCAGGTCCAGGATTCAAACTATGTTGGGAGTCCAGCAATATAACCATTATACCATCTGCTGGTCCCTCTCACATCACTCTTTTTTTTTTTCTTTTTGTGGAGAGGTTTTTGCTATAGGGTGCATGCGCTCACCAGAAAGACAGAGACAGAGAGACAGAAAGTGAAAAATCACCCCCGAGGGGGGATGGCCATGCTGCAATCCCTTCTCCTCCATTCTCCTCTCGGGATCTTGGGCACGCACGCACACACGCCCGGCATGAGTTTAAGCCGCCGGGTCTGGGACTCGAACCATGGTCAACTACACGAGAGTCCAGCAACATAGCCATTATGCAAACTGCTGGTTCCATCACATTACTCTAGCTTCACTGTTATCAGTGTATATTTATTTATTAAAAAGAATTATTTATTTAAATTTATTTGTTATTATCGTGTGTGTTTTTTTTTTTCTTTCATTTGACCAGAAGACAGAGAAAGAGAGAGGGAAAGTGAGAAAGCCAGCCACCAGATCCAGGCCTTGAACCACAGTTGGCCGTGTGGGAGTATAGCACTTTAACCACCATGTCACCTGCGGGCCCTATTAGCACATATTTTAAAACAACAAAGGAGCCAGCAGGTGGTGTGGAGGTTAAGGCACTGGACTCCCACATGGGTGACCACAGTTTGAGTCCTGGATCCAGTAGCTTGAAAATTATGCTGGGCGCATGTGCATGCGTGCCCAAAATCTCAGGAGGAGAAGGGATTGTGGTGTGGCCATCAGCTGCCTGGGGTCTGGGGAAGGAATTTCTACTTCCCTACTTGCTGTCTCTCTGGCAAGTGCACATGCCCTATAGCAAAACCCTCAAACAACAACCAAAAGAGCTTCAAACTTGCCTCTCAGAGTTCTGAAGGTAAGAATGAGACAGGTTTGACCTACCCGACCTTGGGGAACTTTTCTAAAATGAAGGGTGGAGAGGAAGGGAGCCCATGGCGAAATGAATGGCTTGAAACAAATTATGTAGTGACAGCTGATGATGCACCTTCCCAGCTCGGAACCTTCCATTCGTTGCATTCCCCTAGCAGGGCATAATCTATGTTCTTCTCCACAGTTTGCCAAGCCTCATTTCCTGCCTCTTTATTCCCATGTCCCCCAACCCCCCCAGCGCTGTCACCCTTCAGCTCCCTTTCCTCTTCAAAGAAGAGGTAGAACTGAAGTCCACCTTGGGGACCCAGCCCGCATCACTCTGTGAAGCCCCCCATTAGGTGCTCTCGGTGGGCTCCCACGCCCACCCTTGTACAGTTCGCTCTGAAAGCGCTGACCATACTGTACTGATTTTTTCTCATTTTTAATTGTATGATTTCTTATGTACATCGAATCATTTCCATATTGTATTTATAAAAGATGTGCTTGTGTACCTCCTTCTTGAGACAGTAACTTCTATGGGATTTAGAGACTATTTTTACCCACTCCTTTGGTATATTGTGTACTTCTAGTTCATGAGTGATCCGATTGATGTTATAAAGAGGAGGCTCAGGACCAGCAGTTAGCGTAATGGCTATATCGCTGGATTCCCATGTGGTTGACCGCAGTTCGAGTCCCGGAGCCGGTGGCTTAAAACTCATGCCAGGCACGTGTGCGTGTGTGCCCAAGATCCCGAGAGGAGAATGGAGGAGAAGGGATTGCGGCCTGGCCATTCCCTCTGGGGGGTGATTTCTCGCTTTCTGTCTGTCTCTCTCTGCCTTTCTAGCAAGCGCATGCGCCCCGTAGCAAAAAAAAACTTCTCCAATCTCAATGCAGGCACCACTTTGTAAAAACCATTGGAGTCTGAATTTCAACACTCATTTCAACAAACAAGTTTTACCATCCAATATTATGATAAATGTTTGACCTCCTAATTCAGACACTTGTACGTTTTTGGTTTTTCGTTTTGTTTCGTATTACCCGAAAGAACATGTAGGTGAAGAAAAGTTAAATCTTTCGTCTGGTTCGGCAGATTCACTTTGCTGGGAGGAATGTGACAGTGTATGTGGAAGGCAGTTTTTGCTATTTGCCTCTAAGAATTGCAGGTTTTAAAATAAAACACCCCTGTGGTTGTCACCACTGAAACCTAATATAAATAAATCATGCCTAGCTTTAAGTCACCTTCCTTGAACACCTTCAGTTTTCTTCCACCCTGTTCCAGCTGTTTGATGCACGAATAGCTTGTGTTCTAGCTTCTTTACCTCACTCTGAAAAGAAGGGTCCATCCTCTCTATTTGAACCCATTTTCTTCCGGAATGTTCCGAACCAAGCCCCACCTGTGTAGCCGGTCTCTGTCACAGCTGTCATCCCTCACCTCACCATCAGCTCCTTCCTTTCAGCCTGCAAACCTACTCAGCTCCCCTTCACTCTTAAATCCTCTTTCCTGATCTGTCTGCATCCTGCAACTTCCTTTATCTCCACACTCTTCTTTAGGGGCAAACTCGTGTATATACATTTACATGAACTATCTCCTCATCATCTCTTCACATCTTAACCCTTCACTAGCCTGACTTTCTCCTCTTCCACAGAGTTAAGCCTACTCTCAGAATCATCAAAGGTCCTCAGCTGCCTTCCACGTGATCAATACTATTGATCAGTCCCGACTTGGAATGACCTTTCCTTTGGCTATTGCTACACTCCAGCTTCTAGTTTTCTTCTATTCGCCTTAGAGGTTCCCAACCCCCCCATGATAGGCATTGATCCAGGTTCTTCATTGATCCTTTCATACCTCCTTCCACTTCCTTTTCCTTGACAACCTTGCTTACGTGCTTCACTTCAACCTCTGTCTACACACCAAGAACCCCCACTCCCATATGCCAGGGACTCCTGAGTTGGTACTGACAGTCCTAGTCTCTCGCCATGGCTCATCCCCTTATTTCCAAATGCTATGAACTTCCTTATCCTATGTCCCTGACAATTCCAGTCCATTTTGTCTAAAGCATAACTGATCTTACACTCCATTTCCCCATTGGCGTACATTATTTGCCTGAATACTGTGTTTGCCTTAATAGAAACGTCATGCCATCATGCTCAGATCATCCTCAGTACCCTTCTACGGTTGTTCCAAAGCCCTGTAAACCCTTCCTAAGCCCTCCCTCTCTCTCATCCATCCCTTCTTTTCTGTTCCTACTGGCCTCCTGCAGGTAGAGACTGTGTTACTCTTCTGCTCCTTCAGTACAACGATGAAAGGCTTCACACTGTTCCCAAAGCTTTCGAGACCACAGAAGTCTGACTCTGCTTTATATAATAACAAGGGCACCAGTGGAAAGCAGTGCTCTGTTAATGGTAAAAATTCAGGCTTCTGAGACACACAGACATGAGCGAGAACCTGGTCCTATCCCTCAAATGTACCTGCTTCTCCCCGAGCTTTGTCTTTGCACACTCCTCTTTCTATTATCTTTCCGGGACTTCAGTCTAAAACTATTCTGTTTTCTACCCCAGGATATTTCAGACCCGTGAGCAAACCTGAGTGGTAACTTGGACCTGTGGACATCACCAGGCTCTTCCTGACCCTGTGTTGCTTAATCTAACCTACTGTGGGAGGGAAGGAAACAGCACTGTCTCAGCACATATTTAAGTCCTTTGTACATTGTTCTCTCTTCCTGTCTCTTTCCTTGATTTAGAAATGCCACACTTTCATTTAGTCTTGCTTCCTTGGCTGTGATTTTTTTTTTTTTCCCCAGAACTGCACGGATTTTTCTGTAGGTGTTAGAAAATCTAAATTCCAATTAACTTTGCCACTGATTGCTTTGTAAATCTTGGTGAGTCAGGGCTTGTTCATGAATGATGATGAAAATGTTGAAGTTCTCTGAGCATGGCGAGGCACGGGCGGAATACAGATGAACTAATTAGGATGTATAGTCACCGCACTTGTGTGAGTGGTTTTGAGAAGAAGTCTGTAAATAAATACGAGCTTTCGAGTCTTGTTTATCGTTTTCAAGAGGCTGATTGTATGCTTTATCCTGTGTGGAAAATAGTTTTAAAAATTTCTCTAAGTCTCTCTTGATCTTTGGTTCATATGCTTAGGCATTAAAATATAGAACAAGTAACATGAACGAAAGAAAAAGGAAACTGATATTTTACAAAAATTCCACTGACACTGAATAACTAAATTCCTATGGGGAATCTGATTAACAAGAGACTAGGAGAATAGCAGGCTGGGAAAACTACCCAACAATTCTGTTCTCTATGCCTTCTAATTATACGAGGAAGAAACAGAAGGCTGTCCTAAGAGCTTGCACATCAATAAACATTTGCTTGAAATGGTATTCAAGAAGCCTTAGAAATCTCCCCAAAGGCCTCTAAAAAGTCTTGTCTGGAGAGAATTCTGATTATGAAACATTTTCTACCCATCTTATCCTCTTTTACAGGCAGTATCATTATTGTTTGCGGGTTTGGGGCTTTAGTTTGCTTTTTGCTTCTGTCATGAGCTTCTTAGCAGTGTTCCAAAGGAACCAGTGTGACCTTCTTCAGGTTAAAAGCACTGGGCTGGGCCTGCCTGTGAAAGACTTGGGACCCATTGCCACATCTTTTGAAAAAGAGGTCCTGAAACTGCCCCTCTACACTTTCCCCGTTAATAAACTTTCTCACTTTCCATTCAGAAATTTCATATGCCCCTTTGCTTCCCTTTGCAGATTTTATTTTTTTAATTCTTATAATTATTTAATTTTATTAGTATTACCATTATTAAATTTCGTATAGGTCATGTGCGCTTACCAGAGAGAAACAGAGAGAGGGAAAGTGAGAAAGCAAGCTACCAGGTCCAAGACTTGAACTGCTGTCAGCTATGTGGGAGTCCGGTGCCCTAACCACCACACCACCTGCTGGCCCCCTGCAGATTTTCTTACCTTACCACTGGTAGAGTAATGGATATATGAAAAGTTTGCCCTACTTCTCCCTGTCCAATGTGGTGAGGATGAGTCCAGCCTTCTGAGTGGTATTTGAACTTCCCTTCTTCTCCAATAGCATTTAAAGATGACTGAGAGAGGGACCGGCAAGTGGCATGGTGGTTAAGGCACTGGACACTCCCACATGGCCGACCATTGTTCGAGTCCCAGACCTGGTGACTTGCTTTCTCACTTTGCGCTCTCTCTCTCTCTCTCTCTCTCTCTCTCTCTGTGTGTGTGTGTGTGTGTGTGTGTGTGTGTGTGGTCAAATTAAAACAAATGAATGAATGAATAAATGAAATTGAATAAAATAATTTTTAAAAAAAAGAAGACTGAGAGAAAGTCAGCTAAATTTCTATCCAGAAGTGAAAGGAAAAAGGGACATGACATTAAGTATGGTAGTAGGATAAACGAATTGGTGAAATGCTTCGATAAAAAGAACTTTTTTGATCTGTCATGAAAATTTGTATGGGTTCCGTCCTGCAAGAAAGTCATTTAGACTTCAAATAAATTGTGCCAGTCAGGCAGCAGACTCTATAGCAAAATTCAAAACTGATACTGCCAATAGGAAGACTACTACAGGGAACCAGCAGTTAGCGTAATGGCTATGTTGCTGGACTCCCATGTTGTCGAACGCGGTTCGCGTCCCGGACCCAGTGGCTTAAAACTCACGCCGGGCGTGTGTGCGTGCGTGCCCAAGATCCTGAGAGGAGAATGGAGAAGAAGGGATTGTGGTGTGGCCATCCTCCCTGGGGGGTGATTTCTCACTTTCTGTCTCTATGTCTCTCTCTGTCTGGCGAGCGCACGTGCCCTATAGCAAAAAAAATAAAAATAAAAAAAAAATAAATAGGAAGACTACTACGGATTCCACTGGGCTATGTTTATGGGTAAGGAAACATTCAAAATGGGAAAGTTCAGGCTGGAATCTGGAAGGAAGTGTTGATCCCTGTACAGAATTACCTTCTGTCAGACCGAGATCTGGGCATCTGTACTGGGGGAACAATTTGCCTTTCCTGTGTCATTGAGGGCTTTCTTGCCTTTTTCCTTACTAGAGCGGATAGACGTTTGATAACAAAAGAGCGTTAAAATGACTTGTAATAATGCTTGCCAGAGGATTATGAAAAGGGTTAATTCCCCAATTATAGCATTCTTAACTAGATTAAACTGAGCAGCGCCAATTCTGATGAAGATGGATCCTTTTTTCCCTCTCCACATGGAACACTAGAGACAATTGTTCTGTAAATACCAGACATGGTGCTGAAGTTGGGATGATTCAATTTCTACCTCTAATGGTTAGAAGGTTCTTATCCTGGGACCAGCAGTTAGCGTAATGGCTATCTCGCTGGACTCCCGTGTAGTCGACCGCGGTTCGCGTCCCGGACCCGGTGGCTTAAACTCACGCCGGGTGCGTGTGCGTGCGTGCCCAAGATCCCGAGAGGAGAATGGAAAAGGGATTGCAGTGTGGCCATTCCCCCTGGGGGGTGATTTCTCGCTTTCTGTCTCTCTGTCTGTCTCTGTCTGTCCGGCGAGCACACGCACCCTATAGCAAAAACCTCTTAAAAAAAAAAAAAGATAAAAAAAAAAAGGGTTCTTATCCTGAGCCAAGAGCTGTATAGACCTTGGGTGGAATGCCTGCTGTCAGTTCCGCGACAGTGTTCAAGTCCCGGAACCTCTCCAGCATGCAGCCCTTAGACCTGTGAAACTTAGCAGTTGGACACGCAAGGGAGTATTGTGTGGATAAAAGATGATACACCTAAGGTGGTCAGCACCGTGTGGACACACCACAAGTGCTTGGTAAATGGCACCTGTTAACACCATCATTCTCCTCCAGAGATATTTATGGGCACAGGCACTCAGATTTCCTCAGAGAGCTTATGAAGTAAAGGGAATGCCTTCCAAATTCAAGTAACAAGCCCAGATAGCTGCGGATAGGTTTAAAATGTTTGCCTATGCGAGACGTCCGAGTTAAATGACTCCTAGTGATAGATACAAAAAGAGAGCAGATTTCTTTTCCCAGTGGTCCTGAAGTTGTACAGTTGACTGAGAACTTTGGGGAAAATTCTGGGAAATCCAACTTATCCATGGCTTGAGAAGCGACTACACTTGGGAGAACGGCGCTGCCTTCTCCCCTTCCTGCAGAAGTGAACCATTGGCTGGCCACATGGGAGTCCAGTGCCCTTAACCACCATGCCACCTGCCCGCCCTGACTCGCTGTGATGTTCCCACAACCTTCTCTGCACTCCCGCACCTCCAAGTCAGCTCCAACACACAGCAGCTTCCTCCTGGCCAGGGGCCCTCACATTTCTGAAGTCCCAAGATTTCTATTCGATGTGAAAGTGCAGGACATTATATATTGTCCATATCCTCAGTCGCCTTCTTCTTCTTCTTCTTCTTCTTCTTCTTCCTCTTCCTCTTCCTCTTCCTCTTCCTCTTCTTCTTCTTCTTCTTCTTCTTCTTTTGAAAGAGTTTTGCTATTAAGTGCATGCAGTCATGGAGAGACAGAGAGACAGAAAGCGAGAAATCACCCCCAAGGGAGATGGCCACACCGCAATCCCTTCTCCTCCATTCTCCTCTAGGGATCTTGGGCACGCACGCACACGCACCTGGCGTGAGTTTCAAGCCACCAGGTCCGAGACTCAGACCACAGTCGGCCATGTGGGCGTCCAGCAACGTAAGCACTACGCCACCTGCTGGCCCCACCTCACACTCTCACTCTTACACCAACAATCAGAGGGTTTCCCATCAGGGTCCCAGCTGGCTCTAGGTCAGGGGTGACAGACTCCTTAGCGTTCATCTTCCTCCCAGTCTAGACCAGGCGCACCTGCGGACTGGGTTCATCCTCCTGGTTGTACACCTGAGGAAATTAGGACGCGGGCTCACCCACACCTATCTGCTGGCGATAGTACAATGAGAGCTGAGATTTATAGAGTCCTTGTTACAGACAAAAGCTCTCTTGAAGTGCTCACTTCTCACACTGAGCCTAAGAGACGTAACTACTGTTGTCATCCCATTTTACAGATGAGGAGAACACGGAGGCCTGAGCCACTTGCCCAGGATGGTGGACCTGGAGTTAGAACTCTACCGTTGGGGCTGGCAGGTGGCATGGTGGTTAAGGGCACTGGACTTCCACACAGCCACCCACGGTTCAAATCCCAGACCTGGTGACTTGCTTTCTCACTTTCTCTCTCTCTCTCTCTCTCTCTCTCTCTCTGTCCCTTTGTGATCAAATTTAAATAAAATAAATAAGCAAAGTTGAATAAAAATAATTCTAAAGGGGCCAGCAGGTGGAGTGGTGGTTAAAGGCACTGGAGTCCCCATGGTCAACCATGGTATGAGCTGCAGACCTGGTGGTTTGCCTTCTCGCTTTCCCTTTCTCTCTGTCTGTCTCTCTCTGGTCAAATTAAAAAATAATAATAACAAATGGACTTAATAAATAAATCTTAAAAAAATAATAATTCTAAAAACAAAAAAGAACTCCGCCATCGACTTCAAACCCTCCTCTCTCCATTCACTCTGCTGGAAGAACTGGGATTAGGATTCAGATCAAGGCGATTTCCACTTCCCCCATAAGCCTTAGTGCTCAAGGTCAATTGAATAATAATAATAATAATAATAATAATAAAGATAAAAACACACCTGCCTACAATTCGAGAACGTTGGCTCAGTGAGTATTTGTTGAGTATGGAATTTGGTTAAGGGTCTGCTCGTGGCTCCGCGGAGAATGCAGAGGGAGAGAGGATGCCAGCTTTGTCGTCAGTGAAGTGAGCGAGCTCTATGTCTGAAGCTTCAGTGACGTCAGCAGAGTAAGGACAGCCCCATCAGTTCTCCCTGTAGGCTGGAGAACCGTCAGGAAATCTCAGTGGCTCCGAAGGTGCCTCGTTCCTGTTAAAGACGGGCGGGTGTGCTGGCTCTGTGCACACCCGCGGTGAGCTGATGGAGAGAAGCTCAACCCCGCGTGGCCCGGCCAGGCCAGCCTGAAACACACCGGGCACGTGCGCAGTGCCTGGGGTCCACGGGCTGGAGGATGAGCGGGGAGGGATGGCCGTGTGCCCAGACACACCCCTGTGACAGCACTCACCTCTCTCTTCCCGCCTCTCACTGTCACGTGGATGTGCACGTGTTCTATCATGAATAAACCAAAACAAATAAGAAAATGCAATACGAATAAGGACTGTCTCCGACCAGATCTGAGGTAGGTGCGAGTGCGTGAGGGCCCCCCAGTGCTGGTGGGAGCACGCGGTGATGTTGCTGTCTGGTTGTCCCCGTTCCGTTCTGAGCGAGGACCGGCCAGTGAGCTTAGCTTTCTTGGATTCTGTAGGACAGTTGCATGGCTCTGTCAGGGGCTGGCATCTTGGGAAAGGAGGTTAGAAATACTGTAACTCCCATGAGTTCGCTTCCCGTTATTTCTTTTCTCCAACTGCTGTTTGTCTGGTGTCTATTTTCATTGTTGAAACAGAATCTTAGGACTTTTAGAATTTCCCTTGTCTCAGAGCAAAATTATCACTTAGCTTTTATGTCTTCTCCCCAAATGTTTTACAACATCTGTTGCCACTGGGGTGCCCACAGTGATCCAGACAGGAATGTGGAGAAATGGTGAAGTGGGTCTTGGCTCTTAGTCTTGAGACTGGACTGTGTGTGTGTGTGTGGGGGGGGTAAGGACACAGAGTGACGTTTCTGCCCTACCCGTGCCACCCAGAGTCTATACCACAGTAGACAGCCATTACAGTGTGTGCTCCACACTCTTCCACACCCACACACTTCCACACCCACACTCTTCCACACCCACACACTTCCACACCCACACTCTTCCACACCCACACACTTCCACACCCACACACTTCCACATCCACACACTTCCACACCCACACTCTTCCACACCCACACACTTCCACACCCACACTCTTCCACACCCACACACTTCCACACTTCACACTCTTCCACACCCACACTCTTCCATGTTCCACACTCTTCCACGCCCCACATACTTCCACACTTCACACACTTCCACACTCACACTCTTCCATGTTCCATGCTCTTCACACCCCACACTCTTCACACCCCACACTCTTCCACACTCACACTCTTTCACACCCACACTCTTCCAGGCCCCACACTCTTCCACACTACACACTCTTCCACACCCCACACACTTCTACACTCTTCCACACTACACACTCTTCCACACCCCACACACTTCCACACTCTTCCACACTACACACTCTTCCACACCCCACACACTTCCACACTCTTCCACACCCACGCTCTTCCACAGTGAGGGTTTGAGTGTGGGGAAGAGACAGAGGGGAGGCGTGAAGAAGTAAGATATTGAAGGACCTTGGGGTGGAAGAGAGCCTCAGCGTGTTTTATGGAACAGACTTAGAGCCCACGGGAAGTCATGGGAGCCCCGTGACACGACCGAAGGAAGAGCTCCCTCTGCTGACGTGGAGCTGACGCACACATCGGCTACCCTGACGGCGACCATTCTGCAACGTGGACGTGTACTGAGACACCCGTTGTGTGCCTTAAACACATGCAATTTTCATTTTTCGGTTGCACCCTCATAAAGTGGGAGATTAATAAAATAAATGTGGTATAGGAAAACAGTTTTCTCTTATGTTCAGAGTGATCCCCGAATGGACCACAGTGAGTCAGGAGTCAGCCAGGTCCTCATCACTGAAGCTTTTGGGGTTTAGACCGGGCAGCTCCATGGTGAGGACTCAACCACTGCCAACCCTACAATTCCTCTGCCCCGACCAGTGGCCCCTTTGAAGCGTCCCTAAGTGCCCATCAGAAAAATTGCAGAAGCTTCTACCGACTCAGGCTGTTCTGTTCTTAAACCTTCCTTTCACCAAGTTCAGGCACCGACCAAGGATTCTCCCCAGCATTAGTCTTGGCACGAGGTGAAACCAGAACACAGAACGCTCAGGGAAAGAGTGGGTTCTGCCTGGATTTGGATCCTATTTCAACCTCTTGCTGTGCATGCATGCCGACGTTACTTAACCTCTCTGTGCCTTGGTTTCTTCATTTATTCTGCTGTAAGTTAAAATGAAAGTGTTTTCAAGATGAGTGGTCGATGCATTGGAAGCCCTCAGAACACTGCCTGGTGTGCTTCAGGTGCCCCGTAAATGTTAGTACTGGCTTTAGAAATGTGGTAGTTAAAGAAGTGAAGCATTTCTTCAAATATCGTCATGACAAGGTCCAGAGTAGCAGCCACAGTGGCCATAAACGACAGAGCCAGAATAAGCTGCGAGCCCACGCTCCTACCTCCCACTTAGCGTTAGTACTAAGTGCTGTTCCTGGGTTATCTCATTTATCCCCCAGGAAAACCTAGTATTATTACAATTTACACACCACAATCCCTTCTCCTCTACTCTCCTCTCGGAATCTTGGGCACACACGCACATGGGCCCAGCGTGAGTTTAAGCCACCGAGTCCAGGGACTTGAACTGCGGTTGACTACATGGGAGTCCAGCGACGTAGCTATTATGCCATCTGCTGGTCCCACTTCATGACTTCTAGTGACCCAGTGGTACCAACGGTGAGGGCCCAGGAAGGCATGAGTGGAATCTAGGTCTTCCTTTGCAAGTATTTCTATTTTTGTGCAGTAATACGTACTTCTTTTAAAAAGTTCTAGAATTAAGTGACTATTAAGAAGTGGCTATGAGTTTGTCTTTAGGGTTTTTGCCATAGGGTGCATGTACTCCAGAGAGAGACAGACAGGGAAAATGAAAAATCACCCCCCGAGGGGATGGCCATGCCACAGTCCCTTTTCCTTCATTCTCCTCTTGGGATTTTGGGCATGCATGCACATGCACTCGGCATGATTTTCAAGCTGCCGGGTCTGGGACTTGAACCATAGTCAGCCATGTGGGAGTCCATTGCCTAAACCCTTATGCCACCTGCTGGCCCCAAGTTTGTCTTTAAAGCAAAGACAACGTCTTTAAAATCGCCAGTTCTAGATTGATTTAACATGCGGAATAAAATGGCATTTGAGGAATAAAATGGTCAATAGAACCCAGTATTTACAACCAAAGGGATAACGAAATGGCAGACCACAAAGAAAGCTTTCTCATCACTTTATAATGAATCACATCATCCGAAAATCACTTTAAAACAAAAAAAATATTATCAAGATCCAGCCTCAGGCCTGCTAATGTCACACACAGTCCAGCATGCCAAAGTCCCAGGACAAGAATTGCCACAGTCCCTCGCAGTGGGGTGTCAGGGACTGGAGCCCACAGACACAGAGTCTATGTATTCAGAACTCTGTGTCATGCCGTTCTGCTTATTTGGAGATTTAAAGTTCTTCCAACACTCACGCTAGCAAAATACTCTAAAATGGGACTATTTCTTCTGGCTTTCCTTCAGAAAGACTGAGTAGGAAAAATATGACGCTGCTACCACGGGCCAAAACGTTGATGAAATGTCTGTGAAGGTTGTAGGGTCTGATGAAACGTGAGTTGTCCTCTTTGTTGTAAAACAAAACCAGGCCAAGAGTCTAGGTGTTGGCGTGTCCAATGAGTGGTGAGTAACTACTGAAGGAGGGTGCCTTCCTTTAAAATTGATTAAAAGTATTTTTCCAATTCTAGGTCTTTCAGACACGGTATTATTCATCTTTCTTTTTTAAAAAAATTTATTACTCATCCATTTATTTATTTTATTTTTAAAAATATTTGACGAAAGAGAGAGAAAGTGAGAAAGCAAGCTACCAGGTCTGGGACTCGAACCATGGTCAGCCATGTGGGAGTGTCCAGTGCTTTAACCACCATGCCACCTGCTGGCTCCTGTATTATTCATCTTTCTGTTCAGGTACACTTCTTGTCTTTGCTCATTGGCAGTCTCATTAGACTTTTATTTTATTTTGGCTATGTGTGTGTCTTTCCAGTTTCTCATCCAGTTTTCCTTCCAGAAATGGTGACACAAAAGCTTACACAGACTGTAATAGAGAAATGTTCCAGCATGTCATTAAAGAATTTGTGGGGCCAGCAGGTGGCGTGATAATTAAGGCACTGGACTCCCATGTGGTCGACCATGGTTCAAGTCCTGGACCGGCGACTTGCTTTCTCACTTTCTCTCTCTCTCCTCTCTCCCTCTCTCTTTCTCTCTCTGGGGAGTGTTCATGCCCTATAGGAAATTAAAAAATAATAATAATAATAATAGTAAATAAAATTAAATAAATAATTCTTAAAAAAAAAAAGAAAGATTTGATTCTTAATGTTGTATTATAAGAGATAGGAATTACTAACCAGGGGAAATTGAGAATTGATTATATAAGTATCTGAACTCAAACCAGGATGGATAGTTTCATCATGGGCTTTTATGTCTTTTTGTCAGGGATGCTGTGTCACCCAGTCAGCCTCTTAATGCAGGAGTTAGACCTATAAAGTCCACTTTCTTATTGCCAAAGCTAGGCCGAAGACCATGACGGGTCTGTGGTGAGCACAGCGCTGTTTCAGCTCGGCCTAGGCTTCCCCCCCAGCCCAGGCAGAGCCCACAGCACAGGCCTCCCCGGGGCTGCTCGTCCACCGTGGAATGAGGCAGAAGTGGCAGCTCGCTCCTTACCAGCGCTGGAGGAAGAGGCTTGGCTGGACACACTTGGGGCGTCTGCAGTATTCGCCACTCAGACACCTTGGGGGCAAGGTGGCAGGAAAGTGACCAGGGGCCATTTCCCTCTCTACTGCAAACATGAAGCGGAAGAATAGACGGGTCTAGGGTCTGACCTGAGCCGGAAATGATGGGGCCAGCTGGTCGTCTGGTGCTTACGGCGGCTGGATCCCACGTGGCGGATTCCATGGTTTGCGATCAGACCCGATAGTTCGAAAAATAGGCGTGTGTGTGTGTGTGTGTGTGTGTGTGTGTGTGTGTGTGCATGCCCAGAATCCGGAGAGGAGAATGGAGGAGAAGAGATTGCAGTATGGCCATCCCCACTGGGAGGTGATTTCTCACTTTCTCTCTCTTTGGCGAGTGCACACACCTTATAATAAAAGAAAAAAAGAAAACAGAGAAAGAGAGAGAGAAAAAGAAAGAAAGAAAGAAAGAAAGAAAGAAAGAAAGAAAGAAAGAAAGAAAGAAAGAAAGGGAGAGAAAGCAAGAAAGAAAGAAAGAAAGAAAGAAAGAAAGGGGGGAGAGAGAGAGAGAGAGAGAGAGAGAGAGAGAGAGAGAGAGAGAGAGAGAGAGAAAGAAAGAAAGAAAGAAAGAAAGAAAGAAAGAAAGAAAGAAGAAGAAGAGAAAGAAGGGAAGGGAGGAAAGGAGAAAGAAAGAAAGAAAGAAGAAAGAAAGAAAGAAAGAAAGAAAGAAAGAAAGAAAGAAAGAAAGAAGAAAGAAAGAAGAAAGAAAGAAAGAAGAAAGAAAGAAAGAAAAAGAAAGAGAGAGAGAGAGAGAGAGGGAGGGAGGGAGGGAGGGAGGAAGGAAGGAAGGAAGGAAGGAAGGAAGGAAGGAGGGAAGGAAGGAAGAGAAAGTAAGAAAAAAAAGAAAGAAAAAAGGAGGAAGGAAGAAAATGCAGCAGAGAATTTATTTATTTATTTATTTATTTATTTATTTATTTATTTATTTATTTATTTATTTATTTATTTTGCTTTCTAATTTGCTAGGGGGCACATGTGCTTGCCAGAGAGAAACAGAGAGAGGAGAAGTGAGAAAGCGCTGTGTCCCCGTGGGGGTTGGTTATGCTGCAATCCCTTCGCCATCTCTCTTCCATATTTTGGGCACACACACACACACACACACACACACACACACATGCATCTGGTATGTTTCTCAAGCCACCAGGTCCAGGACTCAAGTGCAGTCGGCCATGGGGGACCTCGCTGCCGAAACCACCTTGCCACTGACTGGTGTGGGACTTTTTTAACTCTCTCTGCTCACATTAGCAATGACACACGGTACTTGGCAGGAACTATAACCCGTGTAGAGTGCGCACCCAGATTACGGGGATGACAAGGTAGCCGAGTCCAGGACCGTATTCAGTACTGGGGCGAGTTCACAGAGAGAGGCCCCAAGTAATGGGACACAGGGACTCCAAAATGCCACTAAACGCAGCTACTCAGTTCTAGCTGCATCGTGTTCACCACTGAGACTTGTTGGCAGGGTAGGGTCTTCCTGGTCACCATCGGGAAAGGATTTCTGCCCTCGAGTCCCTACACCAAGCCAGCATTTCTTTTTCTTTTTGGAGAGGTTTTCATTATAGGGTGTGTGCTCACCAGACAGACAGAGAGAGACAGAGAGACAGAAAGCGAGAAATCACTTCCCAGGGGGGATGGCCACGCCGCAATCCCTTCTCCTCCATTCTCCTCTCGGGATCTTGGGCACGCACGCACACGCACCCGGCATGAGTTTAAGCGACTGAGTCCAGGACTCGAACCACGGTTGATTACACAAGAGTCCAGTGACACAGCCATTATGCCAACTGCTGGTCCCTACATTCCTTTTGCCATTGTGATTGATATTTTCTTCAGTGAGGGAAAGAGAAGACTTAAAAACAGCCCTGTACAGCATCCTCGCTGGGAACACGGCCAAGGAACCACACAGCGCTAACCCGGAGCGTGCTGAGTGACGGGGTGGCACCAGCATACCCTCGCCCACATCCTCCGGGAGCTTCAGAACACAGAGCCATGTGCCTCAGCCTGGATGCTGGGAAGGGCTGAGTCTCTGGCATTTACAATTCTGTTACCGTGCCACTCCCTAAGCGGTAGTTTTGCAGGGGAGCTCATAGCAGAGGCGTTCTCGTTAGGGCTCTAGCAAAATCCTGCTTCCCAACGGGTTAATAAATGCTCCCAAAATATGTGGCCTCCTTTCTGCTTAATTGCTGTAGAAACCCTGGTTTTGCCAGGAGCCTTTGAGTCTGAAGTCTAAGCCTTGCTTTTGTTTTGTTCAGCTCTCTTTCTCTTGGGGGGTACGGTTCACATTAGTGTTGAAGGGGAGTAGATCCAAACTCATGCTTCCCTTGTTTCCAGGCTTAGCGCTTAGCCAGAGGTGTTCATTTTGGAGAGAGAATGAAGCGTGGTGTTGATTCATGCACCCAGGAAAGGAGGAAGCTGTCATTCTCCGACATGTAGAATAGTAACCCTTCTCTGAGCATTTCGTGGCATCGACATGCCCACTGGGTACCTAGGGACTGGTAAGGAGAGTCAATGATGTTTAGGCAAAGACTAAAACTGCAAGAATGAATGGCACCGCCTAAGAAGAATGGGCTGAGTAGAGTACGTGGCTGTGGGGTGATCAGAAGCTGGAAAGTTGGGGATAAGGCCCAAGAACCAGTGTCTTTAGAGAGAGCGCACCAGGCACCAGGTGGGCGATGTGTACAGCCATGGGATACGGTGCTGGGCTTCCCAAGGTACCGCTGCAGGTCGTGACAGGGTTCAAAGGGGTCTCCAAGAGGGGAAGAATGCAAGAAAGGAAATTTGGGGGAAAAAATAGAGAGGTAAGACATTTGTGGGTCACAGATATGGTTTATGATTTGTTGAGGAGGACGTGCATGTATTCTCAACTGGACTGGACTGAGATGTATATCATGCTGGGTAAAGTCTCCTTACCGTCTAAATGATGTATAGCGATGAAATGTATAAATAATAATAATAATAAAAGGCCAAAGTGAATCTCCATACTGAAGCTGGGCCTTACAGGAATGTGAAATAGATGACTATTATCGTGTTTGATGTCGAGAATACTAAAAAGCCGTCTCATCTCAAAATCGTACCCTTACCCTTGTGAGGTATGTCCAGGAGCCTGAAATTCCTTGAGGGGTGCTTTATATCGGTCTTTTGTTTATGAATACAAGAAACTAGAAATAGAACTGAGACTGGTGAGATATATATATATATATATATATATATATATATATTTAAAGAGACATGTGTTCTCTCTGGAGAGACAGAGAGACAGAAAGTGAGAAATCACACACACACCCCCCCCGGGGGAATGACCACACCGCAATCCCTTCTCCTCCATTCTCCTCCAGGATTTTGGGCATGCACGCACACATGCCCGGCGTGAGTTTTAAGCTGCCAGATCCAGGACTCAAACCATGGTCGACTACGTGGGAGTCCAGCGACGTAACCATTACGCCATCTGCTGGTCTCAAGTTGGCAATATTTGAATCTCTAATGGTTTCTACTTCAGCATGGATGAAAAAACAAAAGGGGCTGTTCTTAGAAATATTTATGGGTTGATTTGTTGCTGGGGGGGGAGAGGTGAATGGAGGGGGCAAGTGTGAGTGCTGAGTATGAGAGAAAAAGTGAAACTTCCACGGCTGGACTGAATTCAACTTTGCCAGACTTTTCCAAAGACTGCTCCATCAGCAGATACTGCACAATTACCGTCTTCCCAGATGCAAGATGATGATCTTTCGAGTTCGCCGCTCAGATTAGCATCATTTCTCTAAACACACACACAATTTTAGGTTTTCGAACCACCGAGAGACAAATATTCCATGATTGGGCTTTAAGTACGTTGCTATTAGAATTGCTTTAACACGGCTCCATGTCCAAGATTGCCCTATTCCATAATTTTTTTTTCAATCTTGGTATTTTTTGCCTAAGGAAAACAAATATGAGACATCTTAATTTCCACATGAAAAGTTAGAGTGGAGTTTGTGTGATAGGGAATTTGACAGGGACCCCTGAGATAGGACTTTTGGCCAGATAAAGGCAAGGTTTTTTTTTTTTGAGAGGTTTTTGCTATAGGACGCATGCGCTCGCCAGAAAGACAGAGAGAGACAGAGAGACAGAAAGCGAGAAATCACCCTCCAGGGCAGATGGCCACGCCACAATCCTTTCTCCTCCATTCTCCTCTCGGGATCTTGGGCATGCACGCACACACGTCCAGCGTGAGTGTAAGCCACCGGGTCCAGGACCCGAACCACAGTCAACTACATGGGAGTCCAGCGACATAGCCATTACTCTAACTGCTGGTCCCAAGGCAACGTTCTTAGTAGCAAATTTTCAATGAATACAGTTTAGGAAAAATAACATGAAACATACTCTTTCATAAACAAGGCAGAGAAAACACCAAGGGAAGAATGGAAGGTCAGGGTGAAATGAACTGGAAGGAGAGCTGGTGGCAGCGTATAACAGGATGTCACCGCCGGAGTGCGTGTTTTGATTTCAGTGTCTTGACAGTTAGACAGGACTTTAGTTTAGGAGCGAGGAGGATCTGATTAGTAAATCTTCGATTAGTTAAGATCTTTCCAGAAATAAGACATCAGGGAGGTGGAAACTGAAAAAAAAGACAGACAAACCCAGAAGAGGAGGCTGGCACTTCCCGAGGGCTGTTGCCATCATGAAAATTCTTAGGCTAGGGGTTCTTATCCCTCAGACCATGATATGGTTGCCTACAGTAATAGGGAAATTTCTACATCAGGGTTTTTTATATTAAAAAAATCTCTTTTCTTGAAATATTTTTGCTATAGGGTGCATGTGCTCATCGGAGAGACAGAGAAAGAAAGAGAGACAAAAAACGAGGAATCACTCCCTGGGGGGATGGCCACTCTGCAATCTTTTCTCCTCCATTCTTCTCTTGGGATCTTTGGCACGCATGCACATGCATCTGCCGTGAGTTTTAAGCGACCAGGTTCAGGAGTCGAACTCCCATGTAGTCGAACCACAGTTGACTACGTAACCATTACGCCATCTGCTGGTCCCATGGATAAATAACATCTCTAAGTAAGTTAGCCAGTAGAGAACTTTCAGGTCATCTTCAAACAGATGTAAAACAATCCATCTCACCTACCAAATAAACGATGCTGAGTTTCACTGTCACAGTCACCTTTTCTGTATCGGTGGTGACCCCAGTCAGCAGGGAATTGTTCGAACAGCAGAAAGTGAGAGAGAAGTAGTCCCTGTCTACGTGGCTCGGCTGTTATTGGAGAAGGTCCAGAGCTGAGAGGGTCAACAGATCAACAGCAATTTAAAGAATCTTCAAACAAACAAACAAACAAAAAAACAACTGGCTCGTTATGATGACGCAGGTGGGAGGACACTCCTGCATGATGCTGAGGCCACTGGGGTGCCCAGCTTTGGTTCCTGGCCCACGCCAAACAGCCTGGACGCAGTGGCATAACCGGTGGCCTTAGCTGAGAGGCTGGGACAGGGGGACCACAATATGGCAAGACTTTGTCAAAAACACCTACCTTGGGACCAGCAGTTGGCATAATGCCTATGCCACTGGACTCCCATGTGGTCAACTGCTGTTCGAGTCCCGGACCCGGTGGCTTAAACTCATGCCAGGCGCGTGTGCATGCGTGCCCAAGATCCCAAGAGGAGAATGGAGGAGAAGGGATTGCGGCGTGGCCATCCCCTTTGGGGGGTGATTTCTCACTTTCTATCTCTCTGTCTCTTTCTGTCTTTCTGGTGAGCACACGTGGCCTATAGCAAAAACCTCTCAAAACAAAACAAAACAAAACAAAACAAAAAATCTACCTTGCCTTTACTCCCTCATCCTCCTCTGTCTCTCACTAAAAAGGATATATACTTTTCATCTTTGCTTGCTATAACTGTAATGTGTAATCACTGTATGAAAATAAAAATCTAAAAATGCATAAAGGGGGAAATAAAGCCACGCATTCACAGTCCACTGAGAGATTATAGGCAGTCTGGCTTATAGTCTGCTAGTTTTCTCTCTGAGTGTTTACATGTATGTCGATGACATGGTCGAGGGTCTATGCTGTGCTTCCATTTTGCTTCCTTCATTTTCCCTTGACCTTAAACAGGAAGATTTCCTTACATTGTAACATTTTCTTAGAGAACACTATTTTTTTTAAAGAGTTATTTTATTTAATTTTGTTTATTTATTGAAATTTGACCAGAAAAGGGACAGAGTGAGAGCGAGAGCAAGAAAGTGAGAAAGCAAGCCACCAGGTCGGGGACTAAAACCGTGATTGGCCTTGTGGGAGTCCAGTGCCCTTAACCACCATGCCACCTGCCGGTCCCTGAAAACACTATTTTGATAACTATATAAATTTTCCCCACGTAGAGGTGTAAGCCATTATTTAGGTGTATTTCTTTTCTTGGGCATTTAGGTCATTTCTGCTTTTTTAAGCTATTATAAATCAACTTGTGATAAACCATAATATGTATAAAACTTTTTTCCTGACCAGTGTTTAAAAAGAATTATTATTTATTTTGGTAATGGTTTAAAAAAAAGTAGTAGTAAAAAAATAATAACAAAAAATAATCTGGAAAAAAAACCACAAAAAATAATTATTTATTTAATGTTATTTACTTATTATTATGTTTTAATTTTCTATAGGGCATGTGGGCTTACCAGAAAGACAGAGAGAATGAGAGAGAGAGGAAAAGTGAGAAAGCAAGCCACCAGGTCTGGGACTTGAACCATGGTCAGCCATGTGGGAGTCTAACACCCCAACACCATTTTGTTTTTAAGAACAAAATCTCAGTTATAAAATGACTGGATCAAAGAAAACACATGTAATTAAAGCGTTTGAGACATTTGTCAACTCTTCCCACAAGATTGTAGGATCCACTTTACGTGTGAAGTGTTACGAAACACCTAAGTGGGGGGGGGGGGAATCCTCCACTATTAAGGATAATAATGGCTATTAGGATATTAGTTCTAAAAACTATTTTTAAAGTTCTGAGTCCTGAGTCTTTGCCATAAGAAGGGAAATCTCAGGGACCAGCAGGTAGTATGGTGGTTAAAGTGCTGGAATTCCCACATGGCCGACTGTGGTTCAAGGCCTGGACCTGGCGGCTTGCTTTCTCTCTCTCTCTCTCCCTCTCTCTCTCTCTCTCTGGCAAAAACCCATGTGAAAAATAAATAAATAAATAATTCTTTAAAAAAAAAAGGAAGGGAAATCTCTCTTACATGTTATCTGCGGGGACGTTGTGTCAGATTATCCGAAAGGACCTCTTTTCCTAAGGCGAGCCCAGGAGCTGGGAATCCCACTGATTCTGTTGAGCTAGCTTTATTCTAGCAGATCCGAAGGACAGAATCAGGTCCGATCTGGTACGGGTCGCTGAATAAGAATTTCGGCAAGACAGACTGTGCCAGGGGTGTGTGGGAGGCCATTCCAGATCGCACTCGTGTCCCCGAGTGTCCCTTTCCGTGCTGCAGGATAAAGCGTGTCACTGGATCAGACTGTAGGCCGCCATCTGTCCGCCTGACTGTCACTCAGTGTGCTGAGTTGAAGCCACCCAGGACCGCAGGTGTGGCTTGAGCATCTGGTTGTGACCTTTGCTTCTGGCTTTACAGGAAATCCCCCATGAGGCTGTGTAAGGGCTGGAGATGTGCAGGGCCTTTGGGGGTGGGGTTAACCCCTGCTCCACCACTTGCTGGGAGACGGCTTTGGGGGAACCACTCACTGCTATGAACTTTAGGCTTTCATTCCTTGTCGTAAATGAGGAGCCACTCGCCTGCCCTTTGGGGCTGCTGAGAGAATGAGAAGAATAATGGCTGAGATACTCCGCACAGGATCCCGTCTAAGTAATTTTACGCGTCGTGTGAAATCACACGGCAGATCAGAAACACCTAAACGTCTCTAATACTATTCTGGGACTGGTAGCTATTGTTACTGCTTCACATGTGAAGATACTGAATAGCATTTCCTTACCATCTTTGATTTGTAATGGCTCTGCAATCGAGAAAAGTCCTTTTTGCTCTGTATTGTCACCAGGTTATTTGGTTTGTTTGTTTTTCCCATAGGGCATGTGTGCTCGCTAGAGAGAGGGAAAGTGAGAAATCATCCTCCCCCGCATGGGGCATGCCCTTGCACAATCCCTTCTCCAATCTCCTCCTGGGATTTTGGGCACACGTGCACATGTGCCTCGTGTGATTTTCAAGCAGCCGGGTCTGGGATTCAAACCACAGTTGGCCATGTGGGAGTCTAAGCGTCTTGATCAACATGCCACCTGCTAGCTCCATGGCGTGTAGTTTTAATAGGTAAATCTCTGTGTCTCCCAGAATGCGACCACTGAGTAGATATTTATCACGTGCCAGGATGACGCTATGCTTTTGCATACTCGTGGCAAGTTCACAATCTACAAGTGGTACTCATTTTGGTGTGTCGCCTTCTGAAAACACTTTTCTAATGCATTTCTTCTTGTGGATATGAAATTGTTACAAAAGCACTCATAGAAATCCTCCCATGTATATTGAGAACGCTCCATACTTCATCTTGTAACGACCTGGCATTTACATGTATGTGATAAATATAAAGCTCCTACTGGGAATGTCTTGTGGGAAGATATTTAAGGTTAGGGCCTGAATATATGAGACTGTTAAAACGGATTTTGGCAACTGTGGGTTTTATTTTGTCAGTGAAAGAATCTATGAGTGTTCTCCCAAAGCTTAAATACCCAAAGCAGGAACAAGGCTGTCTCGGTGAGAGTAAATATTTGGCCTTGACAACATTGCAATGCACAGCGTTAGCAGACACTCCTGGCTTGTTGGCCTCACGAGAGATTCCATACCGTTGGGGGCTCATTCGGGTCCAGCAGCTGTAATGGGTACTGTCGGTACTCCAGTACTGTCCTGAGTACTAGAAGAGCCTTTGGAACTCTTTGTTCTCTGAGCAAAAAAATAACACAGCCTTCTGTCAGCCATTTCTCGTCACTTACTGACTTCAAATGAAAACTAGTTTGCCTAGTCGGACGAGAAGAATGTGTAAGATACGAAATAAAAAGGGAGTGGAAAACGTATGAGGACATTTGCAAGTAATTGATTTACGAAGAGTGGTTAGATCTCTGATTGCCTAACCTAGTCATTTGCCTACACCTCTTGTAGGGTTTTTACTTCGTATGAAATTTCTAAGTACACTCAACTTTAATGATTTCCACTCTTGTGTTTCTATATGGGTTGATGATTAAGAATGCTTTAAACTTGGGGCTGGCAGGTGGCATGGTGGGTAAGGGTACTGGACTCCCACGTGGCCAACCGTGGTTCAACTCCAGGACCTGGCGGCTTGCTTTCTCTTTCCATCTCTCTCTCTCTCTCTCTCTCTCTCTCTCTCTCTCTGTGTGTCCCTCAATGCAGATAGTTTTTAAGTAAGCAATTTTACTTTGAAGAATTACATCCTACAGATGCACTCCCACTTATGTGATTTTTTTTTTTTCCAGTAGCCAATGCTGAGGAATAGTGTAAGTGTCCACCAGCAGAGAACTGGGTACATAAGTTGCTGTCGTGCATGGTTAGACTGACTGTCTTGGACACTCTTATTTATACCTGTTCTTCTCTAGTCAGTAACAGAGTCTGTTCCTTTTTTTTTTTTTTTTTTTTTTTTGGAGAGGTTTTTGCTATAGGGCGTGTGCACTCGCCAGACAGACAGAGAGAGACAGAGAGACAGAAAGTGAGAAATCACCCCCCAGGGGGGATGGCCATGCCGCAATCCCTTCTCCTCCATTCTCCTCTCGGGATCTTGGGCACACACGCACATGCGCCCGGCGTGAGTTTAAGCCACAGGGTCCGGGACGCAAACCGCGGTCGACTACGTGGGAGTCCAGCGACATAGCCATTACGCTAACTGCTGGTCCCAGCAGTTCGTTCCTTTTGAAAACTATCTTAACTTGGGACAGTAAATTATTGGTCTTGGCCCTGGTCTTGGCCTAGTCTTACCACGGACTAGAATACAATCATTTTTAAAGAAAGGAATGATGACACACCTTATCTCTGATTAATAAAAAAGAAGACAACAACCTTCATTAATCCAATTGCAATATGCTTTGTGCGTTTAAATCTATAAACACGGAACACATCAAACAAACAACGACTACAAAAAAGCAAGAGCTAAAAAAAGACTTTGGATTAAAAAAAGAGGGGAAGGATGTAGAATGTATGTAAATAGGTTTGGATCCAAGATGCTAAGAATATTAGTTGCCTTGGGAGTGGGAATCGGGGGGGATGGGTGGGAGGGCAGAATTAAGTGAGTAACTTTACAGTGCACCCTCTTCTGTATTCTTAAAAATTATTTAATTTCATTTATTACTATTACTATTATTTAGTTTGCTATAGGGCACATGCTCTCACCAGAGAGAGATAGAGAGAGAGAGGGAAAGTGAGAAAGCAAACTGCCAGGTCTGGGACTCAAACCCAGGTCAGCCATGTAGGAGTCCACCATGCCACCTGCTGGCCCCTATTTATATACTTTCTTAAAACCATGTGAATAAATTACTTACAAAAAAATGAAAAAAAAAATTTAGAAAGGTTGGAAAACTTATTTATACAGAAAAATAACTTAAAAATCATACACCTTAATATGAACAGTGATTTTTCTGAGTAGTTTAGTTGAAAGTGATTTTTATCCAGTCCTCTCTTGGAATGGCTGCATAATTTGGACTTCAGGAATAAACTTCTCCAGATCATGTTAATACGTAACATAGTATATACCAACGTAAGTATATTCCATAATCATTTCCAGTGTAAGTAGATACCACAATTCTATTTTAGCAATCCCTTGTTATTGAACATGCATGTTTCTTACAGTTTTTCATTTTAAATAATGCTGCAATAAGCACTCTTTTACAGAAATCTTTGCAAATGCTCTATGCGTATGTCTAGGACAGATTACTAAAAAGTGAATTGCTAAATCCAAGAAATGCTGACACTTCTAAATAACATTTCCCTCTTTAGTTTTGCTGCAGGGCATGTGTGCTCACCAGAGAGACTAGAGAGAGAGGGAAAGTGAAAAAGCACCACCTCCCCCCACACACATGGGGAATGGTCGTGCCATAATCCCTTTATTTCTCCTTTTGGAATTTTGGGCACACAGACATATGTGCCTAGCATGTTTTCCAAGCCTCCAGATCCAGGGCTCAAACCATGCAGTCAGCCACGTGAATTCCAGCTGCCTTAACCACCATGCCACTGGCTGGCCCTGAATCTCCCTTCTACAAGACAGCATAGAACTGATTTACACTCTTGCTAGCCGAATACGGGACTGTTGGCATCTTCATACCTTCTCCAACACTGGACCCGATCATTATTCTTCATCTTGGGTGGGTAAAACTACTTTTTTAGAGAGAGATTTTTGCTATAGGGCATGTGCACTCACCAGAGAGACAGAGACAGACAGCAAGAAATCCCCTCCACTGGGGGGATGGCCATGCCTCAATCCCTTCTCTTCCATTCTCCTCTTGGGATCTTGGAGATGCATGCATACGTGCCCGGCATGAGTTTAAGCTGCCAGGTCCAAGTCTCGAACCATAGTCAACTACATGGGAGTCCAGGCGATGTAACCGTTATGTCATCTGCTGGTCCCGGGTAAAACTATTTTGAAGCTCTTGGTTTAATTTACATTTAAGCTTTTGTTTTGTTTTGTTTTGTTTAGAGTAGGGTCAGTTTTCCTCTACATACTTACTGAACATTTATATTTCTTATGAATGAAAGCTTACAACAACAAAATAAGACATTTTTTAGTGGTACCAAAGTTCTAAAAGAATGTTCTGAAAGGATGGGATTATATATATATATATTTTTTTTTTTTTTTTTGG
The DNA here is from genome assembly GCA_026018925.1 of Tupaia tana. Lineage (NCBI taxonomy): Eukaryota > Metazoa > Chordata > Mammalia > Scandentia > Tupaiidae > Tupaia > Tupaia tana. The sequence continues at coordinate 12,020,267 of JAKSZU010000025.1, read as the reverse complement.
AGAGGTTTTTTTTCTTTTGCTATTGGGCGCGTGCGCTCGCCAGACAGACAGAGAGAGACAGAGAGACAGAAAGCGAGAAATCACCCCCCAGAGGGGATGGCCACGCCGCAATCCCTTCTCCATTCTCCTCTCAGGATCTTGGGCACGCATGCACATGCACCCGGCGTGAATTTCAAGCCACTGGGTCTGGGACGCGAACTGCAGTCGACTACACAGGAGTCCAGTGACATAGCCATTATGCTAACTGCTGGTCCCTATATATATTTTTTTAGTTGCATTTTCTTCCTTTTGCTTGTCAAAATATTCAGATGAAGAGCTGCTTTCACCTAGTGGAAATGCAGCTGGACCCACGTGGTTTATACCCTGGGGCCTCCCTGTGCCTCCAGGTGCACGTGCATGCCTGCGGTCTGCAGTCTGGGCTGGGCCAGGCTTGGAGTGGATCATGGCATTGGGGACCCCAGTGCAGGTGCCTGTCTGTCTGTCTCTCACTCTTTCTCCCTCTCTCTATCTCACTCATGGAAGAAATAGCTAAATAGAATTTTTTAATGAAAAAAAAGAGCCACTTTTAGGTTCTGGATTCACGTCTAGAGACCTCCTAGAGGACGCCCTTGCATGCCCATGATTCAGGGCTGGGGGACTGTGGCGTCAAGAATGCTGTCTCTCTGTCTCTTGCTCATGAAATAAATGAATAAACTTCAAAAACAAACAAAGGATTTGCCATTCGAACCATGTTTAGTGTTCAGCTCAGTGACATTAAGCACATCTTCCTTGTGTAACCATCGTCTCCATAACTTTTCTATCATCCCAGACTGAACCTAGCAAACTGTAACCCTATAGAACTCCCTCTCTTTCTGCCACACCTGTAAGGTACACATACCTAGGGCGAGGTTGCTGGAGTCAAATGTAGTAGAGATGGCAAAGCTTCAGACACCTTAGAACCGCAGTCCCCAACCTTCCAGCACCAGGGACCAGGCTCATGGAAGATAACCCCTCCTGGGATGACCCAAGCACAGCACATCCACCATCCACCTATTTTCACCACCACCACATTGCCATGTACACTGGAACCATCACACAAGAGGGTTCATGCCCCCGTGAGAATCCAGGACCACCACTGATCCAGCGGGAGGCAGAGCCCAGGCAGCAATGCGAGTGATGGGGAGTGGCTGCAAACACAGATGAGCCTCGATCACTAGCCCTCTGCTCACCCTAGTGCACGGCCCGGTGACTGGCACCATCCTACTGCCAAGGGGTTGGGAGCCTCTGCCTTGGAGGATCTCAGTATTTCTTGTCTGCTGGTACCCGAGTAGACACCTTTAAAACCCCGAGAGCTTAGAGGAAGATCCTCTGCAGCCACATAAGTAGCCCTCTGCATTCCTCCTGTTCTCCCCCTCCCTGGTGACATTTTTTTCTCAAAGATCTTGTTTTGTGAGCAAGAACAGCATATGCAACGTGTTAGCTGTTTTTAGTTGCCAAGAATGTGCTAGGTGTGATTTGGGAGAGACAACTTGCCCATTAGATTTATTGTATAAATTAGGCCAAACGCTAACTTGGAAAGAGGAAGCCAGTATCCGTGGAAAATTTATTATTTCGAATATAATTAAAAAAAAAATCCCTTGAAGCTGAAATGTGGTTTCCACTTCTGTGTGATTACAACATTGAAAATCTAGAGTTATTTGAAGACTTATCTTTTTTCTCCACCTTTTTTGAATTACATGTAAAAAAAATTTGGAACAGGAAAGGCAGCCCCAACTTGCGCTAAGAACCTCATAAACTTAGAAAAATTATGGGAGGAGTGGTGATCCTTCCAAAAAGGTTCCCTTTCAATTACTACTCTGTGTCCCTCTTCTTCATTTTTTACATACATTTAATGTCAGCCGAACATTTTAAGTGATCTTTCCTCCAGGTGAAAATTTTAAATGCTAATTTGCTTCAATTCATGGTCCACGTTGATGAATGTGAGGGTTTCTTTCTTTCTTTCTTTCTTTCTTTCTTTCTTTCTTTCTTTCTTTCTTTCTTTTTTTACTTTGTGGTATTTCCTTTCTTGCTGGCTTCTTAGCCTTCTCAGTAGAGAGGTTGTGACCTCGAAATATGATAGGGGTAATGGTATTTGGGTCTAGCAATATGGCTCTGGGTCTGCACACTCACTGGGCCTCTCCAAACCTGTTTCTTTTCTAATGCCATCCACATGCTGACCTAGACTAAGAAGTACTTTGTTCCTGGGGTCAGCCCTAACTAGTCCATCGCTGCCTTAGCTCACAGCCCTGTAGAAACAAGTGTGAAATGTATTCTTTATTGTGGCGCTCGAAGGAGGTAAAGATGAATCGGACCCTCGCTGTGTAATTCTTAACTAGGTGTGCATGCTTTGGGGTTCGTATGGTCACTGTTGAAACCGACCGAAGATTGACAGTGTTAAGTTATGGGCCACAAGCCCACCAAAGGGTGATGGGGTATTTCATTCCTGTTTGAGTGTGATGGGAAAGTATGGCCCCTGATTGTGTATTCATCCGGCTCAGCATTTCGTAAATTTTGTTCCATGAGCTATTCAAAGGCGTATGGTCAGACAGGGGATTCTAGTCCAATACACGTAGGAAATGCTGAGTTTAAATAAAATGAAGTTCTTAGGGATCAGCAGATGGTGTAATGGTTACGTACCTGGACTCACGCATAGTTGATCGCGGTTCGAATCCCAGATCCAGCAGCTTAAAACTCACGCTGGGTGCATGTGCGTGCACATCCAAAATCCTGAGAGGAGACTAGAGGAGAAGGGACTGTGGCATGGCCATTCCCCATGAAGGGTGATTTATTACTTTCTGTCTTTCTGTCTCTGTCTCTCCAGTGAGTGCACGTGCCTTACAGCGAAAATCTCTCACCAAAAAAAGAAAAAAGTTCTTATAAGATTTTCTCAGACCCATTACCCTGAGTATTATGAACTCCAAGTGGGGAATATTTTATGCAGCATTTCTCAGACTTTATTTGATCCAGAATCCCCTGGGACACATACTCGAGGTCTATGTGATGTGATAAAGAACAAGTGTATTGGGACCAGCAGTTAGCATAATGGCTGTGTCGCTGGACTCCCACGTAGCCAACCCTGGTTCGAGTCCCAGACCCAGTGGCTTAAACTCACGCCGGGCGCGTGTGCGTGCGTGCCCAAGATCCCAAGAGGAGAAAGGAGGAGAAGGGATTGCGGCGTGGCCATCCCCCAGGGGGGTGATTTCTCACTTTCTGTCTCTCTCTCTCTGCCTTTCTGGAAGCACATGCATCCTATAACAAAAACCTCTTCCTCCCTCCCCCCAAAAAAATGTCTTTTCAGTACAAAACTTGGGACAGGTAAAGTGATGGAATTTATCTCTGAGGGACTGAAGGCATCCGTGAGAGAAAACAGAGGCAAGGCACAGAGATAGCGAAGGCTTGCATGAACACCCTCCAGGATGGGGAGAGGAAGCCATCTGGATGCCCAGGAGAACTACTGAGTGGACCCATGGTGCCCGCTGAGGCAGGAGCTTATAAATTTGGAGCAGCTCCAAATGACAGTACCAGTAGCACTAGGAGCCAAGAGTTAGGGACCTAGATTGGTCAATAAATAATCTTCTCTTCCCTCCCAGCTGAGCCGTAGCCATGGGAGTCACCTGGGGATCAGAATATCCACTCTACTTCTCCTGAAACGAACTGGAGAACATGGCTTCAAAGCCACAGCCAAATGGGTGTGCCAGTCCTCTCTCCCGAATTAGCAAATTTATCCATCCATTACTGGCGTAGCTGGACAGCCACAGGACTCCGCAACGGAGAGAAGCCCCTTACCACGTGGCGGGGACAGCAGGACACATATGCCCTCCAGACGGGAAATCCAAATGAGCATGTCTCATCCTTCTGCACCCCGGCCTGGGCCAGGAGAGGTGAGGGACCAGGAGTGGTGTCCTAGCCGAGTCCCCCCATGCAGACACATGACTGAGCCCTCCTCAAGTTGAGAGAAGTGGCTGGATTCACCACCAAGGCTCGTGTTCCTCTGAGCCTTTTCTCCCTCCTCATTCCCTAGTAGGACGAAGACACAGGGAGCGTGAAGGAAATTAAGCAACCAGGGGAGAGGCAATTGGTCCAAGACAGAGGGGCAGAGTCTAGGCGTGAATGCTCAGTGTTACGGGAGAGGGAGAATGAGAACCGGAAAGGACAGGTCCTGAGCTCAGAGAGCAGACGCATTCGCTTAATACGCACCAGATCCTGTTCTGGGAAATATCTAGGTTAAAAAGAAATGGGGGTGGGGGAGCTGGGACCAGCAAGTAGCATGGTGGTTAAGGTACTGGACACTCCCACATGGCTGACCACGGTTCGAGTCCTGGACCTGGTGGCTTGCGCTCTCTCTCTCTCTCGTCAAGTTAAAAAATAAATAAATGAATAAATAAATTAATTTATTTTTAAAAATGGGGGATACATAGCTTAGTGGTTACAGAAATCAGTTCCCACCTGGCCATCTGAGGTTCGGGGCCAGTCTTGGCAGCCTGCAAAACACACCGGGTGCATGTGTATGTGTACCCAAAGGCCCGAGAGGATGCAAAATGGAGAAGAAGGGATTGCAGCAGGACCACACCCCATTGGTAGGTGCTTCCTCCTTGTCCCTCCTTCTCTATCTCTCTCTGTTGAGCACATCCTGCACTGGCGATTAAAAAAAAAAAAATTGTTGTTTTTTCTTTTTCTTTTTTTTCTTTTTTTGCTATAGGGCACATGTGCTCACCAGAGAGACAGAGAGAGACAGAGAGATAGAAAGCAAGAAATCACCCCCCGGGGGAATGGCCACACCACAATCCCTTCTTCCCCATTCTCCTCTCGGGATCTTGGGCATGCACACACACGTGCCTGGCGTGAGTTTAAGCCACCAGGTCTGGGACTTGAACTGTGGTTGACTACATGGGAGTCCAGTGACATAGCCATTACTCTAACTGCTGGTTGTTTTTTGTTGTTGTTGTTGTTGTGTTTTTTTTTTTTTTTTAACCAACTGAGTTTTATTTGTTGTATAAATCACCTAACATCTTTCAGATGAAAAAATACTAAATTTGAATACAGATATTACAAAATGAATTAGAGCCCAATAAAAATTAGCTTTGGGGAGGGAACACAATTCTACTCAATTAAGGCAAACATGTTTATAGACCACAGATTAGTTTATTTTAACACCCATCATGCCATGAATTCATAGGGAATGGGTTCCAGTAGCTCAGGCTCCTTTCCATTGGTTCTCACAGAGTGTGCTTCTCTGGGTGGAGCAGGCTAAAGCTTTAGTTGAACCCAGGTACCTTTCTCTTTGCTTCTTTCTTTTTCTGGTCATTTTCCTTCACACGTTTTAGGAAGCTCTCTCTGCTCTTAGAATGTTTAATATGCTCAATACGCACATTGATTCTCTTGGCAAGAATCTTGCCCTTAACTTGTTCATTCACAACAATGCCAACAGCATGCTGGGTAACATTGTAGACTCTTCCAGTTTTGCCATGGTGACATTTGTGGGGCATTCCTTTTTGAACAGTACCCATTCCCTTAATGTCTACACTATCACCTTTCTTGTAGATTCGCATAGATGTTGCCAAAGGAACAACTCCATGTTTCCTAAAAGGCCTAGAGAACATATATCGGGTGCCTCTCCTCTCTCCCTTTGTGTTCTTCATTTTAGCGAATTACTGGAAGATGGCAGTTCCGGCCAAAAGGCACTGCTGGTTGTTTTTAAAAGAAGAGAAGAGAAGAAAGGTCGGCCCCAGTGCCGCAGCAGTAGGGCAAACCTCCGCGTTGCTGGGCCCCGTAAGAAGGTTCCAGGTTTGCGAGCGGAGGTCCCCTTGTGCGCCCGGATGTTGTGCAATGCCTGTGATCCAGACTTGGCTGGGGCTGGGGCACAGTAAGGAGACCTTATTGGAGGTGCCTGTCTGTCTCTTTCTCTCTCCTCTCCCCTGTCTGCCCTTTTTGTCAAGGAAGAAAAAGAAAGAGAGAGAGAGAGAAAAGGAGGGAAAGGAGGAAGGAAGGAGGGAGGGAAATGGGATGATGCGAAGGCCCTGGTGGGAGCCTCCCTGGCATGTTCGGGGACCAGCAAGGATGGTGCCTGGCTGGACCAGCATGAGAAGGGGGCCGTGGAGATGTGATCAGAGCGGGTGGGCAGCAGGTCGGAGAGGACTTGGGAGGCCATTGTATGAACGTGGGCTTCTAGAAGAGAAAACTGAAGCAGAGCGGGCTAGTCACACTGCCCGAGGTCATTCTGCCCGTGAGTGGCTCAGGGGGATCCTCGAGGTCTCACTGTCGCCTTTGACCCAGGCCCACGGGGCTCCCTGACACAGCTCCCAGCCGGCCTCCCCGGCTCTGCCTGGCAGGGCCCTCTTGCTGGCACTTGCTTTCCCTGAGACACGAGGGCTCTTCTGCTCCGATGGTCCCTTCCATGCCAGTGCTCTGCGGGGACTGTGCTCCTCCCTCGCTCCTGCCTGAACTCTCCTGGGGAGTTTGTGCTGGCGACCCCGCCCTGGGCTTTCTTCAGGAGCCGCTTCTCAACTCCAGACCCAGACAGAAGTTCCCAGTGACCCGTGGCTCCGAACACACGGGGTGCCAAATCCAATTTCCTTCCCTTTCTTAGGAATCTCCTCCTCCTCCTGTTCCCTGAGATGATCTCGGTGGCTGAAAACCTGAGCACCACCCGAATCTGCCCTCCTCTACTCCCAACCCACTCCTCGCTGAGCCAAAAAGAAAGAGGCCCTCACACGCCTTCCCCTTTCCTGCTCTGAGTGTGCCTGGGTTTGTTGTCTCTGAGATCCTGTAAGATCCTGTAATACTGGAACCAGCAGTTAGCGTAATGGCTATGTCGCTGGACTCCCACGTAGTCGACCGCGGTTCGCGTCCCGGACCCGGTGGCTTAAAACTCACGCCGGGCGCGTGTGCATGTGTGCCCAAGATCCCGAGAGGAGAATGGAGGAGAAGGGATTGCAGCGTGGCCATCCCCCCTGGGGGTGATTTCTCACTTCCTGTCTCTCTGTCTGTCTCTGTCTGTCTGGTGAGTGCACGCGCCCTATAGCGAAAACCTCTCAAAGAAAAAAAAAAAAAAGATCCTGTAATAGTCTGAGCTGGGTCCTCCCCCCAACCCAGGGGATCTCTCGACTGCACCCAGCAGATTCTCGAAGGATCCCTGGACTCTTCCAGTCTGGATCCTCCCTGGTGGGTCACCATTGGGCTCTTTGGCACGGCGCTCCCAAGCTCCCTCCGTGTTACCTTCCCTCACTCTCTCCCCTCCCCACTTCCCCTCCTCTGCCCTGTGATCTGAAGTGCTGCTCATTTTCCCACCCATAACATGTTTTTCTTCTGCTTCAAGCAGCCCCCAGCCGCCTCCTTCAGGGTCAGACCTCCCCGGAGTCCCCCCAGGCAGATCGAGGCTCTTTCCTCCCAGGGGAAGAGCTGGTACCCTCATTAAGCGCTCCTGGAAAATAAATGCGCTGAATGCAGGAAAGTCTGGCGGGTGCTCACGGCTGTTGGGTGCCAGCCAGTGACAGGAGTTGGCCTGGAACCTTTTCAGGCAACTGAAACACGGCAGGTACAGGAAATCCCCCAATTCTGTTAATGATGGGGTACGTTCCTGGAAATATCTTGGTATGGATTTCTTACATGCTGAATTTACTTTTTAAAGTTTTTTTTTTTTTTTGAGAGGTTTTTGCTATAGGGCGCGTGCGCTCGCCAGACAGACAGAGAGAGACAGAGAGACAGAAAGCAGGAAATCACCCCCCAGGGGGGATGGCCACGTCGCAATCCCTTCTCCTCCATTCTCCTCTCGGGATCTTGGGCACGCACGCACACGTACCTGGAGTGAGTTTAAGCCACCGGGTCCGGGACACGAACTGCGTCGACTATGTGGGAGTCCAGCGACATAGCCATTACACTAACTGCTGGTCCCCCTGAATTTACTTTTTAAAGTTTATTTTCCACTGTTGGGCACATGCACTCACTAGAGAGAGACAGAGGGAGGGAAGGTAAGAAATCACCCCCGAGGGGGATGACCACACCATAATCCCTTCTCCTCCATTCTCCTTCTGGGATTTTGAGCACACACACACACACACACACACGTGCACCTAGCATAATTTTTTAAGCTGCCAGGTCCAGGACTCAAACCACAGTCGGCCATGTTGCTGTCCAGTGCCTTAACCACTATGCCATTCCCTGGCCCCAGTGCTAAATTTTATTTTATGGATGATTTGTTTAATTTTATTTACTTATTTTCCTTTTTAAAAATTTTATTTATTCATTCATTTATTTTAATTTGACCAGAGAGACACCCACAAAAAGAGAAGGAAAGAGAGAGAGAGAAAGTGAGAAAGCAATCCTCTAGGTCTGAGATTCAAACCACGGTCGGCCATGTGGAAGTGTCCAGCACCTTAACCACCATACCACCTGCTAATCCCATTATTATTACTATTTTTAAAATTTGACCAGCGAGAGAGAGATGGTGAGAAAGCAAGCCACCAGGTGCAGGACTTGAACTGTAGTCGACCATGTGGGAGTCCAGTGCCCCAATCACCACACCACCTGCTGGCCTTCATGCTGAATTTCTTAATTGTATTGTTGCTAACTTAAGTGTGCGTTGAATGTGAAAACCATGACCAAAAATCTTAAAGGTAAAATAGAAAGTAACAGTGATAGTTACTGATTTTCTAACAAGATCTGGATGCCCCCCCACCCCCATACACTTGCAAATCTTTTCTGCAATGCCCTAATCCTTAGTAAGATTTTTAGGGGCTAGGGCAGGTGCAGTGGTAATGTAGCTGGACCCACGTAGCAGAAGCCCTGGGTTTGCATTCTAGTGCCTTCCTGAGCATGCCTGTACACACACACACACACACACACACACACGCCCCGTGACCCAGGCCAGCTAAGACTGGAGAGTGGCTATGACATGGAGACCCTGTGAGGGTGCCTGTCTCTCTATCTCTGTCATTGAAGAACTAAACAAACTTAAAGAAAATACTTGAAAAGCAAATAGTGATTATAGAAAATGTAGTAAAATGATAAATCACTAGAGCTAATCCCACTTTCTGTTTGGATACGTTTCATCCAGTCTCTTTATTTATAGAGAGGGGAGAGTGTATGCGTGCTTTATATATGTATATCGCATTTTAAATTCCTGGCAGGGGAGGTGTCTGGATTCCTGGGAAACCCAAATGAGCATTACCTCCATTTTCTGTGAACCGAAATACACGGGCATGTTCTTCTTTCCTTATTTGCCGTGAAGGGAAGAAAGCCAAGGCGCTTCGGGGCAGAAGGAGCTTGTTGTTCCCCGTATGGTTTCCATAGAGAACCACCGGGTGCTGGGTGCCTGCCCCGGGGCCAGAAGGCTGCTTGCCGTCTGCCGCGAAGCAAAGGACTAGAGAGACCCTCTCGCAGATGGGACGACAGCTGGAGAAAAGAGAGGTGTCAAGAAGGTGCCTGTTGGCCTTCTGAAGGAAAGAGGGAGCTGGCCTGGGTCAGGCAGAGATGCAGCTCGGGGTGTCACGTGGAACGAATTGCCGGCCGCTCCTGCTGTCCCTCCTGCAGCGCTGCCACGGGCCAAGGACGCCTCTTCTGCAGCCTGCAAACGGGTGGGGATGCTCCCCCCAGCGTATCCAAATACGTTTTCGTACCAAGACATTCTGCTCAGCTTGCAGGCTCTGTAGGAGTACCCCCTCATACACACTTTGCATTACAAATGCTTTTCTGGCCTGCACCTGGGACCACCGTGCAAGACCTGATCTCTGTGGGGGAATGGCAGGTGATGGTTTAGAAGCAGCTCCTGTGCAGGGAACTCTGGGTACAGAGTCTGCTCTGCTCCCAAGTTCAAGGCGGCCTGTGTCAAAGTGCATGCTGGTGCTTAGTAACAAAATAACAATAGCAGCAGTTACTTTTTTTTTTTTTTTAGCCACTTCTATGTGACTGGCAAGGGCTGAATGTTCACAGGGGCCATATGTGTTCGTTTTGCAGAAATGGAGGGACCGTTCTTCATGGTCTTGTCTTTTTTTTTTTTTTTAAGAATTATTTTCTTTGACTTTGTTTATATATTTTAATTTGACCAGAGAGAGAAAGAAGGAAAGCAAGAAGCAAGAAAGCAAGCCGCCAATTCCAGGATTTGAACCACAGTTGGCCATGTGGGAGTCGAGAGCCCTTAGCCACCACGCCACCTGCCAGTGCCCCCGTCCTTTCTTGATCTAAATACAAGAATGTCGTAATAATCAGTTCCACATAATGAGTGCCTGGAAGGGCCAGACACGAGGCTTGCGCTCCACGCTTATTTTCTGTCATTCTGACATCCCTACCAGGGTGACCGCATCCTCCACTGATCAGACATTTAGGGATCGGAATGGTTAAGGATTGGCCCAGCTGTGGCAGCGTGCTGAGCACACACGAGAGTGTAGGGTTCGATTCCCAGCCCACCCTGAAAGCTGGGCTTGACAGTGCGTGTCTGTTGTCCCAGCTACTCGGGAGCTGAGGCCGGAGGATCGTGACACCAAAAGACTCCATAACACACACACAGACACAGCACAAAAGTAATAATACAATAAAACTCAAAGACAGGTTAGGAGGGACCAGCAAATGGTGTAATGATTGCATCACTGGACTCCCACATAGTTGATCGCTGTTCCAGTCCTGGACCTGGTGGCTTAAAACTCACGCCGGGTGCATGTGCATGTGTGTCCAAAATCTGGAGAGGAAATTGGAGGAGAAGGGATTGCAGCGTAGCCATCCCCCCTTGGGGATAATTTCTTGCTTAGTAACTCCCCCCATACCAATCTAGATTTACAAACTGTTAATATTTGTTATATATCCTTTACCTTCATCTCTATAGATGGGCAATCTCCCTTTCTCCCCACCCTCCCACATGTGTGGACACACACACACACACACACACACACACTTTTTTTGTCCCCAACCATTTGAAAGTTGTTATAGACATTGTGAGAACTCATTCCTAAGTAATTCACAGGTGTGCTAAACATAAAGGCATTCTGGGACCAGCAGGTGGCGTGGTGGTTGAGGGCGCTGGACTCCCATGTGGCCGAGTACGGTTCGAGTTCCGGACCTGGTCCCTCTCTCTCTCTCATCAAATAAATAAATAAATAAAGTTAAATAGAATACATAACAAATAAATAAAAATAAAGGCATTCTTTCATATCACTACACCGTCATGATCACACCTAAGAAAATTGACATTCATTTAACTATAATCATTCTGTGTACAGCCAAAATCTAAATTCAACTTATGTAGCCTTATTTTTTTTTTTCTTCTGAGATCTCAGCTCCCATCAAACCGTGTGGATTGCATTTGGTCAGCCTTTCTCGTTCATTGCCAGTTCTCGTTTTCCCATGACAGTGGCCTTTCCTTTTAAAAAAAAAAAAATTCTTGTAAAGATGACTGAGTCGGAAGGGGTTGGTCAGACCTAACTGTGTTGCTAAGACCTAAACGTGACAGTTGTTCTAGCACGTCGGTGTCTCCCCCTTCCTCCTTCTCCCTCAGGACAGACGCTCTCTGACACTGTCTGATGGTCAAAGTGAACCCGCTACGACGTGGGTTTTGCTTGCATTTGTAAATGTGGAAAACCTCCATGTGAAGAGCACGGCAGATGGAGCGTTTGCGAGTGCGTTTTCCGCCATGGAAGGCCAGTCCTCGCTGGCGCTCGCTCCAGTGGCCGCCCTCGTTAGCTCAGGGGCTCTCCTCTGGCTCTCCTGACGGGCCTGGCTCCCTTCCAGCGTCATTAGGCTGCAGCCAGGATCTGGAAACAGACCCGTGGTTATTTCAATCTTCCGGCCCAAATCGTTCGGGCTGGCTGGCGGCACGGTGTGGTGTGTTTGCAGGCTCTGTGCCGGACGGTCGTAGCATGGCAGCCAGGGGTGGACGTGTGCATCCGGGAATGCACTTAGGAGGAGCCCTTCCTTGCTTTGCTCAAGAACCTGGGGTGCCACAATCGTGCATCTCTATGGACAACATGGTGGCCACAAGCCACCTTGCGGTTCTTAGAGGACACCACCGCCGTCCTCAGCTTTCCTCTGGCAGGAAACTCTCAGAGCTTCTAGAATACTCGAGAGGGAACTCACATGTCCCACCGGGGCTGCGCAGAACATGTCCCAACCCCTGTCTCTGGTGTGTGGCCACCTCAGTAAGCAAAGGGTTCGTTTCCTGGACCTGATAGTGGAACTGTAAGTGAGGGGTGCTGCCTGTTTTGAATGAGGGATCTTTGAGATTGTTTAAGGGCTAGAGCCAGGGGGGCCTCTGGAAGTCGCAGGGCCAAATCCTAGAAGGCACGTGTGTACGTGAGTCTGTGCACTGCTGGGAGGCAGAAAGGAGGGGGGGATAGGGACGAGAGAAAAAGCAGGGGGAATCACTTCCGTTGTAATTTCAGGAAGGCAGAAAAGAATCAGGCACCTGGAAATGTGGAAAGGTGAGAAAAGAAATCGCCACTTTTCAAACATAGGTTTTTCACACCTGGGGAAACTTCTTCTCTGTCTGCAGGGCTGAGTTCACTGGGAGCAGGGTTAGCCGCAGGTGACCGGGCACAGACCGGGCACAGCTAACCTCACTGTGCCTCCGCTGGCCATCCGTGCAGTGGGCATGCCACGTCCCTGCTGCTGTTTAAAAGAGATCATTGGGACCAGCAATTGGTGTAATGGCTATGTCGCTGGACGCCCATGTAGTCGACCGCAGTTCGAGTCCCAAACCCAGTGGCTTAAACTCACACTGGGTGCGTGTGCGTGCGTGCCCAAGATCCTGAGAGGAGAATGGAGGGGAAGGGATTGTGGCATGGCCATCCCCCCTGGGGGGTGATTTCTCACTTTCTGTCTCTCTGTCTCTCTCTGTCTCTCTGGCAAGTGCACGCGCCCTATAGCAAAAACCTCTCCAAAAAAAAAAAAAAAGAAAGAAAAGACTGGACCATACGTGCGCATTCATGCCCAAGTCCTGATGGGATGGAGAAATGGAGAGGGGAGGATTGTGGTACGCCACACCCCACTAGGGGTCCTCTCTCTCTTGCTCCTGCTCTCACTCTCTCTTTTTCTCTCTCTCAAGCACATGTGCCCTGGGAACGAGCAGTTAGCGTAATGGCTATGTCGCTGGACTCCCACGTAGTAGACTGCGGTTCGTGTCCCGGACCCGGTGGCTTAAAACTCACGCCGGGCGCGTGTGCGTGCATGCCCAAGATCCCGAGAGGAGAATGGAGGAGAAGGGATTGCGGCGTGGCCATCCCCCCTGGGGGGTGATTTCTCACTTTCTGTCTCTCTGTCTCTCTCTGTCTGTCTGGCGAGCACACGCGCCCTGTAACGAGAAACCTCTCCAAAAAAATAAAAAATAAAAACCCATACATGTGCTCTCTGACAATTAAAAAAATATATATGTTATATTTAAAATGCATAGCAGGATGCCCAACGTGCATTTGGGTCCGAGTTTCCTTCTCTCGCTTTCCCTTTCTTTTCTCCCTAGCCCAGAGGTAATCGATGACAAATATATTGCCCGAAAGCTGCAAAACTAAGGGGTGGGGGTAACGCTGAAATCTGATCATTTGCAAATGTGGAAAGTAACAGGAGCAAAGACAGTGAAGGGTGGGGACGACTTCAGACTTGGGGCGGCCAGCTCTCGGTCAGTGACAGCAGGTCCTGCCAGCGAGCCAAGCCCAGGGCCTGACACGGGAGAGCGAGCATTCTGACGAAGGCGCCCTGGGTGGGGGCGGTGGAGCGTGGCATCTCCCCGTCTTCTTCCTCACACCGTCGCTGTCCTCCCAGTCCTGCCCCTCAACAGTCCCCTTCCACTGCAGACCTGAGCTTCCACTTCTCAGATGCAGCCCCCCGACTTCCTGCCTTGGCTTTCAGGCCCTCTGGGATCTGCCTGCATAGCCGCGTCCCCCTTTGGCCCATCCTCAGGTTTCCTGCCTGAGTCCTCACACAGCCCATGTGGTCTTGCCCCTCCATATTTTGGGGGCTGTGTGATCTTGGGCAGTTTGCCCAGCTGTTGTGTCTTAGATCGCTCAGCTGTAAAATGAGGGTGCTGTTACCTCCCCTGTAAGGCTGTACGGTGGTAAAATGAGCTCGGCGTTCAAAGCCCTTAGAAGAATTCATGTTGTGTCGTAAGGGCTACAGAAAGGTTCACAACCCTTTTCTACCACTCTTGTGTTTTGAGCTTCGACGTATGAATTTTTTTTTTACTGCATTATTGGCAGAATTTATCTTCTTGCACTATGGAAGCCATGGCCAGTGGGACCTCTGCCATCACTTTCTTTCCAAAATCTTTCTGATTAGTCAGGCTCAATCAGATAATCTCCGGATTAACTTGTAAAATTAAAATTTAGACAAATCGGTCCAGTGGGTGCTGTGGTGGTTGAGTTGCTGGACTCCCACATGGCCGACCCAGCACTGGTGGCTTGAAACTCACGCCAGGCACATGAACATGCGTGTCCAAGGTCCCGAGAGGTGAATGGAAGAGAAGGGATTACGGCGTGGCCCATCCCCCTGGGGGGTGATTTCTCACTTTCTCTCTTTCCATTTCTCTGTGTCTCTCCAGTGAGTCCACGCACCCTCTAGCAAAATATCTCCCAAAGGAAAAAAAAAAAATAACAAAAAAGTAATTTATACAACCAAGATTTTTTTGTTTTTTTTTTTTGTTGTTTTTTTTTTTTTGGAGAGACTTTTTCTATAGGGCGCGTGCGCTCGCCAGACAGACAGAGAGAGATAGAGAGACAGAAAGCGAGAAATCACCCCCCAGGGGGGATGGCCACACCACAATCCCTTCTCCTCCATTCTCCTCTCGGGATCTTGGGCACGCTCGCACACGCGCCTGGTGTGAGTTTAAGCCACCGGGTCCAGGACGCGAACCACGGTAGACTACGTGGGAGTCCAGCGACATAGCCATTACGCTAACTGCTGGTCCCCCATGTTGGTTTGTTTTGAGAGCTTTTTGCTACAGGGCGCCTGTGCTCACCAGAAAGACAGAGAGACAGAAAGCGAGAAATCACCCCCAGGGGGGATGGCCACACCGCAATCCCTTCTCCTCCATTCTCCTCTCAGAATCTGGGGCACGCACGCACATGCATCTGGTATGAGTTTAAGCCACTGGGTCCAGGACTCGAACCGCAGTTGACTACATGAGAGTCCAGCGACACAGCCATTACGCTAACTGCTGGTCCCTAGACAACCAAGTTTTAAGTGTTTAATTGAACAGAGAGTAAACTGAGCAGCCCCCAGAAGGTCTTCAGAGAAACCCTAGGTCGTCTCGTGGTCAGGAGATACTTGTGCAGAAAAGGGGAAGTGGGGACCAGCGGTTAGCGTAATGGCTATGTCGCTGGACTCCCATGTAGTGGACCGTGGTTTGCGTCCCGGACCCGGTGGCTTAAAACTCACGCCGGGCGCGTGTGCGTGCATGCCCAAGATCCTGAGAGAGGAGAACGGAGAGGGGATTGCGGCGTGGCCATCCCCCCTGGGGGGTGATTTCTCGCTTTCTGTCTCTCTGTCTGTCTCCATCTGTCTGGCGAGCACACGCGCCCTATAGCAAAAACCTCTCCCCCCCCCAAAAAAAAAAAAGAAAAAAGAAAAGGGGAAGTGAAGGAAAGAGGTGGAGACGTCGTTGGAATGGTGGCAGCTGGAGCACAGTTTCAAGGGTGGGCTTTCTGGGACTGCCTGACCTGCAGCTGCTGCGACCTGCTGTCATTCAGCAACTGGCTGCAGAAGCGGACTTCCGAGCGAGGCCATGGTTTGTTTATATGAACTCGAGTGTGTGAGTACAGAGGCTGTCTCAGGCCAGTATACTTCATTTAACAAACTCAAAACCAGCTAGTTACTAACATAACCGCAGAATGACATCCCAGCAAATTCATAGTGTCACCTGCACTGAGGGGACGGTATTGCACGGTGCTGCTAACCAGGGGATCGTATTCTTGGTGATCATATTCTTGGTGATCATCTTAGAGCCCTGTCTACACACCAAATAGTTGGGACATGCCACCTGTTCTGTTTACTTTGGGTAGATGTATGATTCAGGACGCACCACAATCATTTCTGGTTTTTGTAGCATCTTTCTTATACCGTTCAGATGGGTTCACCTGAGTCTGGCACCTGGAGCCCACATCCCTTGTCTTCCGGCTTTTACTAACAGGTCCGTTAGCACCTTTAAAAGTCTTTTAGGGAGAGAAGATTAGAGCCGTGCAACTGATAAGCCTGTGGACTAAAGTTCCAAAAGGCTGACCTGCAATTTGCAGTCGCTTCCAGAATCCTTTCTTCCTTCTTAGGCTCAGAGACCAGAATTCTCAGTTGTCAACGCTCTGCCTCTCTGCCCACTCTGCCTGTTTAACAGTAAATTGGTACCTGTAGAGAAGTTTGCACTTAGAAGAGGGTATTTTGCAGGAGTTTCAAAGCTTTCTTTGTTCACCCCCACCCCTTTTTCCTCTCCCAATTAAGTCAAGATTTTTTTTTTGTTTTTAATTCAGTTTATAGTCCACAAGAAGGTGTTGTCAATCAAAATTCATAAAGGATATATAGAGCATGTAAAATGCATAAAGAATATATTTTGGACGATAATTGACAAGAAAAACTTGCTAACAGCCAGATGGTGACGTGGTGGTGAAATCCAACCTTCTGTGAGGTGATCCCAGATGGGAAGGTTCCCGGTTCAAGTCCTGAGTGTACCAGGCGCACCTGGCCCGTGGTCATCCTGCATCTTGCTAAAGCCTCGGAGTGGATCAGGGCATTTGACCCCGTTAAGGGTTCTCCCTTTTGCTTGCTCATAGAAGAAACAAACAAACCAACCAAAAACTTGCTGAAGATGAGAAAACCTCTTGGGTAGCAAAACCAGTATATATTTTTAAATACCAATTTGAACTGGAGTCTAGGCAATAAGGCATGGACTAAGAATTTTGACATGATCATCAGTTTTTTGTCTTATAATTAGCAAATTGTATATTTTGCAAAGCCAAAGAATTTTGAAGCAATATCTTTTGAGTGCTGTTCCCCTGAAGGCACTAGGTTCCCCTTTCCAGTGGCATCTTATACTTACAGTTTTATGTAAATGTGTCAGGCTAGAGGGAAAAAGGAAGCTGGCCTAGCTTTCAATTGTGTTTACTCTGGCATTTGCTAATAAAGTCTGACTGTCACACAACAGGCCCTCATTTGGACCTGGCTGGAACTGCTCTAAGGACTCGCAGCCCTGTAGGACTGGGGCTATTAAACGGAAGGGCCTGATTCTTAATTACACCCCAACCTGGATTTCTTTCCTTCTTTTCAGGACAATATTACCCTATTCTTGAGAGGCTGTAAAGAGCTGGGCCTTAAAGAATCTCAACTTTTTGACCCGAGTGACCTTCAGGATACATCCAACAGAGTAACAGCAAAGTAAGTAGTGCATGATTTATGTGTAAAGGGAGACCCTTTATCATTTGATTTGCAGTATTGGGATAATGTTGGAAGTTCTACGAGGCAGAGAATTAGGTGTGCTTAATAAAATTGCAATGTGAAGGTAAACTTCAGGCCTTCAAAGCAAGACATATTGACCTTCTCTCTGTGCATAGCGTTCTTTCTAATCGAGCATAATCATAATGATTTATTTATGTTTCTGTAGGGTGCATGTGCTTGCCAGTAGAGTAGATATGAAGGCTAGGGAAGAGGAATGAGCTTGATGTTTCAAAGAAGAAGTAATTGGGACCAGCAGTTAGCGTAATGGCTATGTCACTGGACTCCCATGTACTCGACGGCAGTTTGAGTCCTGGACCTGGTGGCTTAAACTCACACCGGGCGCATGTGCGTGCGTGCCCAAGATCCCGAGAGGAAAATGGAGGAGAAGGGATTGCGGCATGGCCATCCCCCCTGGGGGGTGATTTCTTGCTTTCTGTCTCTCTGTCTCTCTCTGTCTTTCTGGAGAGCGCACGCGCCCTATAGCAAAATAACCTCTCCAAAAAAAGAAGTAACTGGGCCAGCAAGTGGTATGGTGGTTAAGGCACTAGACTCCCACATGGCCAACCACTGTTCAAGTCCTGGACCTGGCAGCTTGAAAATTATGCTGGGCATGTGTGCATGCATGCCCAAAATCCCAAGGGGAGAATGGAGGAGAAGGGATTATGATGTGGACATCCCCTCTGGGGAGTGACTTCTCACTTTTCCTCTGACCTTTTTTTCACTCTCTCTCTCTGGTGCATGCATGTGCCCTATGGCCAAAAAATAGAATAGAATAGAATAGAATAAAACAAAACAAAACAAAAAAGTACCAATGTGGTTGCAGGGCCATGTGTAAGGAGAAGCATGGTGGGAGGGGTGGTGCACAACATTGTAGGGTGTTGAACTTGTCATCATCATGGAGAAAAAATATTTCACTGGGTGAATACTTAGAAAAACATAAATAATTTTATACTAAAATTATGGCATGGGGGGCCAGCAGGTGCATGGTGGTTAAGGGCGCTGGATTCCCACATGACCAACCGTGGTTCGAGTCCCGGACCAGGCAGCTTGCTTTCTCACTTTCCCTCTCTCTCTCATTCACTCACTCTGTCCTTCTCTGGCCAAATTAAAATAAATAAAGTTGAATAAAATAATTCTTAAAAAACAAATAAAATTAAATTATGGCATGTACTTTTTTACAGTACTTCGAAAGCTGTTGAGCATAGAATAAGTGACATGCTTCACAATTTTTTTTGCAAGTTGGTGCAGAGGACATTTTTAACATGTGTAGATTTTATAGCTAAGCGAGATTAAAGTAGAACTGCTGCCGTATTTCTCTGTTCCCCTCTGAGAGTTGAGCAGGACATCAACAGAAACGTTGAGCGCTCCGTAGACACCAATTCATCATGTAAGCAGGACGGTACAGGAGGAGACCCCACAGAGGAAACTTGGATGCTGTCCTGAAATTGTCCTTTTAAAAATACTCCTCAGTTTAGCTTTCACTGGACGTAAATTTTCTTACCTGTTTTTGAGAAGTAATTTGAGTAGATTCCCAAGAGGAAGAAACAAGAAAAAAACTTGCAAATGATTCTTACATGTGAGCTCCATCAGTAATGGATGCCAGACCACCTGGATGGGCAATGAAAGCAGAATCCACAAGGTCGCCCAGGAATTGTCATTCCAGGCTATTGAAGCAGTTGGTGAAGCTAAGGAAGGTCTGGATTGCCCTGAGGATGTCTCTGGAACAATCTGGAGTCTTTTCACATACTTGGTTGTTACCTGGGAGTCAGGCAAATAGGTTGTGAGCTCCTGCTAGGTGCCAAACGTGATTTCTAGCATGGGGTCACAATTTTAGTCAACGAACCTTTATTATCAATGAAAATAAAGTAAGTTTCATGCTCTCTATTCTTGTTTTGCATTTAAAAAATTCAGATCTTTTATAGATTTGGGATTTTTTTTTAAATCTGATTTCTTGTTAAATTAAAAAAAAATCTTAGCAGATATCTAAACAGAGGATATATCTTTCTATTTTATCTAAAAAGGAAACATAAAATCCTTTGTTAAATCAATCCAAATTGGACTAGAGCTGTTTTCTAAGTCCTCGTTGGTAGATCTATCTTGATAGAAATTCTTTTTTTTTTTTTAAGAGGTTTTTGCTATAGGGTACGTGCACTCGCCAGAAAGACAGAGAGAGACAGAGAGAAATCACCCCCCAGGGGGGGATGGTCGCGCCGCAATCCCTTCTCCTCCATTCTCCTTTCGGGATCTTGGGCACGCACACACATGCGCCCTGCGTGAATTTAAGCCACCGGATCTGGGACTCGAACCGCGGTTGACTACATGGGAGTCCAGCAACATAGCCATTAGGCCATCTGCTGGTCCCTCTTGATAGAAATTCTATATATAAAAATATGTTGTGACTTTTCCAACAACCCAATATTTCTTCAAATCTCAGTTGACTTAAAGTTGCCCTTCTATTCCTTAATATGAATTATGATATAGGTCAGACTACATCGTGATGAAGTAATCAGGGTCTAAATACTTGAAAGAATTCCTGTCTGGTTTATAGAATTATACTTCCTCCCCTTCACTGAATTACTATGGAAAAGTATTTGGTATTTGTTTTGTTTTGTTGTTGTTTTAATTTAGTTTAGTTTAGTTTAGTTTAGTTTAGTTTTGTTTTGGAGAGGTTTTTGCTATAGGGCATATGCGCTCGCCAGAAAGACAGAGGGAGACAGAGAGACAGAAAAGAGAGAAATCACCCCCCAGGGGGGATGGTCATTCCACAATCCCTTCTCCATTCTCCTCTCAGGATCTTGGGCACGCACGCAAGACACCGGGTCCGGGACTTGAACCGCGGTCGGCTACGTGGGAGTCCAGCGACATAGCCATTACTCTAACTGCTGGTCCCTTGTTTTAGTTTTTGCTATGGGCTGCCTGTGCTCCCCAAAGAGAGCAGAGACAGAGAAAGAGAGGAAAAGTAAGAAACCGTCCCCTAAGAAGGAGGGCCACTCCGCCATCCCTTCTCCTTGGGATTTTGGACTTGCACACTTACGCACTTAGCCTGTTGAGAAATGCAGTATTTTTTCCCTTAATGTTTGCTGACATGTTAAAGAAAGTTTGAAATAGTCTTGGAGGAACTTTTATATCTCAGCATATGACTATTGAGAAAGTACCACTAGGTAGTTTCTTGTTTGTTTAAAGTTTGACATAAACATTTATGGATAATTGAGAATGCAAGGACATATATTTGAACATAACTTGCATATTTTTCAGCTGATGGCTAATTCTGCATGCTAATTTATGTCCAGAGCAGAAAAGAACAAATATTTGGATAGTATCGCTGCTCATGCACATATTTTCAAGTCTATTTAATTAAATAAGGTTTTAGACATTTTTTAAAAGTACATACATAAATGAAGATGATTTTGGAAATGCAGTCAGGCTTCAGTTTGTCAGTGATTTATAATCAAGACAGCATCTTCAACAGTTAAGCTTGAAGAATAAAAGGAATCCCAGGTTTTTGTTTTTGTTTTTTGAGAGGTTTGCACTATAGATTGTGTGCGCTCACCAGAAAGACAGAGAGAGATAGAGAGACAGAAAGTGAGAAATCACCCCCCAGGGGGGATGGCCACGCCACAATCCTTTCTCCTCCATTCTCCTCTCGGGATCCTGGACACGCACGTACATGCACCTGGCATGAGTCCAAGTCACCGGGTCCAGGACTCGAACCGTGGTCGACTACATGGGATCCAGCGACCTAGCCATTGCGCCAACTGCTGGTCCCAGGAATCCCAGTTTTAAGTGAAATGTTTTATTTTTCCAAATGTTACAAAGAATTCATCTTTTAATGGTGTACAGTGAAACTCCAATCCCACTTTGTCCTTTGACATAGTATTTTTTAAATAATTGTATTCTGTGCTTGAAATCACTAATCGGACACTTAAAAAAAAAAAAAAAAAAGCTAGTATATGCTTCTGGTTTCATTATATCAGTTAACTCCAAATACAGCTTCGAGATGTTTAAGGAAAGATCACAATGAAGAAACTGCTATTCTTTTTTTTTTTTCACTATAGGGCGCGTGCGCTCGCCAGACAGAGAGAGACATAGAGACAGAAAGCGAGAAATCACCCCCCAGGGGGGATGGCCACACCGCAATCCCTTCTCCTCCATTCTCCTCTCGGGATCTTGGGCACGCACGCACATGTGCCCGGCGTGAGTTTTAAGCCACCGGGTCCAGGTAGCGAACCGCGGTCGACTACGTGCGAGTTCAGCAACATAGCCATTACGCTAACTGCTGGTTCCCCAAGAAACTGCTATTCTGATGATACTCTTCTCTTTCCTTCATTAGGAGCCTTGATTACAGTCGGAAACTGAGAAATGTAAGTGTTCTTACTTTACCTTCCAAGTATTCTTCAGATTCTGATAGTTCCAAGTTCAATGCCTCTCAGGCCTTTGGCTGGAAAGAGTTCTTAGAAAACAAGTACATGTGTCTCTGCTAGAATAATAAATGACTGTGAGAGAAATAAAAACAGTAGTTTTGGGGGGTTTCTCTTTAATTAGAGAAATACTTAATCCGGAAATAAACCAATGAACGCTTGTGCTCTGTTTGTGATTCAGTTCCTTAAATACAAACGATCAGTCTCGAAGCTGACCTTTGTCCCTTTTCATTTGTGGTCACAGATGAAATTACTGGATTAAGCAGTTGGGTACTTTGTTTTCGGGAAAGCTCAGCATGTTATAATTGACTGTTATGACTGTATTTCCCATATTTTTATTTTGTTCTATTTTTGTTCTTTTTTTTTTTTTCGAGAGGTTTTTGCTATAGGGCGTGTGCGCTCGCCAGACAGACAGAGAGAGACAAAGAGATAGAAAGCGAGAAATCACCCCCCAGGGGAGGTGGCCACGCCGCAATCCCTTCTCCTCCATTCTCCTCTCGGGATCTTGGGCATGCACGCACACGCGCCCGGCGTGAGTTTAAGCCACCAGGTCCGGGACACGAACCATGGTCGACTACATGGGAGTCCAGCAACATAGCCATTACGCTAACTGCTGGTCCCTATTTTGTTCTATTAATCTTTTAAGTTTTGATTTTGTTTTTCAGATTTTTTTTTTGTTATTATTTGCTATAGGATGTGTTCATTTGCCAGAGAGAGACAGAAAAAGAGAGAAAATAGGAAATCACTCCCAGGGGAAATAGACACGCTACAATTCCTTCTCCTCCATCTCCTCTCGAGATTTCAGACACTGTACATGAGCCTGGTATTTTTCAGGCCACTATAGGTCCTGGTCTCAAACTGTGGAGTCAACCTCATGGGATACAGTGCCTAACCGCCATGCCATCTGCTTGCCCCTAATCTTTTTTTTTTAATTTTTTTTATTATCATCATAATCTTGTTTATATTACATTGGATTGCATATAACTTTACAGTGTATTACTTTGCTTTTTCAAAAGGGAATGCCATGCATGTCAGTCAATACAGAGACATTAATCTCCCCACTTCATCATTCAATATCTTTTCAATGTTTTTCTTAATCATTATTATTATTATTATTCTAATTATTTTTTTAAAACAGTCAATCACTTTTTCTCATTTTGCTCTGGCCCCTAATCTTTTGAGTTTTTATGAGTACTTCCCCAAATCAACTTTATATAAGTAGATCTTATTTCAAAAGGCAATTATGTTAAAATGCTCTTATTTTAAATTAAATTGAAGGATGTAAAAAGTGACCTTCCACATCTAAAATTTAAAATTTGGCTCTTGTTCTTCATTTTCCAGTCGCTTTTCTATTTGATTGCCATTCTTCTCTTCTTTTTCTTCTTCTAGAAAACTAGATGTACGTACATTTTTTTAATAATACAAATGTAAATAAATCAGAAAACTCATAAAAACACAACAAATCTATCTTCCACTCTCCTATGATGCCTTTCGAGATAGCTCATACTTTTAGCACACATTATTTTATGGTCCTAGTTAAGGTCCTGACATCTGGAATTGTCTGTTCTCTGAAAATTTATTTATAAGCACTCAGTTAAAAAAAAAGACCTTCGGGAAGTTTTGAAGGATTCATGAAGTAAAATGTTCCCACAGAGGTAGGATACTGAATCAAATCCTAGCACTGATGCATAGAAGCATATTTTGGGCCTGTTGCCAGCTGGAAGTATTTGTCTACATTTTCTGGAAAGAGGTGCCTTAAATATTACTTCCCAGGTTGGCTGAAGCAATATGACAAAAATGTGAAAATCAGGCAGTCGTCTTAGCTTTACATAGGCTCCGGGTCCCTAGAATTCCCTTTAAGGAGTTCATCCTCAGTGGACTCTGGCTGGATTTTATGGGAAAGTTCATAGAGCATTTGCTTTTGTGAACAGTTGCTTTGAAAAGACAGAACAAACCTAACCTAACCCTGTAGCTTGAGCTCACTGAGCGTTCACCTTCTAAAACATCCAAGTTTGTTTCACTGGTAGCAACCTTATCAAAGCTAAAGATTTCCCTTCCTGGATTAACGGGACTGCAACGACCTCCCCAAAGCTACGTTATCTGCAGATGGTATTCTTCACTTCCATTGCGTTCTTCTGACTTTAATTATGTATTGTCTGGTTCCTGGGCTGGGAACCACTCATTAACCTTTAGCACTGCTCTGAGATTTTTGCCATTGCTCTGGTAGAACCTCTGTGTCCACAAGTAGAAATTACGGACCTTCAAAAGCACCTCTCTTGAAAGAAATCGACAGTTTCTTTCATTGCTTGTCAGGGTGAAGCATCCAAGGAGTTTCTGAAAATTTTTGCTGCCTAATTCTTCTTTTCATTCAAAAAAAAAAAAAAAAAAAAAAAAAAATCGGGGCCAGCAAGTGGCATGGTGGTTAAAGGCGCTGGACTCCCACATGGCCGACCACGGTTCAAGTCTCGGACCTGGTGGCTTGCTTTCTCACTTCCTCTCTCTCTCTCTCTCTCTGTGTCTCTCTGATCAAACTGAAAAATAATAATGGTAATAATAATAAAGTTAAATAAAATATTTTTTTTTAAAAAAGGAAAAAGGTGGAGATTCCTAATACTCCCCCCTCACTTTAAATATATATATATATATATTTGGAATGAGCACGTGAGCAAAGAGAGAGTGCGTGAGACTTTGATGGGGTCTTGTCATGCCACGGTCCCATTCCTCAGCCTTTAGCTCATTAAGATCTCGAGTACCTGGTGGTTTTAGGCCGGCCAGAATATTGGGGCCCATGGTCAGCCATGACCTTCTAGATTGAACCCCCTAGGCTGAACCTGCCACTTGATTCTGAAATTTTGGAAGACTGATTTTTTTCCCTCTTGCTGTCTTAGTGATCACTTTCTCCAACTTAATCTTCCCTAACACTGGAGTCTTGTTTTTAACTACCGAATCGTGTTTGTGTTGACGGAGACAGCATCGGGATCTTATTAAAATGACTTTCTGTTTAATGGATACCTCATGGATGGTGGTTTTTGTAAGTCAGTGTAGCACATCCTCTCCTTCCTGCTTGCCTGTGAGTGGCGTCTTATTGATTCCTTGGTCTAAACGTCCTTCTTGAGGGAAAATCCTCCTGTTCGTGTGCATTCTTTTTTTTTTCTTTAAATTTATTTATTTATTTATTTATTTATTTTTATTTATTTTTTTAATTTTATTTATTCATTCATTTATTTCAATTTGACCAGAGAGAGACACACAGACAAAGAGAGGGAAAGTAAGAAAGGAAGCCACCAGGCCTGGAACTCAAACCATGGTCGGCCATGTGGGAGTGTCCAGCACCTTGACCACCATGCCACCCGCTGGTCCCCGAAATTTATTTATTTTTTACATTAATTCACTATACATCATTACAGTATACAAATAAATTTTTTATCCCAAATACACTGTATATTGACTCAATCAAGCACATCAACATACATGTTATCAGCAAATAATTTTCCATTTCTTATGTCTTGTATACTTTGTCTTTTTTTTTTTTTTTTTTTTTTGCCATCCTTGATTCCCTATCCCTCACCCTCTGCCATGTCCCACCCTCCTCCCACATTGTCTCTGGTATCCATGGTTGCTTTCTATGCCTTCCCCCCCATTTAATTGATTTGCTAATGAACTTAATTAGTCTAAATATTTCCAATAGCAAGCACAGCTGATATATACCTATACATGAACCCAAGTCTGACTATAGGCATAAACCCCAGTGGGTAGAATGAACATACTCATGTGCATTCTTTTATTCTGCAGGTGTTAGTTACCATTTACTGGCTGGGAAAGGCAGCGAACAGCTGTACGTCCTACAGCGGAACTACGCTGAAACTGAAGGAGTTTGAAGGATTGTTGGCTCAGATGAGAAAGGTAACCTGGCTTTTCTCCTTTGTGCCATGAGGTGTAGACGAGGTGGGAAAGCAACTCACTTCTCATTAAGAGTACTGTCGTTCCACCTAGCAGAATGGAACAGGTCAAAGATGTCATGGCCTCAAGGAAATGTCTCCTCGTGTTACCAGAGATGTCTCTGCCTCATGCCTCTCATACCTCCCTGAACTTGTGTGCCCTTCGGAGAATGGGAGATCTGAGCTTGATCCAACTTTAATTCCAAAAAGAGCAAATTCAGTCTGTCAGAGAGCGGCTGTGTATGCCAAGGAGCTCTGCGCTCCTGTTCTTGGGGGAATAATGCATGGACTGCACAATGCAGCACTGTGTGAAAAGAAAGACTTTCTTTGCACTTTCATCCTAAAGGTCATTGCGCTCACTCTTCCAAGCCGTGGTGTGGGTGAAGGAGTACC
Source organism: Tupaia tana (assembly GCA_026018925.1). Lineage (NCBI taxonomy): Eukaryota > Metazoa > Chordata > Mammalia > Scandentia > Tupaiidae > Tupaia > Tupaia tana. The sequence goes on along the minus strand of JAKSZU010000025.1, from coordinate 11,994,109 downwards.
CGCCAAGTTCTTGCCTGGACACCCATCCTGGGCCAGCTCAGATCTATTAAAAGCATTCTCTTCCTATCCGTGCACTGTACGGCCATTGTATTTGAATGCCCTGGAAATTTGGAAGACATTGTGTACATCATTAAAGCATGATGTGTTAGGTTTTTTGGTTTTTGTTTTTTTGTTTGTTTGTTTGTTTGTTTTGAGAGGTTTTTGCTATAGGGCGTGTGCACTCGCCAGAAGGACAGAGAGATAGAAAGTGAGAAATCTCCTCCGAGGGGGGATGGCCACGCTGAAATCCCTTCTCCTCCATTGTCCTCTCGGGATCTTGGGCACACACGCACACACGCCCAGTGTGAGTTTAAGCCACCGGGTCCAGGACTTGAACTGCGGTCGGCTACATGGGAGTCCAGCAACATAGCCATTAGGCCAATTGCTGGTCCCTTTGGTGTTTTTTTGTAATGGGAAAGAGTGACGTAAGGTAGGAATATGTCAAGGAAATAGTTTTGTGCATGTTTAAGTTCAGCAATATACAGAACTCGTACAAAGGTTAGTGAATAGTATTACCCAGCCAGCCCTAGTGAACAGGTGAGGCTCGTTTTTAATCGGAATCCATTTATTTTGGATAAGGTCCATAATAGAGCACAAATCATTGAGATCTTGCTCCTCCTAATTTCTCTAACATGCAAAATAAATGAACTAATAAGACCTCATTAAGAGACATTCAGTCCTTTTCCATTTTGCCTTCATACCAAAATCAAGAACTTGTTCCAACTTCCTAATCATTTATTCTCCCGGCCTTAACTTAACGTGAATAGTTCTAATAGTTCACAATTGGCCAGAACCATTCTGGCTCAGGTATTTATAAATGGATAAAACTTTCCTGTTGGTTACAATGCATAGACATGGAGTCCTTGAAGCTAAATTCCTTTTTATAAAAAATGAACGCATCCATGCTATGAAGGACCAGGCATTGTGTCTCAGTCTTAGCTCCTCTTCGTCCTTGAAATTTTCATCTATTCTTAGGGAATCTACAAAGGTAAGTTCCAGTCTGGATGTGGGGAGTCGAATGTTTATTGTTTTTAAATTAAATTTGGGCCTCAAAAACACTAGCTGAGTCATCTCTCTAAAGCTCTTTAAGAGCTCTGCCTCACACTTCCCCTCCTGGATTCTGTGGGAATCTGATTTGTTCTCATTATTGACATTTCTTTTTTTTTCTTTTTTTCTTTTTTTTTTTTTTGGAGAGGTTTTTGCTATAGGGCATGTGTGCTCACCAGAGAGACAGAGAGAGAAAGCGAGAAATCACCCCCTGGAGGCGGGGGGGATGGCCATGCTGCAATCTCTTCTCCATTGTCTTCTCGGGATCTTGGGCACGTATGCACATGCTCTCAGCGTGAGTTTAAGCCACCAGGTCTGGGACTCGAACTATGGTCAATTACATGGGAGTCTGGCGACATAGCCATTACGCCATCTGCTGGTCTCATCGTTATTGACATTTCTTAACCCTGCGCCAGCTCCTCTGTAAACTGGGCAGCTCTTGGTTTCTTCGGCTATCCTAGCTCACTTTCTGCAAAGACAGTGACTCCAAAGGCCTTGAAATGACCTGCGGTGGATAGCTGTGGTGCCTTATTTCACTGTCCTCTTCTTATCCCTCTTTATTAGGGTTGTGGATAAGGTTCATGTTAGAACACACGTCATGGAGGCCTCACTCTTCCTAGTGTCTCTAACTGGCAAGTAAATGAACTCACAAAACCTCCTTGAGAGTCATTCAGTGTACAATTTTTCCGTAAGTGCCACCGTCCTCAGCCCATGGCTTCTCACTGGCCAGTCCAAGATGGCCGCTCAGGCGTCAGCCATCTTGTCCACATTCGAGCCAGGAGGAAACAGGAATTAGGGGAAGAAGGATTTATGCCCTCTCTTTAAGCATACTTCTAGGAAGTTATTCACTGCACCCCCGTTTACACTGTATCGACTCAAACTTGGTCACGTATCTATACCTGGTTGCACGAAAAAAAAGAAAATCTTGGGAAAAGTAGACTTAATTTCAACTAAACATTGGGGCATTTTGACTGAAGAGGGAGAGAAAGTGGAGAACAGAAATGGACGTATAGCAGGAATCTCTCCTCCATGTAAGTAGGCTGAAATAAATGTGAACTTAAATGTTTTTCGTTTATGAAGGAAATTAGCTAGAGATTTTTTGGTCTGCATTTTTCTAGTGAGAGAAATATGCATAAAAAATGACTAAGTATGGTGCGACTCGTTAAGCTCTGTGTAGTAGAGTCCTTTACGTGGAGTCTGGCACGTAAGTAGGTATTCTTAGATGATGGCTGTTCTGGAAATCCAGCAGGTGGCATGGTGGTTAAGGGTGCTGGACACTCCCATATGGCCAACCATGGTTCAAGTCCCGGACCTGGTGGCTTACTTTCTCTCTCTCTCTCTCTCTCTCTCTCTCTCTCTCTCTGGTCAAATTAAAATAAATAAAACTTAAAAAAAAACCTCATGGCTGTTCTGTGCACATAGTAGATGTCCATGGATCATAACTATTGCTGTATACATAGCAGGGTATTCGTAAGTAGTGGCTGTTGCTATACACAGTAGGTATGCATGCATTGTTGCTGTTGTTGTATACAAAAAGAATCTATGAGAGTAGAGTAACATTGGTTTTTCACTGACCCTGGCCAAGAAAGATTTACTACAAGAATACTGAGATGAAAGGGGGAACGCTAGGGACCAGGGTGGCCCTACATATCTCAGGGACTTGGAACTAGAATGTGAACAGTCTGGGTTTTCCCTCTCTCTCTCCCTCTCTCATCTTGTCTTCTCTCTCCTTGAATTCATTCTCATTTCCGGGAGGTTCCCTTGTAACAGGGAACATGGCCGCGGTCATCCCCCAGATCACCTGCTTCTAGCTTCTTGTCCAGAGAGAAAAGGCAAATGCTTGGCCTTGCCCCAGACTTTTGGTGCCCAGGACTATACCCTGGCCCAGAGTAGGCCTTATTTCTGAACAAGTCCCTGTGACCAGGGCAAGATGTACGGTACACTGTGATTGGCCCAGCCCACTCCTGTTGCAGGGGCCAAGAGGTGCTGCTAGCAGACAGGAAGAGAGAGGAGAGACAGATGGACAGATGCTGGACCTCTGCCTGAGAGCAGCTACCGCCAACTTCTGTTCCCTCAGCTGCCTCACTCTTCCCATGATACTTACCCAGCTTGTACGCATTCGTACGTTTTTCTGTTTCTCCTTTGTCTTCTCTACCAGAACAAAAGGCCTCTAAGGACAAGGTATTTGTGGGTTTTTATAAAACATTATGTCTTCTGGACTGGAACAGTAAATATTTGTGGACTGAATAACTTCCAGGAAAAAAAATCATGATATTGTGAGAAGAGTGGATGAGCATGCTGGACAGGTAGAACCCTAAAACACTCTGGAACAGAGTGGGGTGAAATGTCGAGGGGTGACACAGAGGTAGCTGGCGTTTCTCAGATATCACACGTCACCCGCCAATCCGAGCTGGTTCTCATGTTCTCTGACGAGGAGGGATGGGAAGCGGGCAGGTGAGCGAAATAATCTAAAAATGTCATTGGCGCTGGTCATTGTCTCCTCTTTCATGAACACACTTTTATGGGGACAGCTAGCAATCAGTGCAAAAGACTGAATTGAGTCTTAACTCCCTTCCCTGGAGTGCTGTCTTCAACAGAGAGCTCCTGGCTCCTTGGTGGACACACAGACCACACGATTAGATCCCAAGGAAGGAGACGTTAGACCACGCTAGTGTTGGCTTTATCCACCCAAAGCTGAACGTAAAGTGACCAATTGAAAACAAAGCGTGGTGGTTGGGGTCAGCAGATGGTGTGGTGGTTAAGGCTCTGGACACTCCCATGTGGCAGACCAGAGTTCGAGTCTCGGACCTGGTGGCTTGCTTTCTCACTTTCCTTCTCTCTGTGTGCCTGTCTTTCTCTGGTCACATGAAAATGACTGAATGAATACATAAAATTAAGTAAATAATTATTTAAAAATTAAAAGTGTGGTGATTTGATGGAAGCCCATAAAATTGCCTGTCCACCTGGTGTCTACTTCTTTATTCCTGGCTGAAGACCCAGACTCTCACTTCACCCAGGTTCCTGGGGGACCAGCACGGCCAGGGACAGCCATGGGTGGCCCGCTTTTCACTTTCAGACGGGCCGTGCCATTTGGCGTCCAGCGCGCTCACTGGAGCCGAGGTCTCATTCTTGGCCGTCTCCACAGCCGTGAGCTAAGAGCCTTTCTGTTTGTCTTTCTCCTAACTAGGGTGAAAAAGCAGCTGAAGCTCTGGGAGGCATGTTGATCTCTCTTTCTTTCTCTTCTCCTGCGGTGTGTAGGGTGGGATGGGAAAGACATGCGAGCTGTTGGAAGAGCCTTTCTGATGGAAGCTTCTTGAAATCTAGTTTTGCAAAGCTATGCCAAGTAGCTTGTAGTTATGTCATTTCCGGACGTGACCAGGGAGGGTTTCTGCTCACTGACTATCCACTCCCCACCCCCAGGGAACGTGGGCCCAAGGCAATAGATATGAGATACAGATGGAAAAAGAGACAGAGACAGGAGTATTCGCCCAGGTGTAACGCTGTGTCTTTAACCACACCTGTAAGTGCTGTAATATTTCTGTATTGACATTTACATAGCCGAGTGAATGAACAGGAGTAATTATAACCTCAGCTGATACATTGAGGGTAGTTACTCTGCATTAAGCATGTTTGGAATGCCTTCCATATACTAACGCATCAAATGCTCCTAGTAATCTCATGAGATTGCTGTTATTTTTTTTTTAAAGAGAGAGATTTTTGCTATATAGTGCACTCATTAGAGAGACGGAGAGAGAGAAAACACCCCCTCAGGGAGGATGGCCATGCCACAATCCTTTCTCCTCCATTCTCCTTTCAGGAGTTTGGGCACACATGTATACGCACCAGCTTTGAATTTCAAGCCAATGGGTCTGGGACTTGAACTGCCGTTGGCCATGTGGGAGTCCAGCGCCTTAACCACTGCACCATCTGCTGGCCCCTAGATAGATGTTATTAGTACCGTTTTATAAATGAGAAAACTGAAGTTGTGGGAGGTGAAATCTTTTGCCTGCGGTCCCACAGCTGACAAGCCGGGATTGAAATCTAGTTGGTCTGGCTTCTGAGAACTCTTAGGCAACATTTGGCCAAGAAACAACACCCAGGTTAATATTATCCACCGTCCAAGGAGGTAGTCCGTGGCCGGAGGCAGAGAAGGTCTCAGGGTGGCAGCTCTGATGACGCCACAGATAATCGAATACTTTTAGGTTCATCCTTTGGAATCCGGAGACAGACTCTGTATTAGAATTACAGCGTTGCCACTTACGGTGTGGCCTCAAGTTACTTAACCTCTCTGATTCGTATTTTTTTTTTCCCTTCTGTAAAATACGGATAATGCTAACCACATCAGTGGTTGCGAGGATTAAATCACAGAATATAAAAAAGCATTGTGTGTAGCCACAAGACGTCTAGGAAAGGATTGGGTAAAAGTGTCCCATAATTGTGATGTTCAAGGCACATAGTAAATGTTTCAACACTCGCCATGTTCGAGGCACCTTAGTAAGTGTTCAATAAAAGTGGCACTCGTGGGACCAGCAGTTAGCGTAATGGCTATGTCGCTGGACTCCCAGGTAGTCGACTGCGGTTCGAGTCCCGGACACGGTGGCTTAAACTCACACCGGGCGTGTGCGTGCATGCCCAAGATCCCAAGAGGAGAATGGAGGAGAAGGGATTGCGGCGTGACCATCCCCCCGGGGGTGATTTCTCGCTTTCTGTCTCTCTGTCTCTCTCTGTCTTTATGGGGAGCGCACGTGCCCTATAGCAAAAATCTCTCCAAAAAAAAGAAAAAAAAAAATGACGCCCGTTTTTTAGCCATTTGATCACATCTCAGTAGGTACATGATGTCAGACCATGATTTGCGTTCCCAGCAATATTAAACGTGAAACCCCATCCCATGTCGGTCTATCCTTTTCGGTGAGTCCTGAGTTCTTCCTTTTCCAGCTAGTGAGGCAGGGCTTTTGTGCAAGTCCTGGTTAACTTTTGACCTACAAGTAAACTCCCCTCATTTCCATAACTGGAATTTCTGCCTTCTTCTGGAGGGTCACACTCTACTGGGCGGTTCACAGCCCAGTCTTCGGGGGCATTAGTAATTCGGTCCTCTGTGTGGAGGCCACTGCTTGCTCCTTGAAGCCCTACCCTGAGCCTCTCGCCCACCCCCCATGCTTGATTTAAAGCCTGTGCATTTAGTGAATTTCAAGCCACCACACCTCCCGCTGTGGAGTGTGTCCCGGGATCAGGATATATTGCAGACCCAGCCAACAGTGGCACCTCCTACACAGGCCGGGACCCTCGTGGGCATCTTAGTTTAAACTACTTTCCAAAATCTCTACCACATAGAAAATGTCCTTCTTTTTCCTTTCCATTGGAAACGCCAAAGGAACCTTCACCAGCATCCCAGGACATCCGGCGTGTGACATTCCGGTCTCTGCCGATGAGAACATGTCGTCTGATGGTGTGATCCCCAGTCCCAGTTTCCAGCGACCGTCTGGGGGCTATTAAAGTGACGTTTATCTTTGAGTGAGCGGAGTTATTTTTGTTTTCGTCAGCCCGGACCATTGTAATGAACGCCGAGACACGGGCAGGAACAAGGCTGCTTTGTAACCCGGCCGCGGATGGCTCTGACCGGCCTTTCTGCGCTGGGGTCGCGGTGTTTTAGTATGTGCAGCCTGCGCTGGAAGGAATTCCTAATCACAGGCTGTCAAAGACAGCCATTGTTCCCACCGCGCGCCACATATGGGTCAGGCACAAGTGCTTGCAGCTCCCCAGCGCCGAGCTGGCCGAGAGCGAGACCATGCTTGGATTCTTCTGAGGCATCAGGAAAAGCAGTTTGCATATTTTTCATTGCCCTTTTTTTTTTTAACTTCTTGCCTCAAAAAGACAGCTCCCTTTCAGAGCAGGAATTTCCCTCCGAGGTCGCAGGAGATGGCCTGCAGCTCCAGGATCTTGCAGGACTGAGTCTCCAGCAGGCACGGCGGCTGCTGGCCTCTGCCAGAGAGCTGGGCACGGCCGCGGTGAGCTGGACTGGGGCTGGCTCCGGGCAGACATGCAGCCATGGATTCGGAAAGACAGGTCAAGGTTAACGTTGTGGTTTCTCATGTTGATTTCCACCTTGCTCTGTACTCTCGTGAATCCAGATGTTCAGATCCCTTCTGCTTCATGCCTTGAGTCTTTTTCATTTTAAAAAACGTGATGGAGTGTGAGTTATTGGGGCTGATTTTCTGATTGGGGAACTTGCTGCAGGGACGGGCAAGGATTGAATCGGTGACTTGGTGGTGACTCGGGCCTGCTGTGGGTCCCGGGACTGGTTGCCCCCACCCTCCTGTCCTGGCTGATCTGCAGAAGGCTGGCGATCGGTTGCAGTAATGTCTGCAATGCTTTGATTATTTTTTTGCACAGGAGACCGAAGACATTGAGAGTCCTAAACGCAGCATCCGAGACAGCGGCTACATCGACTGCTGGGATTCCGAGCGCAGCGACTCTCTGTCCCCCCCTCGCCACGGCAGGGATGACTCCTTCGACAGCCTGGACTCTTTCGGCTCCCGCTCCCGGCAGACACCTTCTCCAGATGTAGTCCTCAGGGGGAGCAGCGATGGTAGGTCGGCGTCTACACACACCGCGCCCCTCGGAATCACCCATTGTCAGGGGTTGCATTGTCGCTGGCAGGGGAATGGGCGCTGGGAGGGTGGACTTCATCTCTTCCTGGAACCCGGTCATTCTAAGCGGGGGGAAAGGCTTTGAGTGTTGCTTTTTATGGTCCGTCGAGTTTGGGTTGGCTTTGCCAGCGGTTTGTTTGAGCATTGCCTCGTGAACGGATCTGCTATTGGAAAATGTGTGACTTCATCCGTCCCTCGGTCTCAGTGACTCAGGATGCTGTGCAGACCGTGAGCTCATAAAGTGTGCTGGGGGGGTCATATACTCTGGGTAAGAGGAAAGGAGAGTGGGGGTGAGCGCCCCACTGTGTCCGTGAGGGGGGAACAGCCTTCAGCAAACTGGAAGTGCGTGCCACACACTCCGGAAGGTTCTGAAGCTGGGGACTGGCAGCTTCGGCTGCCATGGTTTGGGGCACTCTGAGGCTTGGGAGCCGACCAATGGGCAAGTACATTGTAGGTGGCCATTAATGAGCAGTGCAGGACCTGGCTGGCTGTCGGTCCCCAGGCTGAGTTTCATCGAAATCCCATGGATTTTATATCATGTGTAAGGAATGATATTTTTCTATAAATGCAGGGTCATGGAACCTGATAGAATTGTAACTACTTTGTCAGAAGCTATTGGGCTTCTTTGCATCTTATACATTTGTACCTGTAGGACAGGCAGGTGGCATCGCTCTGCATGTTGCAATTTGCAGAAAGATGCCGAGGCTGGTGGGGAATCTTTGATTTCTATTCTTTTATATATTGTTTGATTGATAATATTGATAGATGTAGGCCTACTATCTGATATCAAAATTATCTTTTGTGTCCACAAGATCCATTTCAGCTATAAAATTCTGTGTTACTAAAATACCTGAGTAGGGAACCAACAGTTAGTGTAATGGCTATGTCGCTGAACTCCCAGGTAGTTGACCGCAGTTCGAGTCCCGGACCCGGTGGCTTAAACTCATGCCGGGTGCATGTGCGTGTGTGCCCAAGATCCCGAGAGGAGAATGGAGGAGAAGGGATTACGGCGTGGCCATCCCCCCTGGGGGGTGATTTCTCGCTTTCTGTCTCTCTGTCTCTCTCTGTCTTTCTGGAGAGCGCACGTGCCCCATAGGAATAAACCTCTCCAAAAAAAGAAAAAAATAATAAAAATAAAAATAAAATAACTGAGTAGCTCACGTGGCCAGGTCCCAAGTTAATTGCTTCAGTACACGGTATCTCATTTAGTACTTAGCATGGACCTCCAAGAGACTCACACAGTATCTCACTCACACCTTGTCCAGAGATGTGGGATACTCCTTACTCTTACAAATGAGCCTTAGAGAGGTTCAAGAGTGGCCCAGCATTCTTAAGTGACAAAAACCACTGTCAGTAAATAGCAGCAACGTTAGCCTCTAGACGTGAGTCCAGAATGTAGGATCTTGAGCTTCATGTACCCACGCGTCTTTCTCTTTGTCCAATAGATGTCTTATTCTGGAATAACCAAGCCAATGCTTTTGCTTAGATTGATGAAAGACCTCAACTTTCCAGTGAATAGAGTAGCCTCGGGGCCACACAGTATGTGACTCCTCAAGAATCCCGTGGTCCACTGTGAGTGGTTCAAAAAACATTTCTAAGATTTTCTTTGACCTCCAAGGTACCACCCACATTATTAGAAGTGAAATACCATGTTTGTTATCTATTTGGGCTTTTACATAACCAAAAAAAGTAGATTTATGTTAATAAAACATATTTTTTGTTCTTTTTTTTGTTTTTTTTGGAGAGGTTTTTGCCATAGGACACATGCACTTGCCAGAAAGACAGAGAGAGACAGAGAGACAGAAAGTGAGAAATCACCCCCCAGGGGGGATGGCCACGCCGCAATCCCTTCTCCTCTATTCTCCTCTCGGGATCTTGGGCACGCACGCACACGCGCCCGGTGTGAGTTTAAGCTACCAGGTCCGGGACTCTAATTGCGGTCGACTACATGGGAGTCCAGCGACATAACCATTACACCAACTGCTGGTCCCAGTCAATAAAACATATCTTTTAACCCAATGATTTCATCCACATTATTTTGATTTTTTTTTTTTAACTTATGGCATTTTGTTCATCTTTTTTTTTCCCCCCTAACTGGTAATGTAGATTCTTTCTTCTGTTACCAGCTTCAAGGGGTTCAGAGTTGATAATGAACTACATCTTGAAGGTATTTGAGTTGGTGATTACTAATATATACTGAAGTACAATTTAGTTGTGGCAATTAAGAATGATAAGTTAGACTGTTTTTATAAATGTTTTCTCTATTAGGGAAGGACATGAAATGAGTTTCATGAAACACCATCCATAAAAGAGCATCTTACACACAAATTTCACCAATCAACCCAATACCTTAAGGCTTATGTTCTCGTAAACTAATCAAGACCTATTAGGTTTTTAAAGAAGAATGACACTTTTTAATTTGCCTTTTAAAAAGTCATATCATTTTAACCAAATAGATGTTGTATTTTGTAAGTGTTTATGGTATGTTTTCTTAAAGTGATGCTAATCAAGAAGATTACTTGTCTTAAGAAACATTTCCAGGGACCCAGCAGTTAGCGTAATGGCTATGTCGCTGGACTCCCATGTAGTTGACCGCAGTTCGCGTCCCAGACCCGGTGGCTTAAAACTCACGCCAGGTGCGTGTGCGTGCATGCCCAAGTTCCCAAGAGGAGAATGGAGGAGAAGGGATTACGGCGTGACCATCCCCCCTGGGGGGTGATTTCTCGCTTTCTGTATCTCTGTATCTCTCTGTCTGTCTGGTGAGCGCACGTGCCCTATAGCGAAAAACCTCTCCAAAAAAAAAAAAACAAAAAAAACCTCATGACGGGCGTGTGTGCGTGCATGCCCAAGATCCCAAGAGGAGAATGGAGGAGAAGGGATTGCAGTGTGGCCATCTTCCCGGGGGTGATTTCTCGCTTTCTGTCTCTCTGTCTCTCTTTGTCTGGTGAGCGCACGTGCCCTATAGCATAAACCTCTCCAAAAAAAAAAAAAAAAAGAAACATTTCCAGATCTGGGAGAACACTTTTGTTAAGTCTTAAAAACGTATTCCCTAGGATTTGCGATCAATGAGGGCAAGTCTTACCACAAAGTTCTTCAACCATGTGTTGGGTCAATATGGAGATCGTTCAGTTCATTGTTATCGAGGCCTACTGACCCGTGCAGCAGAGATGGTGGGGAGACAGGCTCGTGAAAGGTGCCGCTGTTCTGTGGGTGAACACAAGAGCTACGGAGAATGGGTGCTGGAGACCCCAGTGTTGATCCTGCTGATCGGTTTTGCTAATAGATGCCCAATTTCTTCCTCGCCTTCACTAGCAGCCCTTCTGAGGCCACTTAATCGGCTTCGTTGACAAGGACATTCAAAACTTTCACTCAGGTGGTTTTCCAAATAAGAGCATATTTTATAAATTGTGTTAAATGAGTTTTCTTATCTTTTATATGGAAGATGAGTTAAAAGAGAGAAGTAATGAGATAAAATGCTGGAGGGGCATTGAAAAGGAAAGAGTTAGGGGGCCAGCAATTAGCATAATGCCTATGTCGCTGGACTCCCATGTAGTCAACCACGGTTCGAGTCCCAGGCCCAGTGGCTTAAACTCATGCCAGGTGCGTGTGCGTGCGTGCCCAAGATCCGAGAAGAGAAAGGAGAAGGGATGCGGCGTGGCATCCCCCCTGGGGGGTGATTTCTCGCTTTCTGTCTCTCTGTCTCTCTCTGTCTTTCTAGCGAGCGCACGCGCCCTATAGCAATAATTTCTCCAAAAAAATAAAAAGTATAACGGGGGGAAAGTTATTTCTTTATGTGCTAGACAATATAGTTTGAGACTTTCTTTCAGTGCACAATGGTTCGTGTATTTTAGATTTCGCACACACAGTAAGGGACAGAAACTGGAATCTTGGTGCTGTCACTAAGCAGCCATGGAGAAGGGGCTCGTTCAACCTCTCTGAGCCTGTTTCTGGCTTTATGAAATGGGTCCCCAAACCTAAGAGTTTGTCAAGGGAAAGGAGGATTAGTATTCATTTGTGAAGCAATTCACGGGGAGTTCTTGCACACAGATACACTTGTTAAAAGACTTGGGAGCAAAGTCATGAATCAGATTCCCTAACCATGTCAGGGAATTACAATTGGTAACATATTTGTAATGGAACTATATGCCTACTGAGATTCTGCCACTCTCAAAAGAAAAAAAACCAAGATGACTAACGGCATATTTACTGAACACCTGCTGAATGTCTCATACTCTGTCAGATATTCTGCCAAATAAGAATTATAAAGGATTTGGTCATTGATGTGCCTTTAACCAACACACAGAATACTTAAAGAATATAAGTTACAACCAAGGAGCACAGACGTATGAGAACAGTAGAAATTCAGAAAAGTTCCCCATTTGGATTATAGCAAGAGTTTGCCTCTAGGAACGAGGTTGAGTTATAATAAATGCATATTCATGAGGCTAGCAGGTGGTATGGTGGATAAGGCACTGGACTCCCACATCGTCAACCGTGGTTCGAGTCCCGGACCTGGTGGGCTGAAAATCACGCTGGGCACATGTATGTGCGTGCTCCAAATCCCAGGAGAATGGAGGAGAGGAGACTGTAATTTGGCTATCCCTCATGGAGGGTGATTTCTCATTTCCCTTCTTGCTGTCTCTCTCTGGAGAGTGCCACCCTATGGCAAACACCTTAAAAATAAATAGATAAATAAATGCAAATTCAGTTGCATGGGAGCCCTTGCTGCTTCCCTGAGCTGAAGTGACCTTTTCGTCCTCTGTACCCTGTGGCCCTAGGGTCTTGTCTTTTCTTTTGGCATATTGTTTTTTCCACACAGTGTTTTTCTTTACTCATGCTAGACTGCGTACCCCCACACACGAGAATAAGAGGGAGGAAGAAGGAGCAACATGAGCGCCTCCACAGGGTCTGGCATGCTACACGCCCCCCCCCCCCCCCCCCCCCCCCTGCAGACCTCCAGCCTGGCAGAGCTTCGGCTCACACACACATGCGTGGTGTACGTCAGGTCAAGGGTTTGCCCCACAGTCGCCACGTGGGGTCTGGCTTCCAGTGAGCAGAGCCTCACCGCTATGCCACAGAGCGCGCTCCTACCTGACTTTGGGAGTGAGCGCTTCACAATATCTACGGTTCTTTCACATCTCCTTGAACACCGTGGGCATCCTCAGATTATCTGAAGGATAAATGAGCTGGTTTAGCTTCATGTGTGTGTGTGTGTGTGTGTGTGTGTGCGCACGCATGTGCACTTTATTTAGTTTGCTACAGGGTGTGTATGCTCACTAGAGATAGAGAGAATGTGAGAACTCAGCCTCCATGGGGAATGGCCGCACTGTAGTCCCTTTTTCATTCTCCTCTTTGGAATTTTTGGGGCAGGCATGCACATATGTTTAGTGTGTTTTTCAAGCCCCTGGGTTCGGGACGGGAACAGGCTGTCAGCCATGAGGGATTCAGCCATCACACTCTCCACGCCATGGGCTGGCCCAAGTACAATGTGTTTAAGACACACAAAAAATGTGATGTTGCTAACCCGTCACCCTTCTTTTGGACGGCAGCCCCAAGGTTATACTGTGCCTTTGTTTCCTGAGCCTTACCTCATTAGATTTCTTTCTCTCTCTCTCTCTCTCTCTCTCTTTTTTTTTTTTTTGGAGAGGTTTTGCTTTAGGGCACGTGCGTCCGCCAGAAAGACAGAGAGACAGAGAGACAGAAAGTGAGAAATCACCCCCGGGGGGATGGCCACACCACAATCCCTTCTCCTCCATTCTCCTCTCGAGATCTTGGGCACACACACACGTGCGCCCAGCGTGAGTTTAAGCCACTGGGTCCGGGACTCGAACTGCGGTTGACTACATTGGAGTCTAACCACATAGCCATTATGCCATCTGCTGGTCCCAGATTTCTAAGATCTATGGGAATGAAGCAGTCAGTAAAGCATCCACTACACATAGCTGCCATTTTAATTCTAGTTGAAAGCCTTCTTCTTCTCCTTCTCCTCCTTCTCCTCCTCCTCCTTCTTCCTTTTCCCCAGACAGGGTCTTGCCATGTGGCAATCCTCTTGCGTTAGTTTCCCAGGTCACTGGGACCACAGACAAGCACCACGTTACTTGGCTTTTAGAGGCATGGCAGGAATCGAACCCAGACCTCCCATGTGGCCTCAGCCCATCCAATAACAGCATCAACCAGTGTGGCTACCATGGCTGGGCCAGTGCAGGCTGAAAACTGCCCATCAGTGACAGTACTACCCGATTATTCACTCTGTTGATAACAAGTAGAATATGCCTATTTACATTTAAGAGGAGTCTTAAGCTAAGAACCAAGAGACGTGACCGTCTGGCAGGGGGAGTAGATTACAGGCTCCAAGTCCGATTCACTCATTTTGAGCTGAGCCATTCACCAGTTATGTTACTTTACCGTTTTAAGATTCAGTTTCCCTGTTGGCAAACTGGGGATAATAGTACCGTCTTCTCCCTAGGGCTGTTGGAGGGAACGGATACGGGTAAGACTCGGTACATACTGGGCGCAGGGCAAGTGTCTGATAAATGCTGGCTATTCTTTATGCCCTAAATAATCCTAGATCTGCCGGAAATGAGCTGTGGGCTCCTCGGTGGATCTCTAACACACTCGTCTGTCCTTTTCTGGGAAACAGGAATGAAATAATTAGCCCTGGAGATGAAATAATATAATGGCTTTTTAAAAACTGGAGAAGTGACAAGCACTGACCATAAAGAAGCTGTTTATTGTTGTAGATGAAATATTCAGTGTCTGAATTCTGTATGCCATTGGCTTTCCATGGCCCTTCTGAAGTTCTGACCATTTCATTACTTGCTAATATTTGATTCATGACTTTGTTCCTGTCCAAGCCCAAGTCTTTTTTTTTTTCTTTTTTGAGAGGTTTTCGCTATAGGGTGCGTGTGCTCGCCAGAAAGACGGAGAGAGACAGAGAGACAGAAAGCGAGAAGTCACCCCCCAGGGGGGATGGCCACGCCGCAATCCCTTCTCCTCCATTCTCCTCTCAGGATCTTGGGCACGCACGCACACGCGCCCGGCGTGAGTTTAAGTCACCAGGTCTGAGGCTCGAACCACGGTCGACTACCTGGGAGTTCAGCGACATAGCCATTACATTAACTGCTGGTCCCAGCCCAAGTCTTTTTTTTTGGAGAGGTTTTCGCTATAGGGCACGTGCACTCGCCAGACAGACAGAGAGAGACAGAGAGACAGAAAGCGAGAAATCACCCCCCAGAGGGGATGACCACACCGCAATCCCTTCTCCTCCATTCTCCTCTCGAGATCTTGGGCACGCACGCACACGCGCCCGTCGTGAGTTTTAAGCCACCAGGTCCAGGATGCGAACCGCGGTTGACTACGTGGGAGTCCAGCGACATAGCCATTACACTAACTGCTGGTTCCCAGCCCAAGTCTTTTAACAAGTGTATCTGTGTGCAAGAACCCCCCCCCCCCGTGAATTGCTTCACAAATGAATACTAATCCTCCTTTCCCTTGACAAATTCAGGTTTGGGGACCCATTTCATAAAGCCAGAAACAGGCTCAGAGAGGTTAAAGGAGCCCCTTCTCCATGGCTGCTTAGTGACAGCACCAAGATTCCAGTTTCTGTCCCTTACTGTGTGTGCAAAATCTATAATACATGAACTATTGTGCACTGAGTGAAAGTCTCAAACTATATTGGGAGTCCAGCAACATAGCCATTACGCTAACTGCTGGTCCCGGCTTACCTTTATTTTTTACTTTTAATTTGGTGCTTTTTTTTTTTTTTTTTTTAATGCTCTGATTAGAATTGAGAATTTTTCCCCAAGTAGACTAATTCTGACTGATACTTTATATTTGTTAGGTGAACAATTTAAGGAAGAAATCCTTAGAAGCCAAGATTTAACCAGAAATCTAAAACAGACTGAGTTTCTCTCATCTGAAATGCTTGGGACCAGAGCGTTTCAGATTTCAGATTTTTTTTTTTTTTTTTAGTTTGCAGTATTTTCATTATATGTGATGAAATGCCTTGGGGAAGGAACCCACATCTACAGACAACCTTCATTGACATTCATCTCTATTTTATACATAGCCTACCAGTAACTTTATACAATACTTTTTTTTGAGAGAGATTTTTTTGCTATAGGGTGCGTGCATTCGTCAGACAGAGACAGAGACAGAAAGTGAGAAATCACCCCCCAGGGGGGATGGCCATGCCGCAATCCCTTCTCCTCCATTCTCCTCTCGGGATCTTGGGCACGCATGCACATGTGCCCGGTGTGAGTTTTAAGCCACCGGGTCTGGGATGCGAACCGCGGTCGACCACATGGAAATCCAGCAACATAGCCATTACGCTAACTGCTGATTCCTTTTATATAATACTTTCGTACTGCAGTTCTTTGATGGCAACCCATCTCATGTGGTTAGGTGTGACATTTTCCACTTGTGACATCATATTGGTGCTCAAAAATGTTTTAGATTTTGGAGCATTTTGAATGTCCAAGTTGAGGGTGGGGATGCTCCGATCCTACTGCACGCTGCCAGTCCGACCCCTTTTTCTGCATCCCCCCTCTCGTCCCCAGGGAGAGGAAGTGACTCTGAGTCCGACTTGCCACACCGGAAGCTGCCGGATGTGAAGAAGGATGACATGTCTGCACGGCGGACTTCCCACGGTGAGCCCAAGTCGGCAGTGCCTTTCAACCAGTACCTCCCAAACAAAAGCAATCAGACGGCCTATGTCCCTGCTCCTCTGCGGAGGAGGAAAGCGGAGCGAGAGGAGTATCGGAAGAGCTGGAGCACCGCCACCTCGCCCCTGGGTGGGGAGAGGCCCTTCAGGTGAGCCTGGCTTGTGTAGGCTGCTCGGACTGTTGCTGGACACGAATGAGGGTTAATGGCCATGTCAGAGCTTGGACAGAAGGTGACAGTTGGAGGTGGGCAGGACAGATCCGGAGAGAGAGCTTGTCATGCCATGCTCCATGTGAGCAACTCAAGCAGGCCTGGTACACAGTCGGTATTCAACAAATACCTGTCTGACAAAGAGTTTTGTTTTGTTTTTTTTTTTAGCTTTTTTTTTTTTTTTTTTGCCATAGGGTACATGCACTTGTCAGAGAAGAGAGACACAGAGAAGAAAAGTGAGGAATGGCCATGCCTCAATTATTTCTCCATTTTCCTCTAAGGATTTTGGCCACTCATGCACACACACACACACACACACACACACACACATACCTGGCATGATTTTCAAGCCACCAGGTCCAGGATTTGAACCACTATTAACCATGTGGCAGTCCAGTGCCTTAACCACCATACCACTTGCTGGCCCCTTCATAAGGAGATTTTTTAAACCATTTCCACTAACAGGATATTGAGAATAGATCTGTCATCCATGTCCTTCTATGGAGACTGCCCGACTCCCAGTCTTGTTACATTAGGTGTAGACGCTTATCTTTATGGAGAAGGGCTTTCTTTCTTTCTTTTTTTTTTCATTTTTTAAAATCCAGATGCAGATTTATCTAGATCCAAGCTTGAGCATGCAAGCAATTCATGGGATTTGTTCACAGGCACAGGTAGAAACAGTCATGAAAAATGTAACAGACCTTGGGTTCTTTGCCTCTTTAGAGAAGTAGTGTTTTTCTTAACCTCTGATTATGTTTCTCCATTTATTTATTCATTTATTCAGCACGTACTTTTTGAGCATCTGCTATGTATTAGGTGCGTCGTTTAGGTTTTTGGGGAACCTAAGAGTAAATAAGACTTAGTCCCTCCTTTAAGAAACTTAGGATAAAAGAAACTTTTCTAATGGCCCATCTTGACTCTCTGTGATTTCCCATTGAGTGACATTTAATTAAAAGTTTGAAATACTGAACAAAACTAATGAATTTTACCTTTCCAGCAGAGCAGGTGTTTGCCTTTCGGTATCGTTTGGCGTGGCTCAATGTCGGGAGCGTTCTGTGTTGTATTAATTCATTAATGAGGGGCTGCATTTGATTTTCTTCACATTAACCCTGATCGTATTACATATTATGGCTTTTTCTCAAGGGAAAAGTAAGATCAGAATGGCGGGCGATGGTCTTTGGTGGGCTGCCCACCCCATCTGTTAGTTTGGTAAACTCTATTGTCCGATCGCTAGCTACCCTGAAACGATAGAGGAAGAGGGGAGTGAAGTGGGGTCTCCTGGAGAAGAAGACCCCACCAGCCAACTGGATCGTGGTGGGAAGCCTTCCGATGGTGGGTCAGAACTACCCAGCGGCAGGGGGAAGGAGCAGCCTTCTGCAGAGGGAGCGGCGTCAGTGACAGCTCCCAGGCCTGAAGAAAAAGCCGCTGCTGAAATCCAAAAGCGCAGAAGGCTTGAGCAAGCTGGGATCAAGGTCATGCCAGCAGCGCGGCGTTTTGCCAGGTCAGCTGTGCCCGCCGAGGGCTGGCCTGGCTCCTGGCTGGCTTTCTGCATGCCTGGGCTTTGGGACCTGCCTCACCAGGGAGGGGGTTCATCTTGTTTTCCCACTACTTGGTTGTTCAGTTGCATCTCTGTCCCCTACTGTAAGCAAGTAGAAACAGGTCGTAGTCTTGTCTTTATCTTACAGCATGTCTCTGCTAAGTACCTGGGTATTTGCAATGGAGGGAAAGTGCGAGTGCCCAGTGGCTCGATTAGACTTCGCTCTGCTCCATGTCTGTGGCCAGTCGGCTCTGGACTGGGGATTTCCCTTGCAATAACATTTATTTTTCTATTGTTTGTGGCTTATTAACTTTTCACACTACTCCTAAATGGCTCATGTCTTACTTTAGACATTTCTAGAATATAGCTCTGACATAGAGAACATTTCCCTTAGAGAGAGTGGTCAGTGGCTTCACAAAAACCCAGTTAACTTCCTATGTCCCAAGGGAGTAGTAGGTAGGACTATTTATTTTATCTGAGTCCTTATTTTCTTTTCTTTCTTTTTATTGGGGGGAGGGGAGAGGATTTTGCTATAGGGCGCGTGCGCTCGCCAGACAGACCGAGAGAGACAGACAGAGAGAAGTCACCCCCCAGGGGGGAGGGCCATGATGCAATCCCTTCTCCTCCATTCTCCTCTCAGGATCTTGGGCCCGCATGCACATACACCCGGCGTGAGTTTAAGCCACCGGGTCCGGGACTCAAACCGCGGTTGACTATGTGGGAGTCCAGCAACATAGCCATTACGCTAACTGCTGGTCCCAAGTCCTCATTTTCTAAAGCATGTTGATCCAAAGGTATAGAATATGGAGTAACTGCCTCTCTTAATGTAATGGAGGTGCTAACACCCAGTCCTGGCGGCTTCCTGTGACGTGTGGGAGGGAGCCTTCAGCAGTTATGTCCACAGCAGACTAGTTCTCCACTTCTATGCACTGTTGAAAAGCTGGGTGGTTTTTCTTATATAATAATTGCCATCCTAACTGACAGTGCTGCAACCACAATGTTGGCAAATCAAGACTCACAACAATTTAGCAATTCTTTTGCTACTTGCTAGTCTAACAGGTAGGTCATAAACCCACTTTCCCGAAGAAGAAACAGGATCTGTGATAGTAAGTGACCTGCCGAGCTGGTCGCTGCTGGCCTGCGGGCCAGATTCGGTGGCTCCGACCACAGCTCCATCTGCCGCCCACATAGTTCCTGGGATATTTTCCATTTCTCTCTACTTAACTTCAGATGTGGTTATTTCTGTGGTCCGGATCTTAATTGAAATATTCAGCATTGACTTAGATGGATTTAATCCTAGCGTAGATTTGTATTGATAAAAAATAAAATAAAATAAATAAAATAAAGAGCAAGGATATACTTCTTCCCTGTCTGTGGTATCCCACAGACCATCATGCCTAATCTAAGCATGGATGTGCTTCTAGAAAATTCTATTGTAAAATTGTGCTTGTATTACAAGCAGCTCTCTGGGTTCTGAAATAAAGAGTCATGCTGTAGAATCTTGAAAACAAAACCAAAAAGTTCATATAGTCTTTATGTTTTGATTTGGAGACCTTTTCAGGCATCCCTTGAGGATCGGCTTGTAGTAGAGACCGAGCAGTGTGCCAAGAATAAAAAAATGAGTCATGTCCCTTTATACTGTTTTCTCAGACTTCTCTTGCTTCAGCCGTTAAGCCGTGGGCATGGTAGGACTAGATAATTAGTGACACAGACGAACATATGAATGCACACAAATATTTACTCTTCATATCTTTGACAGGCATACCCTCATTTTTAATCCCATTTGCAAAGTCTTTTTTAAATTTCGTTCCATGTGGAACCCAGTGATGGCGTAATGGTTACATCGCTGGACTCCCATGTACTTGACCACAATTCAAGTCCCGGACCCGGTGGCTTAAACGTCACACCAGGCACGTGTGTGTGCGTGCCCAAGATCCCAAGAGGAGAATAGAGGAGAAGGGACTGCGGCGTGGCCATTCCCCAGGGAGGGGAGTGATTTCTTGCTTTCTGTCTCTCCACCTCTGTCTCTCTGGTGAATGCACGTGCCCTATAGCAAAAATATCTCTCAAAAACTTCTTTAATTTCATTATTTCTTATTTACATTTGATTGCAGTGCGTCTTTAAGGCACATAGTATGGTTTTTCCGAAGCACGCAGGCCGTTTGTGATCATTTTCAACAAAGAACCTTATGTTCCTGAGTCTGTTTCTTCTGAGCCCGCCCTCACCCCGCACCCACGCCCTCCCATACAGTCTCTGGAATCCGCATTGTCCCCTCTCCTTTAACGTCTTTCAGTCTTTCCATTTTTACCAGAGTGCAGACATCTGGTATATAATCAAATAAAACTTCCCCCAAACACTCTTGTCTTTTGAGTATCCAAAAGAACAAGACGGATGAGCAGGGAGCTCCAGTAAGCTGATTGCACACACCTGAGAATAATGTGACGTAGGGGAGAGAAGGCGGGCCACCGTGGCCTGTGCCACTTCAGTAACTGGGAGGTTGGTTTTGCCATAAGACATTGAATTTGGGGCCAGCAGCTGGTGGAGTGGTTAAGGAACTGGACTCCCACATGGCTGACTGTGGTTCGAGTACCAGGCCTGGCAGTTTGCTTTCTCACTTTTTCTCTCTCTCTCTCTCTGTCTTTTTTTTTTTCCCCCTGAAGAGAGGTTTTTGCTATAGGGCAAGTGCGCTCTCCTGAAAGACAGAAAGAGACAGAGAGACAGAAAGCGAGAAATCACCCCCCAGGGGGGATGAGCACGCCGCAATCCCTTCTCCTCCAGTCTCCTCTCAGGATCTTGGGCACGCACGCACATGCACCCAGTGTAAGTTTAAGCCACCGGGTCCAGGACTCAAACTGCGGTTGACTACGTGGGAGTCCAGCAACATAGCCATTACGCTAACTGCTGGTCCCATAGAAAGTGAGACATCACTCCCCAGGGGGAATGGCCTCGCCGCAATCCCTTCTCCTCCATTCTCCTCTCAGGATTTTGGGCACACACGCACACACACCTGACATGAGTTTTAAGCTGCCAGGTCCAGGACTTGAACTGTGGTTGACTACATGGGAGTTCAATGAGATAACCATTACAACATCAATTGATCCCCACCCCCCGCGCCGGGCTGTCTTTCTCTGGTGAGCACGCATGGCTTATAGCCACTATTTAAAAAATAAACTAATAATTTTTTAAAATGACTTCTTTTACGACAACTTTTATTCCGTATATACACATAGAATCACAGCTCGTTTAAACATGGAATTCTGGTTAATATGTTTTACATTTGTGTGTGGTCATGTGTGGTCCCATCCATGTCATTTGTGGTCCCATTCGTGTCATTTGTGGTCCCATCCATGTCTTTTTGTTATCTGGCTTAGTTTTTACCCATTTCGTACAGTTTTGCTCTTAATAGGGAAACCTGCAGTCCAGTTAATGTCATTATACCTTAGACCTTCTAACGTAGCTTTTAAAATGGGCTTCAGGGGAACAGCAGTTAGCGTAATGGTTATGCCTCTGGACTCCCATGTAGTCGACTGCAGTTCGCGTCCCGGACCTGGTGGCTTAAACTGACGCCAGGCACGTGTGCGTGCGTGCCCAAGATCCCAAGAGGAGAATGGAGGAGAAGGGATTGCGGCATGGCCATCCCCCCTGGGGGGTGATTTCTCGCTTTCTGTCTCTCTGTCTCTCTCTGTCTGTCTGGTGAACGCACGCACCCTGTAGCAAAAACCTCTCCAAAAAAAAAGGCTTCAGGACAATTGTCTAGTCCCAGAGACTGTCCTCAAGAACTGCACGCCACAGCTGCAAACTCCCAGAATTCATTTGTATACGGATTTTTCAGCTGCTAGCTCTCTCATGAAGGTTTTGTACATTCCATGCCACCAGCCTGGCATGGCTAGGTCTCTGTCACTTACTTTTTATAGGCTATAACAGAGCCAAGAAGCAGTCTAAGCTTATCCATATTGGGAGCCTTCTTTGAATGTGGCAGAGAGTAGCCGAGCTGGAATGAAAGGCATATCGTGAAGAAGAAAATGATGTCTGGGTGTCTGAAAAACACAACTAGAAACCACTGACACGGGCTGACGTCTCTCAGAGCATGTTACCCTCAGCCTCCTGTCTCCGACATC
Source organism: Tupaia tana (assembly GCA_026018925.1). NCBI lineage: Eukaryota > Metazoa > Chordata > Mammalia > Scandentia > Tupaiidae > Tupaia > Tupaia tana. The sequence continues at coordinate 11,971,850 of JAKSZU010000025.1, read as the reverse complement.
CAGCTGAACTCTGGCCCTCACACCTTCCAACCTAGCAAGAGGCCTGAGAGACTTTCTGTGGCCCATTTCTCAGCCGGGAAATTCTGTGTTTGTCGAGCTGGGTGAACATTTAGTAGATGGGTGAAGAGCAAAACTTTATTGTTGTGACGCTTTGTGTTTTGTTTTGTTTTACCAAGTATTTTCTAACACTTCTTTGTGTTATTTTTTTTTTATTTTTGGAGAGGATTTTGCTATAGGGCACGTGCTCTCTCCAGAAAGAGAGAGACAGAGAGACAGAAAGCGAGAAATCATCCCCCGGGGGGGATGGCCACGCCACAATCCCTTCTCCTCCATTCTCCTCTCGGGATCTTGGGCACGCACGCACACGTGCCCGGCATGAGTTTAAGCCACCGGGTCCGGGACTCGAACTGCTATCGGCTACATGGGAGTCCAGCGACATAGCCATTACACTGACTGCTGGTCCCCCTCATGTTATTTTTAAGACACTATACAACAAGGAGCAAAGGTGAATGTTACTCCATGTCCACAGGAGGTTAGAGACCTAGAATCCCCCAGTTTCCTGTCAAACAATATATTAGGCGGTATCTTAGCATCTCGGGACAGAAAGTTGGACTTCTTGATGAATGTGTGTTCAGCATTTATTAGAGTTCCCAGCTAAGTCAAAAGTATATAAACTACCTTTTCTTCTATTTTATTTTACGATTGCATTAACTTAATTACCTCCACAATATTAGACTCCTGCCAAAGAAGCCAAGATTTCTGTTTTTAAGAGGATAAAATAAGAACCGAGATTCACTTCCTCTGAATTAAAATGCCATGGAGATTTGAGTTCTTTGACTTGGTGTTTCCCATTGGGAGAAGTAAACTTGTTATTTTTTTTTTTTTTTTTGAGCTGAATTATAGGTTTCACGTGATCGGACTTTCTTTTCTAATTGTTTTCATATGTTTCAGCACTCGGTATTTTCTGCTAGTCTGTGGATCTTCTCAACCACGTAGCAATTAATTACAGAGGGAAAAAACTCTCCAAGGAACAATAGACACGTTAGAAATCTTTGGAGCAGGAACAGCTGTAGCCAAGTGCCAGACACGCATCCCTCTGCACCCGTCCCGACCAGATGCTACGTCGCTGGTTCTTGCCTCTCAGCCCCGCGGGTACCAGGCCCGGCCGGACGTGTGACTTGCACGTACCTTTGTGGCTCTGGGTACGGCTGCCCCAGTTGGAGACAGGATGAACAGGGAGGTTTCTGGTGTTGCCCGAGGCATTCCCAGGAGGACTAACAGGCTTTTCTGGAGAGCCCAGTTTCTTTCAATAGAGCAGACCGACTGCCAGGTTGAGCTGGTAGCTTCTGCATTGCCAAGTGAAAGGGGTGAAAGAAAATGCCAGCTTTTCTTTAGTTAAAAATCATTATCTCGTTCACTTTGAAATATGGCAGCCTTAGACACATGGAAACCAGAGCTTTCCCTCCCCCGTCACCTGTCCCGGGCCACGATCCCTCCTACCACGATGGCCTTACTCATGTTGGACGAGGCTGCAGTCTCACAAGGCTGGAGCAGGTCCGGCCTTTCCTGTCTCAGGCTGGGCTGTGATCACCAGCGAAGGCCTTCTCAAAGCAGCTCATTCATTGATGAGTGACCTGGAAGGAGTAAAAAGTGTCAAAGCTCCCCGTGACTATGAAGCCAGACAGCCGAGATCTGCCCCTTCACGTTCCTTAAATTCACTTCACCTAGTTCCAGGTGTCCCGAACGAGAGACCCTGCTCCTCTCCTCTCCCACAAGGGCACTAGGCCAGCTGCAGGGACAGCTATTGAGAAATGAAGTGAAGCACCCGAAGTCCCCAGTAGGCTGCCCGTAAGGCCCTTGGGAGGGGGTGGGAGAGGAAAGTGTGTCTTCTTTGTTGAGAATGTTGTGTAGGATAATCCTTGATCTGATGACCGTGCACTGTATGCGTGCTCTGAAAAACCATAGCAAATGCCATACAGCAGTTAGCCTAACTGCTATGTCGCTGGACTCCCATGTAGTCAACCGCGATTCGAGTCCCAGACCCGGTGGCTTAAACTCACACCAGGCACATGTGTGTGCGTGCCCAAGATCTCAAGAGGAGAATGGAGGAGAAGGGATTGCGGTGTGGCCGTCCCCCCGGGGGAGTGATTTCTCACTTTCTGTCTGGCGATTGCACGTGCCCTATAGCAAAAACCTTTCCAAAAAAAAAGAATATATATTACTTTTTCCTCTCTATCAGTCTGCCTTAAAGTTCTGAATTTACAGGACTCAAGCAGTTAGGAGAAAATCAGGCCTCAGGACAGTTTTTCAGGTGGGTGGGAGTGGCTTTAAGTGGTCAGTGATATGGAAAGCTTTTTTCAAGTCCTCGTATCTAAGTTGAGATCGCTTGAAAATGAGCCCTGCCACACTGGGCTTGTAGCCTAAAAGACACACCCAGGGGACTCTGAATCCTGGCCGGCCTTACAGCATTCATAAGGCCCCAGATTTTCCCTGCTCACATTGGCATCCCGTAGCAGCAGGGCCATTTGCATACATGCATATATTTTATGCCAAAGAATTATGCCTGGGTTGAGAGAATTCAAGGTCCAAGACTCCTGTCAAAAAGTAGAAAGAGGGACCAGCAGTTAGCGTAATGGCTATGTCGCTGGACTCCCACGTAGTCGACCGCGGTTCGAGTCCTGGACCCGGCGGCTTAAACTCACGCCGGGTGCGTGTGCGTGCGTGCCCAAGATCCCTAGAGGAGAATGGAGGAGAAGGGATTGCGGCGTGGCCATCCCCCCTGGGGGGTGATTTCCTGCTTTCTATCTCTCTGTCTCTCTCTGTCTGTCTGGCGAGCGCACGCGCCCTGTAGCAAAAACCTCTCCAAAAAAAGAAAAAAAAAAAAGAAAGTAGAAAGAGATTCCGGCAGAAGGTCTGCTTTCACTCCAGAATACAAAGTTATGTGAGGTTATGTGCCCCATGTCAGGGCGTGAGATTTGAAAAGTCCTCGTGAACTGTGACGTGTTGTGGAGATAGAGTAAGGGATGGTTAGTTAGCATTCTGCCATCATCAATTCTGTCAATTGTACCCAACAATGCAAATCACAACTTTTACTTATTTATTTATCTTAATTTGACCAGAGTGAGAGAGAGAGAGAGAGAGAAAGTGAGAAAGCAAGCTGCCAGGTCCGGGACTCCAACCACAGTCAGCCATGTGGGAGTCCAGTGCCCTTAACCACCACACCACCTGCTGGTCCCATAGGCTCTTTATTTATTTTATTTTATTTTATTTTTATTTTTATTTTATTTATTTATTTAAATTTGACCAGAGAGAGACAAAGTGAGAGAGAGAGGAAAAGTGAAAAAGCAAGCCGCCAGACCCAGAACTCGAACCATAGTTGGCCATGTAGTAGTCCAGTGCCCTTAACCACCACGCCACCTGCTGGCACTGAAAATGTCTCCCTGTTTTTCTGCTGCCCTCCTCCTGGCACTGTGTCTGACTTGGTCCTTTATTTAACGACGAGTGCAGCCGTCTATTCACTGTCAGAGAATCGGGCCTCTGCAGACAGATTGCCTGGATAGGAACTTTGCTTCCTCATGTTTTTGCCATTGGTCACATGCGCTTGCCGGATAGTCAGAGAGAGGGAAAATAAGAAATCACCCCCCAGGGGGGATGGCCACACCAAATCTCTTCTCCTCCATTGTTCTTTCGGGATCTTGGGTGCATACGCACTTGCACCCAGCGTGATTTTCAAGCCACTGGGTCCACAGTTCAAACCACAGCTGCCCGTGAGAGAATCCAGTGCCTTCACACTTGCCAGCCCCTCCTGGACTTGCATTTTTTTTTTTTTTTTTGGAGAGATTTTCACTATAGGGCGCGTGCGCTCGCCAGACAGACAGATAGAGACATAGAGACAGAAAGCGAGAAATCACCCCCCAGGGAGGATGGTCACGCCGCAATCCCTTCTCCTCCATTCTCCTTTCAGGATCTTGGGCATGCATGCACACGCGCCCGGCGTGAGTTTAAGCCACCAGGTCCAGGACGCGAACTGCGGTCGACTACGTGGGAGTCCAGCAACATAGCCATTACACTAACTGCTGGTTCCCCCTGGACTTGCATTTTACCAAGGACTAGCTCTGACTGTGGACACATTTCTTAGCAAAATCTTGCTCTATACAATAGGGATAACACTGTTCTTACAGAGTTAGCGTGGGGGTGGAAGGAGTGAACTTTCAGAAAGAAGGTTGGCATGTAATATGCCTAGACTGCTAGCCCCCTTCATTATGATCGTCAGTATTTTGTCAAGTTTATTTCCTGTGTTATTCATCACAGAGCATTGTGTACATGCATCTGACGTGAGGGGAGTACCTTTGACGTGGTCTGGCCACTCTGTGGTCCCCATCCTTCAGCTCATCAGGATCTTGGGCATCCAGAGATATGCCTGGCACATTGGCGAGCAACCAACCAGGGATCTGAACCCCAGTCGGCCATGTGGCTTCCGTCAATACTATGCTATGGACTTTGCTAGCTAGGCTGGGCCTCAGTGTACTTTTTACATAATGTCCTTGAAAAAGTCAAGTCAATAACCTATCATTTTCTACTGACTACTCTTTCTGACCACAGTAAACCAATACCAGTTGGTCCTTGGTAGACATGCTGGCTAATGAAGGGGGGCGGGGGAGGGGGATGGACAGTCAGATGTACAATTCAAAGGGCAGGGTTTTGGGACCAGTAGATAGCATAATGGTTACATTGCTGGACTCCCATGTAGACGACTGTGGTTCAAGTCCCAGCCCCGGCGGCTTCAAAACTCATGCTGGGTACATGTGCATGCATGCCCAAATCCCAAGAGGAAAATGGAGGAGAAGGGATTGTGGCATGGCTATCCCCCCTGGGGGGTGATTTCTCACTTTCTGTCTCTCCTTCTCTCTGGCAACTGCATACTCCCTATAGCAAAAATCTCTCTCTCAAAAAAAAAAGCAGGGTTTCATATGTTTTTTTAATTTTTTTTCTTTTTGGGGAGAGACATAGAGACAGAGAGGGAAAGTAAGAAATCACCCTGCAGAGGGATGGCCATGTTGCAACCCCTTCTCTTCCATTCTTGAGATATTGGGCACATGTACACAGACTCACGCATGGGCTTGGCATCATTTTCAAGCATCTGGGTCTGAAACTCAAAACATGGAGTTGGCCATGTGGGACTCCAACACCTTAACCACCATGCCATTGCTGGCCCCATAGGATTTCATATTTTAAGAAATAAATTTATCTTTATTTAGCATAGCATCACACCTCAGCGCCCCACCCCCCAAATTCTGTGTTTTAAAACTCTATGGAGAACAACGGCTAGCAGTGAGTAGGAGTTCTCTGAGCATGACTAATGATGCTTTGATTTTCCAATTGTCAGATGGAGCAAAGGCCTGCGGTAACCTGAACATGAAGGCCTCCTCTGGAGGCTGTAGGGCAGGGCACCAGCAGTGGGCCATCTGGTCAACCAGAGCATGCAGCGCTTCATTGCTTATGGTGTTCTCAGCCAGGCTCATTCCTCCTGTCTTCATTTCTGAGATGAGCTTGCCCTTTGAGGATGAAGAATTTACTCTTAATCCTCTCTCAGAAAGAAGATATACAGTAGGTGAACTTTCTTTAGAAGTCAAGGCATTGGGACCAGCAGTTAGCGTAATGGCTATGTCGCTGGACTCCCATGTAGTCGACTGTGGTTTGAGTCCCGGACCCGGTGGCTTAAACTCATGCCGGGCACGTGTGCGTGCGTGCCCAAGATCCCAAGAGGAGAATGGAGGAGAAGGGATTGCGGCGTGGCCATCCCCCTTGGGGGGTGATTTCTCGCTTTCTATCTCTTTGTCCCTCTCTGTCTGTCTGGTGAGTGCACGCGCCCTATAGCAAAAAAAAAAAAAAAAAAAAAAAAAAAAAAAAAAAAAAACTCTCAAAAGAAAAAAAAAGAAGTCAAGGCATTTTATGTATTTATCATCTTACAAACTGAATAGGTAGTAAATGATGAAAAAAAATCTTCGACATTGTAGTATTACTTACAAGCATAGAAGCAAGCCTGGTCTTATGAGTAGTTGGAAGAATGGATTTTGGTTTGAATGCTCTCTAGAAACAATTCACTGTCTGCTCCCCGCTCCCAGAACAAAAACAAAAAGAAAGCAAAGTGGAAAAAGTCCTAAGGCTTACGGCTGATACTTGGCCATCAAATTGCATACCTCTAGGAATACAATGTGCCTAAGTTTCAAAGGGGCCTTCAAGACCCCTTTGAAAATGGAAATAGTCCACACTAATCATTTTAAAGCCGGTCTGGCAAAATGTCTTACCACAGTGTCCTGGACATCTAGCATATAACAAAGAAGTTCTGGAAGGTAAGGAGCCATGGGAGTAGAAGGAAGAATGATGAGAGTGTGCAAAGCAAGATAAGCGTTTATGCCTTGGGTCCATCTTAAAAGGGACCTTAGGGACCAGCAGTTAGCGTAATGGCTATGTCACTGGACTCCCACGTAGTCGACCGCGGTTCGAGTCCCGGACCCGGCGGCTTAAACTCACGCCGGGCGCGTGTGCGTGCGTGCCCAAGATCCCAAGAGGAGAATGGAGGAGAAGGGATTGCGGCGTGGCCATCCCCCCTGGGGGGTGATTTCCTGCTTTCTATCTCTCTGTCTCTCTCTGTCTGTCTGGCGAGCGCACGCGCCCTATAGCAAAAACCTCTCCAAAAAAAAAAAAAAAAGGGACCTTAAACTATTCCAGATGTTTCAGGTTAGCTCAGTTCTGCAGAAAGACCTTCCTCACAGTTTGCAATCTGGTGACACAATCTAAATGTGCCATGGCATTAGTTTTTTCTCCAGACCAGTTTCTCGATGGCTTGATCTCTTGCCCTATGTCTGAAATGAGTCAAATACCTACTGGGTACATCATTGCGAATGTGATAAAGGAAAAAAGAACAGCAACAGATAACTTCCAGTTTTTTTCCAATTTCATGAAAAGTATTGGGACTGTCCCTTTCAGAGCCATTTAGGATCATGCCTTTATGATGCTGATAAAGTCGTGCAAATTAAACGTATTTTTTGTATTGCTCGTGTCTGGCTAAATTCAAGATTTTAAAGCCCATCCTAACTCTGCTCCAACTCTGGATTAAAATAATAAACAGATGTCATTTGAACTAACGGTCTCAATAAGACTTTTCACTAACAACACAGTTGTCTGTCTGGAGAGGAGCTTTTCGATTTTTTTTTTTTTTTTTTTTTTTTTTTGGTCTGTCTGCATGTGGAGTTCCATTTGATTTTGCTCTATCAGTCAAAAGCAACTAAGTGAAGAGCAAGAAGCTGTTCGAGATATTATTCTGCGCAAAGAAAACCCTTTCCTGGCACATCAACACGGCAAAGATTCGGAGTCAGAAGATGAAGTTGCGTGTCGACTGCCTGACCTTGAGAAAGATGACTTTGCCGCAAGGAGAGCGAGGATGAACCAGCCCAAGCCAGTGGTGCCATTGAATCAGCTCCTCTATGGGCCTTATGGGAAAAGAGAGGCAGAGACCGCAGATGGCAGCAGACAACTCTCAAAGGGACTCTCAGCCAAGAAAAGTCTAGAAAGTAAAAGGTGTGCACTGTGTGGGTGTCTGTGAAAGAGAGAGAACAAAACGAAGCAAAGTTGTCTTGTCAAGTCCCCGTGCCTCCCTTTCCTGGTCCAGTTAGATGTACTTGGTAAACAGGATGCACTTCTCTTGAAGTGGAAGGTCAGAGAGCCAGTCTCCCCTGACCAGCAGTTAGCGTAATGGCTATGTCGCTGGACTCCCATGTAGCCGACCGCAGTTCGCGTCCTGGACCTGGTGGCTTAAAACTCACACTGGGCGCGGGACCAGCAGTTAGCGTAATGGCTATGTCGCTGGACTCCCACGTAGTCGACCGCGGTTCGAGTCCCGGACCCGGCGGCTTAAACTCACGCCGGGCGCGTGTGCGTGCGTGCCCAAGATCCCGAGAGGAGAATGGAGGAGAAGGGATTGCGGCGTGGCCATCCCCCCTGGGGGGTGATTTCCTGCTTTCTATCTCTCTGTCTCTCTCTGTCTGTCTGGCGAGCGCACGCGCCCTATAGCAAAAAAACCTCTCCAAAAAAAAAAAAAAAAAAAAAAACTCACACTGGGCGCGTGTGACTGGGCGCGTGTGCGTGCGTGCCCAAGATCCCAAGAGGAGAATGGAGGAGAAGGGATTGCGGCGTGGCCATCCCCCCTGGGGAGTGATTTCTCTCTTTCTGTCTCTCTGTCTCTCTCTGTCTGTCTGGCAAGCGCACGTGCCCTATAGCGAAAACCTCTCCAAAAAAAAAAAAAGAGAGAGAGAACCAGTCTCCCCTAAATAAAAGACAGATAGCACAGAGTGGTCATGTCTGAAATAGGACTGAATTTGCCAAGTAAACACAGAACTCAGTGTGTAGACACTGGAACCCAGGCCTATCCCCACACAGGGGTGCTCATGGCATCAGTTGGTGTTATCAGGCAAAAATGACGTGTGCCGTCACCTGGCAGGGTGGTCACCTCTCCCAGCTGTCCCAGTCCAGTCAAAGGGGGCGGGAAGCGTGCTTACTCCCTGGTTCTAGGCTTTTCTAGGCTTTTCTCTCTTATTAGTTCCTTTTAGATGTCAGAAGGGAAAAAAATGAGGCTTGCTCTTTTTTGCCCCACACCAGCAAGATTATCTGGACAAATGAAGAGGGCTATTTCCATCGAAAGAACTTCTCAAACATATAATACACTTCTCCGTGTTCTACCATGGAGACTGTGTTCAAATGAGTTCCTTCCTCCCACCTTTTTCCCTAGCCTCATAATTCATGTTGGAGTGAATTGGGGAAGGGAAAATTGTAGTAAGAGGGGGTTTGGACAATGATTTTTTTTTAATCCTAAGAGGAGTATGATTTCGTTTAAGGTGTCCACTTGCTAGATTTCCTCCTGCAGAGTGTACTATATATAGAGAGAGAGAAATTAGAAATTAGAGTTAGCATCTTCTTTATCAAAATGACGTATATTTGCCCAAAACATTAGAGGTCTCAAAGTCGTTTGAACTGTTTGTGCTTTACAGAGTTGAAATGATTCTTTGACAGAGTGATCATGCTCCGTGGAGTAGTTAGCTGGGGGTTTGGGAGTTTTGCTATTGTTACTGTTACTGTTGTTTTAGGTTTTGGTAGGGTGTGTGCGCTTGCCAGAGAGAGAGAGAGACAGAGAGACAGAATGCAAGAAATCATCCCCTGGGGGGATGGCCACACCACAGTCCCTTCTCCTCCATTCTCCTGATGGGATTCTAGGCACGCACGCACACACACCCAGCGTGACTTTCAAGCTTCCAGGTCTGGGACTCGAACTATGGTCAGCCATGTGAGAGTCTCGCACCTTAACTGCCATGCCACCTGCTGCCCCCTCCCTTTTTTTGTTTTTAAGGAAGTGCCAGATTTAAAGAAAAACTATAATGGATTCCTGGCTGTAGAACAGGGATTATAGTGGAAAAGACCTGGTATCATTTTTTTTCAGAACATGCTTCAGCTTCAGAAGGCTCCTGGTCTTCGCGGTTCTTACGGGCGATGCCTGTAACAAACCATTCTTGGCGGGCCTTGTGGAGGGATCTGTTGTTGCAAGTGAAGCAAAGGCTTTTGGGTAACCAGCTGTATCAGGCATATCAGGGGCGATCAGCAATTTGAGTTAGGGAATGGAGCAGGTTTTGTATCTCCCTTTTCCCTTTCTCCTCCATGCAAGTTTAATTCCTGGTATTTCCAGCTGCATTTGTGTGTTGTCACCTGACCCTGTGTTTGGGGGCACAGCTCTGGGTCTGGTCTGGGGCAGCTCATGACCTCTGTAAAGGACATCAAAGAACTGATAAACAGGGAAGAAGTGCCTCTTTGCTAACCCCTCCTTTGATCCAAACTAAAAACAAATAGAAAATTCTGTCACCTTCCTATTTCCACAGCCTTTACAAATGCAGCAAGTTGACCAGGTAACCAGAGACCACCTCTTGGTTTCCTGGCTTGAATGATATATTTTGAAAGTGAATAAATAAATAAATAAATAAATAGGTAATATATATCTATAATTTTGAGATTTTTTAAAGAGGTTTTTGCTATAGGGCGTGTGCGCTCACCAGACAGACAGAGAGAGACATAGAGACAGAAAGTGAGAAATCACCCCCCAGGGAGGATGGCCACGCCGCAATCCCTTCTCCTCCATTCTCCTCTCGGGATCTTGGGCACACACGCACACGCGCCCGGTGTGAGTTTTAAGCCACCGGGTCTGGGACGCAAACCACGGTCGACTACGTGAGAGTCCAGCGACATAGCCATTACTCTAACTGCTGGTCCCAATTTTGAGATTTTTTTAAAATCTTTTTTCCAGTTGTCACTTTCTTTTTTATTATTTATATTTTTTATTATTATTCATAATAAATAGTTAGAAATTAGTTAGAAATCGACTTTGCATGTGATAAATACTCATACAGATGCTATAATAGTTAGTTAGAAATCGACTTTGAATGTGATAAATATTCATACAGATGCCACAGTTTTGATTTCATTCACAACTTGATCCACATGGCCAGCCAGTGGTCACTTCCTGTTCAGAATCGACTTCATCGAACCTTCTGGCCATTGCGGGTTAATGGCTGAGAGGGTTAGTATGTGAACAGCATCCCAGCCTGTTCCACATGAGTCCTAGAACTTGGATCACGCAGCACTCGTTACCAACATTTTACTGGGGCAGTAAAAGACATCCCCAGAGGGCTGGGGGATTCAATCAGCAAACTCGAATACATTAGAGAAACTTGGATGGCGTGAGCCTCGGGCATCATTAGTGTCCAAATGAAATCTCATTACCATTCTTACCAGTCTTTCGCAAGCCCTGGATTTTCTTCTTCTTTTTTTTTTTCTTTTTCTCTTTAAATTTATTTATTTTTTACATTAATTCACTATACATCATTACAGCATACAAATGAATTTTCCATCCAAAATACACTGTGTATTGGCTCAATCAATCCTTGATTCCCTATCCCTCACCCTCTGCCATGTCCCACCCCCCTCCCACATTGTCTCTGGTATCCATGGTTGCTTTCTATGCCTTCCCCCTCCCATTTAATTGATTTGCTAATGAATTTAATTAGTCTAAATATATCCAATAGCTAGCACAGCTGATATATACCTATACATGAACCCAAGTCTGACTTTAGGCATAAACCTCAGTGAGTAGAGTGAACATATTATAAAGTAGTACCTAGCTGGGGCTATATAGCTTACTGCTCTTCTTGAAATTACCTGCTGAACTTGCTATTGAAAGTAGTTAGATTACTTATGATATTGTGTGATCAACAAAATGTTGGGGGAAAGGGAATGGAAGACAACTGTATATAGCAGAGATAGTGTAATAAGAGAGTGGGAAAGGCAGAGGGTCAAACATGGGGTAAAAATCATATATATACGTATACATATGTATGAAAGGAGAAATGGAATATTATTGATGATAACATGCATGATTAAGCCACTATGCAGTTTATTCTAGATGGGAAACCACATTTAGTACATTGTGATGATGCTCAGGGAATGAATATTAAGTAATTTAAAAAAATTGCAGGAGAAAAAAAAAGTTGCTGGATTTTCTTCTTAAAGTGTAGTGGAGAGTGATATCTGGTGGGAAAACTCGTCGCGGTGGCCACAGGACAGCGTAGGCAAACGGAACCACAGCTCCAGCATGGGAAAGACACCTGCCTCGTTTTGTTCTTTCCTCTGTCTCTGAATTTCCATCCTTGACCCTCTGTCTGCTCCCCTTCCTTGAACCTGATTTATCCGATGACGTTGGGACCTGGATCCAACTGGCAGAACCCAGGCCCAGACAGAAGTGGCGAGGTCAGTAGTGACATGTGTCTCAAGGGCTCAGGAGGGTGAGCCCGCGGAAGGACTCAGGAGGGTGCCAGACCTGCACAGGGATGACCTGGCCCAGCGGAGGATCCAGGGCAGCCTCGGCCCTCAGCGCGAGCTCCGGAACTTTGTCACGCTCCCCAGTATCACAGAAGCGGACTTGGAGACGTGGGAGAGGCTGAAGGTGTCAGGAGAGATGAGGTGTGTCATGTTTCCCTTGAGGTTTCCCCTGTCGGTGGCACTGTTTAACCTCAAGGCCATCAAATGCTTATCCTCACATTATTTTTTATTTTGATGGTTACATAAAGTACCTGTCAAAACGCAGAGTTCCTGGAGACCAGCATATTTGCCCTGATAAAATGAAACTGATTAATACTAAAAATTAGGAGCCACATGGACAGAAAGCATCCTCTTGAACCCGGCCAATGTAATGTGTACAGTTACTGGTTTCAATGGGCTTGATGGCTGTAAGGAATTTTAATTTGATTTTTTTAATGTATTTATTTGTTAAAAACGTTTTTTCTAAAGAATTTACTTTAATTATTATTGTTGTTGTTATTTAACTTGCCATTGTCATCAGAGACAGAGAGAGACAGAGAGAAGGAAAGTGGGAAAGCAAACCGCCACATCCGAGACTGGAACTGCTGTCGGCCATGTGGGAGTCCAGCGCCTTAACCACCATGACACCTGCTGGCTCTTTAGCTTGATGTTTTAATCATTCTAATTACTCTACTGTCCCTAAGATTTTCCTTAAGCCATCATTTCTGTTCGAATAGATGTTCTGAAAGCTATAGAAACCCGAAGCATTATTTACAGCAAGGTAATATTGCTTCATTTGATTGGTTCATGGAAAAACACCGTAGAAATATTTTTCATAGGTCTGGGTTTGTTTTTAAAACCTCTTCTTGGTTTGCACTTGCCTTAGAAATCTTTGAAACTTGTTTCTGGTTCTGAGCAGGGACGGAGAGGCCCAGCCCCTTCCTGCCCCCACCCCTCCACCAGAGATCAAAGCGGAAACTGCCATTCGCGATGATTTTGCCAGCCGCAAAGCCAGGGCCTGGAAGAAAGCTCCCAGCACTAAGCAGAAGTTCGTGCACTTTGGGCCGGTGACAGAGATAGACCAGCAGACCTGGCGGCGGCTGAGCATTGGCCAGGCTGGCCCCAGGGAGGCTGCCCAGGACACCGTCCGCCACAGCAGCAAGATGCAGACTTACTCTGGGGCCCTCGCCTCGCCGGCCACGTGCAGCTCAGAGAAAGACCAAGTCCTTATCCCACAGAGTGACTGCAGGTACTTTAGCCATGACGTGCCAGGAGGCCTGCTGCTGCCCACAAGTGGGCCGAACCAGTTAACAGCCCCTGGAATGAGAGGTTTTTTTTTTTTTTTTTGAGAGGTTTTTGCTATAGGGCGCGTGCGCTCGCCAGACAGACAGAGAGAGACAGAGAGACAGAAAGCGAGAAATCACCCCCCAGAGGGGATGGCCATGCCGCAATCCCTTCTCCTCCATTCTCCTCTCGGGATCTTGGGCACGCACGCACATGTGCCCGGTGTGAGTTTTAAGCCACTGGGTCCGAGACGCGAACCGCGGTCGACTACGTCGGAGTCCAGCGACATAGCCATTACGCTAACTGCTGGTTCCCTGGAATGAGAGTTTTAACAGACTCAGTCATGTCTGGGGCTCCCCATGGGGGGGAGCGTGTGTGTCACACACATAGCCACTGTGAATGCCAATGATCCTGGCCCAGGACCCTTTTGCCCTCGAATGCATTAAAGACTGCTTTATTGGTTAAAATACTGACTACGGGACCAGCAGGTGGCGTGATGGTTATGTGCTGGACTCCACGTGGCCAGCCATGGTTTGAGTCCCAACCCTGGTGGCTCATATGCACATGTGCATGAATGCCCAGAATCCCTAGAGGAGACTGGAGGATCAGGGACTGCTGTGGCCATCCCCTCCAGGGGGTAATTTCTTACTTTCCCGCTCTTTGTTTCTGGTGAGCTCATGCGCGCTACGGCAAAAACCTTAAAAAAATAAATAAATAAATGTGCTAGATGGAGTGTTATACTGTCATCACGAAATTTTCTTTTAAAGTTGTAAGGATATCTTGATAAGCATTGGCTTTGCCTATAACCTCCTTCTTTCCTATTCTATGAGGTAGGAAAAAATAATGATGAGGCTCCCCAGCCCCAATTTAGAACATCTAAGTAGACATATAAAGAATAGTGGGGGAACCAACAGTTAGTGTAATGTCTATGTCGCTGGACTCCCACATAGTTGACCGCGGTTCGCGTCCTGGACCCGGTGGCTTAAAAAACTCATGCCGGGCGTGTGTGCGTGCGTGCCCAAGATCCCGAGAGGAGAATGGAGGAGAAGGGATTGCGGCGTGAGCATCCCCCCTGGGGGGTGATTTCTCGCTTTCTGTCTCTATGTCTCTTTCTGTCTGTCTGGTGAGCGCACGCGCCCTATAGCGAAAACCTCTCAAAAAAAAAAAAAAAAAAAAAAAAAAAGAATAGTAAAGGTCTCCTCCCTCCCCTACTTTTTCAAATTATATAGTAAATCTGGACTTCTCTTTGGGGGTTTCTGTAAGTCTAGAGTGTCGTTGGGGGGCTCCCCAATCAAATTCGAGAGGAGGCACTTGGTAGACCGGCCTCCGATTTTCATCCTCCTGGATCTTCCCGCTCTGGATCCCTGAACCCTCTTTGGGGGATTCAGTCCTGGGGGCTGCTCTCTCTTCTGTTAGGCTAGTGTGGGACATTGCTAGACTGTAGATTACACGGGAAGCCTCTATTCCCCCTGCACGGGGAGTCCTTGACAGGAGGAAATACTCCTAGCATTCTTCCATGCTTTGCCCTTGAAGTCCAAAGCAAGCAGTGGACAGTCCACAGTGTATAGGACTTCCTCTGTGCCAGACGCGGAGTGACACCGTGGGCTGTCATAAACCCGAGAGACCAGAAACACAGCCAGGGGTCCAGAGGCTGACAGAGGTCAAAGGGGGTTAGAGTATTAATGAGAGCAGCGTCCCCAAGGCTTTGGATCCTGAGGGAGCATCGCTCAGCCCATGGCGACACGCACTTTGGCCAGTGTCCTGTGTCTCCTCTCAGGCCTTGCCAGCATTCACATTCCACTTTCTCGGTCCAATGATGTCAACTGACTTTGGCATGAGGACAGCTGAACTGTCTGATTTAATGGGCAGCTCTTAATCTTCCAGGCTCGGTGACTCCCAGTGCCTCCTTTCATAACGCTTTTTCTTCTCTCTTGCCACCGACCCTCCTTGGCCATCTACCGAAGCATGAGCTCTGGCATAGAGGACTATGGCAAAAGGGCCACACGGCTGGCGCCCGTGCCCGAGTGTCAGGAAGAATGGGTCTGCAGTGTGGGTGCGTGCCCAAGGACTGGGGAAGGTGAGCTGGCTCTCTCCACGAGGTGAAGGGAAGCAGGACAGGTCGGGGCCTCTGGTGTGACTTCTTCCCTAGTGGTAAAGCCCTCTTCTCTGACTATAGTCACATCCCAGCAGCTGCCACAGGGCGTCAAAGAAGAAAGCGAAGGCGTCACTCAAAGAGATTCTGAGGCGCCGCCAGAGGCAGAAGGACCCGCGGAGAGCGGCCAGCCACCGTGAGCCTCGCGTCTGTGGTTGTGGTGTGCTGCCTTTACCGTGTGGCTGTGTGTCCCCCAGACAGCTTGGAGGCACCGCGTGCCCTTGGTGACAGCTGCCGCGCGGAGTGAAGCTGCTTGAAGGAATGTGCCCATCCCAGGATCAGAGCTCTGCTTCTGGGGCCCGCTCTGGGTGGATTTTAGCCTTTGCATGGGGCTGGGGACTGGCCAAGTTCTGTCCTCAGGAATCTGGAGACCCAGAAAGGGAGCCCCGTTCTCCTGTGAGTACCAGCCGCATGCGGGGGCTCACGGTGTTCTGAGCGCGCTGCTCTGGGTGCTGCCGCCTCCGTGGGTGCTGGCTTCTTCTGCCTTGAATTAATGCCAGTGAGTGACGCTACTGAAAACGATTGAGCATTGAGTGGCCTTTGACTGGCTGGACTGAATGTCACCCTAGCGTGTGTCCTTCAACCTCTGAACGGGAGGCTTTGGGGACAGAAGAGAGGTTGGAGAAGATGACAGCTCCCGCCTGGGATGGCAGTGGACTGAAAAGCCAAAGAAAGTTGTCCGCGTCACAGAAAGATGACATGATGGTCAGGAGAACTGGGACGTCCCTTAGACGCACTGGATCCAACTCGAACCAGTTCCTTCCGGTGCCGTTTGCAAAGCAACAGGCTGTGGAAGAACCTGCCAGGGGACCAGTCCCGAGCGATCAGAGGTCAGAAGGTTCTCCTGTGCCCTGTGCCTGCTTCTCCAGCCTGAGCTTGGTCTGCGCGTCGACCGTGTCATTAACGCGTCGTGACATTCTAATGCCCCGACCTGCTATGCTAGAAGCAATGAGGTGACGGCACTTGGCCCAGTCCACCCAGAACCTCTTTGCTATTTTGCATGTAAGCAGGTGTGGGAAGAATAGTTCTATGGCAAATTTACCCGCTAGACGTTCCGACTCTCACCTCCAGGACAGAATCAATGGGAAACTCGTCTTCTTTCCAAGTTCCCGCGGGGAACTTTCCTGAAGGCGTGCAACTTCCTTCTCACCGACTTGATCTCACTTTGATTCCAGGTTCAAAGAAGAGAAATACCCGCTTTGAAATGTATAGTTTAATTGGATTTTCAACAGGGTCTCAGGCTGCGTTTACTCTCCAGCCCTTGCACCCGGATCGTGGCATGTACGGGTCAACTGGGGAATCAAAGCCTTGATCTTCATGGGGATCCAGTGTCACTTGAGCGGGGCATTATCACCGTGCCAGGGAGCTGGCTTCTGCTTCTTATTCAAACAGGGATAAGTGGTTAGTTTGCGCTCACAAGGCGACTAACTGTGTTTGCTCTCAACAAATATTAGTTACGTAGTTACTGTCTTACATGCAAAACATGCTGGATGCTGGGGGATAATCTTAGATGAGCGGTAAAATCATTTCCCTCTCACTTCAAATTAAGCAAATGCTAGTCTACAATACTGAAAGACAGACCCAGCTGGGACCAGCAATTAGCGTAATGGCTATGTTGCTGGACTCCCATGTAGTCGACTGCGGTTCGAGTCCCGGGCCCTGTGGCTTAAAACTCACACCAGGCGCGTGTGCGTGTGTGCCCAAGATCCCGAGAGAATGGAGGAGAAGGGATTGCAGCGTGGTCATCTCCCCTGGGGGGTGATTTCTTGCTTTCTGTCTGTCTGTCTGTCTGGCGAGCGCACACGCCCTATAGCAAAAACCTCTCCCCTCCCCCCCAAAAAAAGAGGAAATACAGACCCAGCTAATTATTGATCCTGAAATGTCTTGTTGGCGCTAAAAGTTACACAAATGTATCAATAGGTATATATAATATTCTTTTCTATCTTTCTTTCATTTATTTATTTAAATTTGCTATAGAGTGTGTGCACTCACCAGAGAAAGAGAGAAAGACAGAGAGAGAGAAAGTGAGAAAGTATCCTGGAGGGAGAGCCACGCCATAATCCATTTTTCCTCCATTCTCTTATTGGGATTTTGGGCACACGTGCACATGGGCCCAGCGTGTTCCTCAAGCTTCCGGGTCTGCAACTGAAACCATGCAGTACACCCTGTAGGAGTCCAGCATCTTAACCACTATGCCACCTGCTGACCCAGGACTTGCATTTTAACAAAAATCTGTTTTTGTTGGTAGAGACATCTATGAAATGTTGTGAATTGTTTTATTTAAATTCAAATATATCCTACATGCAACAACATAGCTAAAATTCTCAAACTAAACGTTTTGCTAAAAAAGCTAATCTCTAATGGATGTACTTTGTACGGTCTATGAAAAACTCAAGACTTATGTATGGCTGTGTTCAGTGTGTGCAAATTCACTAGGGTGTATGCGTAGCATGTACACTTTCTATACCAGGGACTTCACAAAGCTTGTGGAAAAATGGGATAAAGTACACATTTATTTTGGTGGGGGGAAAAAAAACAAAAGCCATACATAGGTTTTTCATAATATGCATTTTCCATAAACTTTTTGAAGACCCTTTGTATGGATGTTCTATTTTAATAAAATGTTAATAAAAATATTTCAGGTAGAGATACAAAATCACACAACAAATACTAATAGATTACTTTTTGACTAACTAGCTATTAGAAATAACTCCTCTGGGGCCGACAGGTGGCGTAATGGCTAAAGGCGCTGGGCTCCCACATGGCCTGACCGTGGTTCGAATCCCAGACCTGGCAGCTTACTTTCTCACTTTCTTCTTCTCTCTCTCTCTCTGCCCCTCTGTGGTCAAATTTAAATAAATAAATAAATAAATAAGTTAAATAAAGTAATTTAAAAAAAAAAACCACTTTTCAGCTCTTCTCCACTGGTAATTTAGAAAAAAACTGTGTTTAAATAAATCTATTCCAGTAGGCCTATTCATTAACGGGGAAACATTTATCCAGTATGCTGAATTCATAGTGCTCATTCACTCTTTTTTGAGAGGTTTTTGCTATAGGGTGCGTGTGCTCGCCAGACAGACAGAGAGACAGAGAGAAAGCGAGAAATCACCCCCCGGGGGGATGGTCACACTGCAATCCCTTCTCCTCCATTCTCCTCTTGGGATCTTGGGCACGCACACACACGCGCCTGGCGTGAGTTTTAAGCCACCAGGTCCGGGACATGAACCGCGGTCGACTACGTGGGAGTCCAGCGACATAGCCCTTACACTAACTGCTGGTCCCCTCATTCAC
Organism: Tupaia tana; assembly: GCA_026018925.1. Taxonomy (NCBI): domain Eukaryota; kingdom Metazoa; phylum Chordata; class Mammalia; order Scandentia; family Tupaiidae; genus Tupaia; species Tupaia tana. The sequence goes on along the minus strand of JAKSZU010000025.1, from coordinate 11,953,225 downwards.
TCTTGATATGGAAGAATCTACTCATCGTCTGCTTCAATGTAGTGATGCTTTTAGAAACTGAGACTATTAGGTTGAAATGTAATACTTTCTGAAACGATTGCCGGGAGAAACAGAAAATGAGTCTTATTGCCAGAAGAAAAATATTCGCTAACACTTTCCTTGTCTTGCTTTTGGCCATTTCAAAAGACAGTTTGAGTTTTGCCCTGGTATGGTTGCTTTCACTGTGATTAAATAATTATCAATGAATGCAGATTGTTCTAGAAGGGCAAAACCATACAGGGGATGTGTGTCCACCCGTGTATTTTCTCTAAGGTTACAAGAAGAGAGCTTCAGAAATTACTCTTTTTCATATAAACTGTTAATGAAACTGAGCATGGGACTGAGTTGGTCTGGCTGACAACCCCAAAATGTAATTTATTGCAAATCGGAAGCAGGACATATTGTTATTACTGAAATAATTCTTTGTCCACCACCATACTGCAGAAATGGGCAGCCTTTCACGGCAAAGGTAATAACCATCCCTTAAAATTCACCTTTGCTGAGTCATCGTCATCATGGGAGCTGCTTTTATTTAAAACTGTGCTTAAGGGAACCAGCAGTTAGCATAATGGCTATGTCGCTGGACTCCCACGTAGTCAACCGCGGTTCGCGTCCTGGACCTGGTGGCTTAAAACTCACACCGGGCATGTATGCGTGCATGCCCAAGATCCCGAGAGGAGAATGGAGGAGAAGGGATTGTTGTGTGGCCATCCCCTCTGGGGGGTGATTTCTCGCTTTCTGTCTCTATGTCTCTCTCTGTCTGTCTGGCGAGTGCACACGCCCTATCGCGAAAACCTCTCCAAATAAAATAAAATAAAATAAAATAAAATAAAATAAAACTGTGCTTAAAATATGCCCCTTGGAATGGTCTAATTTTTTCCTACTTTGATCTTTTCCTTTGCATTGTCAGACACATTTAGACTTAAAGTGATTCTCTTGCAGAGTCTACAACTTTATAGATCTAAGTAATCAGAAGAATAGAAATGATTGGGGTGAACCTCGGTTTTTCAAATTATGGGAGATTATTCATGCCTGGTTTTACTGAAGGCTTTAGCTTTCTAGGGGTTGTAGTTTTTGTCAAATGCACACAGAAGGCACTGATTGGGATTCTGGTTGGAGTTCTGGTTTGCAGAAATACTCTTTGAGGTCCTTTGTGCGAATGCATTAACACGTTGGAAACAGGCTCTCTAAAGGTACGCCTATCTTCTGGGTGTCTATCACAGCCGTTTAATGCTGGACGTAGAAGCATGAGCAGCTTAAATGTGTGTGAATGACCATAATACACGTTTGTTTTTTAAGCTGCCTTCTCTAAACATCGTGGATTGCACCTAAGCCTCTTTGTGTTTAAATTGAACAGCTTCTTTGTGGGTAGCCTGGGAATTATTTTCATTTCTCCTCTGGGTTTTAATACACATTTTGCATTCTTTAGAATGGCCAAGACTTTTCTTCGATTTTCGGCAGCCCAAAGATATTGCTAATTGCATAATGATACTTCTCTTCCAGTAGGATCAGCCAAAAAGGTTTGGTGCACATGTATTTCAGCAGCGGTTTTTCTTTCCAGCTCGATTACAGCGTGAATGTTCTACCTCGCTGGTCTTCTAATTTTGTATTTGGTCTTATAGATACGGTCCGAGAACTCCTGTGTCTGATGACGCAGAGTAAGTTGTCTTGTGTTCGTAGGATTCCATTAATTGCTAGTCTAAACTGCATGCTTCCAATACTTACCACTAATTGCAATGCAATGGATGCAATGCTGGACTGAATAGTTAACAGACTCGTGCAGCCAAGCACTTCTGAAGCGCAAGTGCAAAACATTCCTCTGCGCAGGAAGGAGGAATGAAGACGCAGTCTAAGCATGATTCTAATACCCAGCTGCTGCTTAAAACATAGCATTTGCTTTTCATAGACCGGGCATGTTAAAGTTGTTGTCTCTGTTATGGTTTGGGCACTGGTACCCCTTCTGAACCACAGGATTATTAAATTCTGAACTTGGCGTTTCCTTCTTGATAGGTTGGGGTTTAGCGTGAACAATGAAGCAGTCATTCCCACAGTCGCATTTTTTTTAAAACTAAGAAAATAAATCCTAAACCACTAATTATAGATTCAGAAGCCCAAGTTCCTCCCAGGTTGGAGTCATATAAACTGCGGGATGCTTGAGACCAAAACATTGGGGTTTCGTTCAAACTCCGTGGCATAGCAAAGGGTCAAGTGTGTAAAAACATGACTTGTGCTTCCCCGGCCTGCCCCTTGGCTGGCACTCTCCTCAGAGCTTCATTATTGTGCACCTCAATTCAAATTTAAGAAGAATCTACATCCTCCTACTTGTGACCACGTTAATGCCATTCCAAAAATGGATTTCCTCTTTGTAGATCAGATCAGTTGATCCGATGTGATGTACAAGGTAAAAGTTTTCGTAGCAAAATACTGCCTTCTCAGAGTTGAGTTCCTTGTGTTTCAAGAAACACGATTAATATTTAATTCCAACACGAAGAATCTCTCCTGTCTGTGGGAGGCACTGTGGCCTTGTAGGAGTCTGGGCCCTCCGAAAAGTGGTCACCAGTCTCTTAATGCCTGTCCTCCTTGCCTGAGCCATGGTTTCAAGTCACAGACTGAGGAGAGACATACGAATGTACAATCTACAAATATCCTTTCTACCAATGACAACGAGACTAGGAAAGATATTAAGTGGGTTTTGGTTTTGCTTTTAATTTAGTAGAGGGTGCACGCCCTTGCCAGAAAGAGACAAAACGAGAAAGCACCCCACCATGGGGGATGACCATGCTGTAATCCCTTCTCTTCCTTTGCTTTCTCTTGTCAGGATTTTGGGTGGACACACACACACACACACACACACACACACACACGGTATGTTTTTCAAACCACCAGGTTCAGGACTCAAACCATCCAGTCAGCCATGTAGGATTCAGCCGCCTTAACCACCACACCACCGGCTGGCCCACGTGTTGTCAAGTTGTGCTTTTTTATGTTTGTGTTCAAGACGTTGGCTTAGTTTGGACTCTTAGCCCTGAACAGCCAGACTGCAAAGCCAAGTTTCCCGTGTGTGATCTGTGATGGGTTAACAGCCTGACAGATAGAACATGCATGTCTCAAAAGCAGAGTCCACCTGGGCATGACTGCGCAGAGTTAAGCTGTCTGCAAAACTGAGCCCTGATTATTGCTTTTTAAACCTGCAGTGGCAATATTTGACATTCACTGAAAGGAGGATTATGTAAGATTGATAGGCAAAACCCTGCTTTGATTTGGTGAGCAAAAACATTTTGATAGAATGGATTTATTCTTCATCACTGCAAAGCTGCTAGGCAATCTGCCTCAGAGAACCCTCCGGGAAACCCTAAATGGTAAAAGGAAAGAAGCTGAATTAAAGAGAATTTGGCCCCTACCTGAACACAAAATCTCACCCACAAGAAAAGTTCATGATTTCCCAAAAGGAATGGAGGTGGGAATTCGCCCTCTCCTTCTTTAAGTTTACGAAGAGTAGCCTAATGGACCAAGAAGGGTAAAAGAGGCTTCTTTTCTAGTGCTGCTTCTTATCTAGGAATGACACAGTTTACATGAAATTACATGGAGAACAAAACAAAAAGTTAATATTAATTTTAAAAAATTTAAATAGAAATGTATCCTACTTTCATTTTATTCCCTCACTAGCTCCATTTTCCAAAACCTTGAAAGGCAGTGATTGGCCCAGGCAATATTTATTAACAATTGGCAAATTCTTAAAATACAGCCCAATTAAAAAAAAAAAAAAAAAAAAGATGTACCCTCTAAAGAGAACTTAGGTCAGGGCAGACACACCACCCAAGCAAATGAAAAAATTCCTACCTCCTGAACAACCACAAGTCTTTATCCATAGACTTCACCTTCTTGCCTTTGTTCTCACTTACGTAATCATCCTCTCCCTACAAGCTCTTCTCAAAGGAAAATGTGCCCTGTCAAAGCCATTGGCCATTTTATTCTGAATTTCCTTACCTTAGACTTGGCCCAGATTTTCAGGCTTCCGTTGAGGCAGTTTGATCAAAGTCCTCAAGAATACCAACCACCAAGAAAGACCCTGGAGCTCACGTGCTAGCCCAGACTGCATACTCCCAGTACGTGCAATCTTTGCTGAGATATTAGAAGACACAGATCTCTCTGAGCTGGACTCACTTAGACTCCACTAAGTAGCTGGTAGATTATGGGAGAGAGAGGAGGTCCCGCCCAAGGCCTGGGGCCTTTGTCCAGTAGCCCAAGGGCACAGGCATTTGATACTAGGAGCCCAGAGTTAGACCAGGTCATACTGATATCCTGGGAGTTGGACTTCTCCAGGGCCGTCACCCCCACCCAATCCCCACATACATGCTTCTTCCTGTGGGAGTTCAAGTCCAAGCTCAGCCCTTGACAACATTTCCTGAGCAATGACTCAGCCCGTTTTCTATCTAGTGTTATCAATTTTCAACTTTCTCAGTTCCTTTTTTTTTAATAGCATAAATACACCACTGACAGTTTTGTTATATCTTTTTTGGTCAGTTTGCTGATATTTATTTAAAAAAAAAAAATACTGTGGGAAAAAATATACTTCCTGGTTTATAAAAAGAGCCAATAAGGATTTCTCTTTTTAATTCAACCAATCAACTCTTGGGCACAGTTGGGCTGAGGTGATTAAGAGCTTCACCCCGGGGGTAGAGATGGGAACCCAGACCAAAGGAAAGCAATTCTGAAGGCCTTTTCTCCATGCCTGTGGAGTGAAACACCAGGCCCTGGAGAAGGCGGCCATTTTCTTTCTTGAGCTCCAGAGAAGACCTGGGTCTATGACCACCCATTGTGACCTAAATCAGGAGATGCCCTTGAAGGTCCTCCCGTCTCCCATAATCTGCCAGCTACTTAGTGGATTATACGAAGGTCCCAACTCAGAGAGGTTTATATCTCCTAAAATCTTAGCAAAGACTGTCAATTGTCTTAAAACATAAACCGACTGGATTGCATATTTGAAAGGTAAGATTTTTTTGGTTTGTTTTTTAAACTATGAGAGGAGAAATGGGATGAATTCTGGGTTTCTTTTTAGAAAGCCTACTGAAAGTGAATTTTGATTCCTGAAGGTTAAGAAACATGGGTTGGACTTTCCTACCTAACTGTGTAAATCCCTAAACGGTTCCTAAAAACATGAATAAATAGCCTAAAATAGGTGAAAACTCGCCTTCTGAGGACTGCAGCTTAGTTTTTTCTGGAAGGCGTGGCTCTGAAATCAGCCCTGTCCGAGTATACGGGACGGCTTTGCTCGGAGGTGGTTCTTTCTGTGCTAAGAGCTCGGATCAAAGCCCTTCTCTGCTGTTGAATTGTAGAACTCCCTTGGGGGAGACAGAGCTCCATTACGGGCTTCAGTTTTCATTCTCGTCGGTCAGGCTTATCCTGCGTCTGGAAAGAAGGGAGAGGCAGCCACATGTCCACACAGATTCATTTTGAGTGGATTGACATGCAGGTGGGCAGCCATTGTCTTGGGGGGTCTTCTTCCAGACAGCTGCCTGCTAAGGAACCCATTGCATCCAATGACGTAGCCACTGGTCATTGCCCGGCCTGGGGAGATGGCTGTGGACATCCCTAGCGATGTCTGGAGTTAGCTGGTGCCTTGGTGCATGGCTTCCCTTTTTCTCTATGCTAAGCTGGATTCGAACCTGGACTCTCACCGCCTTCTGTTTCTCACAATTAACCATGAACTTTAAGGTCCCTCCATTTCTTGATCTGAGGACTATACCACCTCCTCCCAAAGCTAGGCTTTTTTCCTTTTTCTTTTTCTTTCTTTCTTTTTTCTTTTTTTTTTTTTTTTTTTTTTTTTAAGAGAGAGAGAGAGAAAGAAAAAAAAGCTGAGGGTTTTGCTTTGGTTTCTGTTTGTGTTTCCGTCTTGCTGCCTCAGCTTTTACTGTAACAAAGGTTTATATGAACATCACAAAAAAGGCCCCGTGGTCTTACCCGATATTTAATAGCTCCTGCAGAATATATTAATTTTGTGTTCAGCCTAAGGGGTTTTTTTTTAATTGCTTTCTCTATCCATTTTCTTGTAAAAGATTAAATTTGGAGCTAACCTGACAAAAATAAAATAAAAAGACTGTGAGCCTGTAGGTTACAACGTATATGCGGAGTCATATATTTTAGTCCTCTTTTTGGCAAAACACTTGACTTTCTTGATTATAAGATGCCATTGCCTAACTATCAATTTTGGACAGTGTTATAGGAAATGAAAAGAAATAATCACATCAGACATACACATCAATTCATGGTTGCTGGATACACTCAAAATTCAGGGAAAATTTCAGATGTGAAAATTAGGTGTCTTAAACTTAAGGCCATGTTTTTTTTTTTTCATGGAGAATTTGCTTCCGTTCACATTGGAAGCAGATCTTTACACAAAGACTACTGCCCTGACTCCCCACCAAGTCTCCCTAAGTTATCTACCTTTTAAATATTTCATTTTATTTTTAAATACAGCCCCAAATGAGGGAAGCCCAGAGAGTCACCTCCCACCCCCTTTCTCTAGCGCTTCTTTAAACCTATTTGGTGCCCGACTGTAAAATGATGTCGATCTGACTCAGTGCTGTCATGAAGGCAAGGACAGTGTGGCATGCTGGCTTCTGCGGCAGAAGGAGGTGGCCAGGCCAGTGTGCCCTCCCCTGCGAGGGTCCCAAGGGCTGCCTTTGCAGGGATGAGGACTAAGCGGGGCTCTCCCAGCCCCGCAGCGCCCCCAGCGGCCGGACGTGCGCGCCGTGGCGGGCGCCGACCGGGGCTTGCGTGTGCTCTCTCTGCCCGCAGGAGCACCAGCATGTTTGACATGCGGTGTGAGGAGGAGGCCGTGCAGCCGCACAGCAGGGCCCGCCAGGAGCAGCTGCAGCTGATCAACAGCCAGCTGAGGGAAGAGGACGACAAATGGCAAGACGTGAGTCCCGGCCCAGGCCACTCCAGCGGTGGGGAGGGTGCTGAGAGCTGAGCTGGGCCCTGGAGGGTGGACTTGCACTTGAAAGTCTGCTGAGAGGACACTGCCAGAGCCATTTCAGACAGCGACACGGTCAGTGTGGGACAGGCGGAAGGCTAACAGCCACGGGAGTGACACTGACAGGCATTGGCAGGTGCCCTAGCCAGAAGCCGGGTCACTGAGGACCGGGAAGTGGAGGCTGGCAGATCGGATGTGGTTGGATCCAGGGTGGACCGTCCTGTGTGATTACATGTCTGAAATTGATGATGAGAGGATGCGGATAATGAGGCCAGTCATGGCCAACATTGAAACGTTCCAGCCCCAGGCACAGTTCTGAGGGCTTTGCAAGCCGCAGTGTACTTACTCCTCCTAGTAACTTGGTGAACAGGCAGCTACTACCTGGAGTCCACAGATGAGTCCCCCACAGCTTAGTCCTCCTCTAAGTGGAGGAGCCAGGATTAGAACCAGGGAAGGACAGCTACAGAGCATGATGGTGTGCTCAGAGCAAAGCAGGGCTGGAAGAAGGGAAGAGTGGGCTCCTTCCATTAATTCTCACAGAACTCTCTAAGGTAACTTGCAAACTTGACTCTACCATTAGTCAAAAAGAGAATTTATCCAAACGGTTAAAATATAGTAGCAATGATGTCTACACTTTACTGAACACCTTACATGTATTATTGGATTAAACCTACAATGTGGGAGAATCAATGCTCTTTCCAAATTAGTTTAATTTAGTTTTATTTATTTATGCATATATTTATTTTAAATTTGACCAGAGAGAGAGAGAGAGGGAAAGTGAGAAAGCAAGCTGCCAGTCTAGGACTTGAACCCTGGTCGGCCAGGTGGGATCTCAACCACCATGCCACCTGCCGTCCCCAAGAGAACTGATGTTCTTACCAACCCCATTTGAGAGATGAGGACACCAGGGCACCAAGAGGCTAAAAACCAAAGCATGGCAGGGACAGACAGGTTATTTCCCACAGCCGTCATCTTGTCCCTCTTCATTTTTCACCATTGTGCTATCTGTAGGCTAGGAGGTACGGTTATTGAACAGCTCAGATGGCTTGATGTATACAGAATCATGGGCTCTGTAAAACTCCAAAGCCGGGTGTTTTCTGCCTTTACTTCCTTCCATGAGGAAACTATAAATTGATCCCTAGTATTCTGCTGTCAGCAAGTCTGTCCACAGTGCAGAGGTCATAAATAGGAAGAAATGAAGTTTCTTACAATTGCCTGGTGAGGCAATTCTCTAAAATTTGGCAACTGACATATGAACTATGACTGCGTATTTCACACTGTCATGTGCTGGGCTGTGGATAGTGTAGATAATATTAGTATCTGAATGTTTCCCACCTTTGGAGCACTCCTACAGGTTGTGGGGAATGCCCTGCCATAGTGCCGGGTCCATAGTCGGTGCTGACCAAACTCTGAAGAGTAGAAATGGAGTTGTTTGCCAGCCTGAAGAAGAATATTGTATCTTTTTCTACCCCCTAGGACCTGGCTCGTTGGAAGAGTCGTAGAAGAAGTGCTTCTCAGGACTTAATCAAGAAAGAGGAAGAAAGGAAAAAAATGGAGAAGTTACTGGCTGGAGAAGACGGGACCAGTGAACGGAGGAAAAGCATCAAAACCTATAGAGAAATTGTTCAAGAAAAGTGGGTTCTTTCTATTGTTGTGTTCAAATGTGCAATATTACCTAATGTGTTTTTTCTAAAAATTGTTGCTTAGAACAAAGACTCTTAACACCGATAGTGTAAGCGCCTAGTACTTTCTCTTCAGCTCTGGTTTGGGTCCTACCAAGGTCTTCTTTGCAATTTTTGTGACTGTTAACTTGATTTTTGCTTTTCCCTCATGTCTCAACCTTTAGAGAACGGAGAGAGAGAGAGTTGCACGAGGCATATAAGAATGCACGGTCCCAGGAGGAGGCAGAGGGGATACTGCAGCAGTACATCGAGAGGTTCACCATCAGCGAAGCTGTTCTCGAACGCTTGGAGATGCCAAAAATTCTGGAAAGAAGCCATTCAACAGAGCCAAACTTGTCCTCCTTCCTGAATGACCCCAACCCCATGAAGTACCTACGGCAACAGTCACTGCCTCCACCCAAGTTCACTGCCACTGTGGAAACCACCGTCGCTCATGCCGGTGTCCTGGATACCAGCACACCAGCAGGCAGTGCATCTCCAAGCAAAACCGTCACTCCCAAAGCAGTGCCTATGCTGACACCCAAGCCTTACTCCCAGCCCAAGAACTCTCAGGAGGTTCTGAAGACCTTTAAGGTAGGACAAGTTCCTTAAGAGTAGAACCAAGGGCCAGCAGGTGGCCTGGAGGTTACAGTGCTGGATCCCACATAGCCAACTGTGTGGTTCAGGTCCCATGCCCGGCAACTTGAAAATCACACCAGGTGCATGTGTGCACATGCCCAAAATCTTGAGAGGAACTGGAGGAAAAGAGATTGTGGTGTGACTATCTCCTCTGGGGAGTGATTTCTTTCTTTCCCTTTCTTTCTCTCTATCTCTCTGTCTCTGGTGAGCGTGTGTAACCTATAGCAAAAACTTAATTAAAAAAAAAAAAAAAAGAGTAGAATTCAAACTGAACTCCAGGTAGTCAAAGGAAAGAAGCCTGACTCAAGAAACACAACTATTTTACCGAACAAAAACAAACACAAAATGGGTTAACATTTATAATTGTGAAGTTTATGTGTCTGGGGAGATTTCCTTTGCAAATACATAAGGAAGAGAAGTTCCCCCTGAATTCCTGTTGTTTACACTGGAGGGCTCTAGTGAGATGTTTTGTCAGTTCATCTCCATGAACATGGTCTGCTTTCTTCTAGCTTACTACAATGGCTTGGGATCCCTATAGCAGTGCTAGCAAACCTCGATTTAGTAACACTGTAGTATATCTCTGGCTGTCTGAAGGTATGGCAAACTCCTCAGAACAAAATTTTCGTTGCTTTTGATTTAAACAGTAGTACGAGCAGCTACTTCTATTTTAGGGGGGAAAATGACATAATCTCCAAAAATATATTGCAATTATATATAAATCAGGAACACATGGGAACACGGGATGTGCTTGGTCTTCAGATGAGACAGGTTTTGTTTGTTTGTTGAGTGGAAAGAAACTGGATTGTGTTATTGAAACAATGTGTCAAATAGTGTTCCAGAACTGAAAACCTAAACATCTTTTCAGTTTCTCAAATCCCAGTTACTTCCCTCATATCATGAGGAGGTATTCATCTTTTGCCTTAAGCTCGTTGGACTACAAAGACAAATCATTCTCATTGTCCCTGCACACCACATGAATTCCTAGTAGAAGGCAGGCCTGGGATTCGTCACTAGGAGATGTGAACATTGTGACAGCACAGAGTTGGCATCAGTGAACTAATTGAGCCTTGGGATGTCGTGGCTATCTCAGAGGGACCCAAACCACACTTGCTGACTTTTGGTTTAAATAACCCTGAATCTATCTTAAAATACTGTGCCTTAGGCTTTGCTACAACAAAAGAAAAATGTCCCAGCTGTGTCCTCTGGATGGAATTGGGATGGCAGAGGCAGTTTGTTCATGACAGCTTCATCTTGAAAGCCTGGCACAGATGCCCAGGACACTCAGCTAATGCTGCTATATAAATCAAGTTTTCCTGAGAAGAGGAGCCACCAAGCACACAGGCTCATCCATGCACAGACACATACACGCCCATGTGTGCTCAGTGTCTGCCCAGGTGTTTCTGCAGCTTCCCTTCACCCTGGGTGCGACCTACGATGACAGATGCGCTATGACATCTCGTTATGTTGAGGTGGCCCAGAACAGGGGTGGGGAATACATTTAGTTAAATGGACACCCACGATTGGTTCACTGGAGGTTACTCCTCCTCATTGATATAAATAGGACAACATGGTCATTTAGAAGAAGAATGAGGAGAGATGACCTTATGGTGAAACTTTGGCTCTGAGACAGCCCTGTCTTTAGCCTTGTGGCAAGAAAGTGCCGAGGCTTTAGGAAGAGCGTGATGGAGGAGTGTACTGAGGAGCTTGAGTCGAGGTGTTCTGATAGCGACAGGTCACTGGCAGCCACTCCTGGTGACCGTCTGGACTCATCACAGGCCCGATGACTGTCAGCCCTGGTGGTCTACAGCTCCATCATGATTGTAACATAGCTTGCCCCCCATAATAGCTTAAAAAGAATACCCACGGCTGGCCCTGCTGCCACCCCCGGATAGCCTGTGAAAGACTCCCAATCGGAGATGGGTTGTACCTAATTCATATGATTACCAGTATAACTTTTTTTTTTTTTTGGAGAGGTTTTTCGCTATAGGGCGCGTGCACTCGCCAGACAGACAGAGAGAGACACAGAGACAGAAAGCGAGAAATCACCCCCCAGGGGGGATGGTCACACCGCAATCCCTTCTTCTCCATTCTCCTCTCGGGATCCTGGGCACGCACGCACACGCGCCTGGCGTGAGTTGTAAGCCACCGGGTCCGAGACGCGAACCGCGGTCGACTACGTGGGAGTCCAGCGACATAGCCATTACGCTAACTGCTGGTTCCCAACTTTTTAAAAAAGTCAAAATTGTGGAATTGTACTCAGAACTTAAAAAATTACTGAAACTTGGGACCAGCAGTTGGCATAATGGCTATGTTGCTGGACTCCCATGTAGTCAACCGTGGTTTGAGTCCTGGACCCGGTGGCTTAAAACTCACACTGGATGTGTGTGCGTGCGTGCCCAGGATCCCGAGAGGAGAATGGAGGAGAAGGGATTGTGGTGTGGCCATCCCCCCCAGGAGGTGATTTCTCACTTTCTGTCTCTCTGTCTCTCTTTCTGGCGAGCACACACACCCTATAGCAGAACCCTCTCCAAAAAAAAAAAAAAAAGAAAGAAATTACTGAAACTTAAATATATAACATGTATTCATATTAAGAGTCCTTGAGTTTAAATACTTTAAAATAAAGCACATTGTAAGTAAGGTGGACACAAGATGTAATATAAAGTGGAGTTGGAAAAGGCTGACTACTTTGTAAAGGGACCCTTCAAGATGGCATGATTTATAGACACCCTTAACTTCTAGAACTGATCCAAAAAGGTGAGAGACCTTATTCTTTGTTGAACTGTGATTATTTTTTCTTTTTTTTTTAAAGAATCATTCTATTGATGGACCAGCAGTTAGTGTAATGGCTATGTCACTAGACTTTCATGTAGTCGACTGCGGTTCGAGTCCCGGACCCGGTGGCTTAAACTCATGCTGGGCGTGTGTGCGTGCGTGCCCAAGATCCCGAGAGGAGAATGGAGGAGAAGGGATTGCAGCGTGGCCATCCCCTCTGGGGGATGATTTCTTGCTTCCTATCTCTCTGTCTCTCTCTGTCTTTCTGGTGAGCGCACACGCCCAACAAGAAAGAAAAAAAAAACTCTCCCAAAGAAAAAAGAATTATTCTATTGAATATTAATTAATTAATTAATTTTAATTTGACCAGAGAGGGACAGAGTAAAAGAGAGAGAGAGAAAGTGAGAAACCAAGCCACCAGGTCCGGGAATCGAACCACAGTTGGCCATGTGGGAGTCCAGCACCTTGACCACCATGCCACCTGCTGACCCTTGAACTATGATTATTAAATGATAATCTTTTAACGCATTCTGAATCTGTTACTTTGTTATAGCCTTTGGTCGGGGAATAAATAGCCTGTATTTTGTCCATTTGGGTTTTTATAGGTAGATGGGAAAATCAGCATGAATGGAGAGACAGTTCATGGAGATGAGGAGGAGAAGGAGAGAGAGTACCCCACAACAGCACCTGCCTCCCCCTTAACCAAGTCCCAGATGTTCGAAGGCGTGGCCAGAGTGCACGGGTCTCCAGTGGAGCTGAAACAAGACAGCAACGGCATCGAGATCAACATAAAGAAGCCAAGTTCTCTTCCCCAACTGACGGTAAGAACCGCACTTCTTCTTATTACTATTAATGAGTTTGCTGGAGGCCACGTGCACTCACTAGAGAGAAGAGGGAGACAGAGAAAGTGAGATATCACCCCCAAGGGGGATGCCCACACTGCAATCCCTTCTCCTCCATTCTTCTCTTGGGACTTTGGACATACACATACATGTGCCTGACATGGTTTTCAAGCCACCTGACCCAGGACTCGAACTGTACTGTCAGCCATGTGGGATCCAGCGCCTTAAACTCGATGCCACCTGCTGGCTCAAACTCTTAGGATAATTCCCCTGTGTAAGAGCCCGCTGTCTGTCTCTCTCTCTCTTTCTGGAGAGCGCATGTGCCCTGTAGCGAAAAACCTTTCCAAAAAAGAAAAAAAAAAATGGATAAACTAAAAAATGTAGGGTAATTCACGAACACAGCAAGACAAATTCCAAATAATGTTATATTTGTCGCTTGGAGATATGAAACATCATCGGGAAGGTTCTATCTTCTTAGAGTCTCTCCCAGAAAGGCTCGTGCTGGTTTTATTGATCAAAGCCAAACTGTCAAACTGTTGCTATGACAGGTGCAGCCCCGGTTTGGGGGTACAGGTTGGACTCCGCTCGCTTCATTCTCCTCACTCAGCCACTGGGCTAAGTTTCTGCTCTTGTCATTTATAGCATTGGGGTTTGTGTTAGTTAAAAGATGGGGAAACTGTCAGGGTTTTTTTCCCAGCACCAGGAAAGGTTTGGTCCAGAAGGAAACTTCTCTTTCAGCTCCAGACCTGAGCACTAGGTGATGCAGCCAGCTAAAACCCACCCAGCAGATGGCATGCATGTTATTATTATTTTTTTCTTTTTCTGGAGAGGTTTTTGCTATAGGGCGCGTGCGCTTGCCAGACAGACAGAGAGAGACAGAGAGACAGAAAGCGAGAAATCAACCTCCAGGGGGGATGGCCACGCCGCAATCCCTTCTCCTCCATTCTCCTCTCGGGATCTTGGGCACGCACGCACACGCGCCCGGCGTGAGTTTAAGCCGCCAGGTCCGGGACTGGCTACCAGCAGTAGCCATTACGCTAACTGCTGGTCCCCATATTATTATTTTTAACTTTTTTTTTTTTTGAGAGGTTTTTGCTATAGGGGGCATGTACTCACCAGAAAGAGAGAGAGAGACAAACAGAAGTGAGAAATCACCCCCTGGGGGAGATAGCCACTCCGTAATCCCTTCTCCTCCGTTCTCCTCTCAGGATCTTGGGCACGCACACACACGCACCTGGCGTGAGTTTAAACCACCGGGTCCAGGACTCGAACTGCAGTTGACTACATGGGAGTCCAGCGACATAGCCATTACGCCAACTGCTAGTCCCAGCATGCATATTATTTTTACATCTAGGGTTTGTCTTTTGAGTAATAAAATGATAGTTTTTTGGAAGAATTGAAAGGATGTCATTCTTCACCACAATACTCAAGTGCTTGATGATTCAAACGAGCATCAACCAGCGTCGTTTTCTCACTCTGGTAATGTGTTCCTGGTCTCCAAGAGCAGTTTTATAATCCAGGCAAATGGCGAATCTCTCAACCTGGACTTAATATTACTTTTAATTTGCATAAATGGGGCTGTCTCTGCAGGATTCTTTCAGATTATCACGAGATGGAATATTGAGTTGCGCTCACAGCTGATACTAACTTGGAGTGTAAACATAAACGTGTGCTCTTAAATCTGAACGAGAAGTCCCACAAATTAATTAGATACTATAGGTATGGAATTTTTTTTAGGACAGTTCTGTTCTTACTAATCTTTTCCACATCTCCTGATAAACATTTTCTAAATTTCCTTTATTAAAAAAAATCATATTGGGACCGGCAGTTAGCATAATGGCTATGTCGCTGGACTCCCACGTAGTCGACCGCAGTTCGAGTCCCGGACCGGGTGGCTTAAACTCACGCCGGACGTGTGTGCGTGCGTGCCCAAGATCCCGAGAGAAGAATGGAGGAGAAGGGATTGTGGTGTGGCCATCCCCCCGGGGGGTGATTTCTCGCTTTCTATCTCTCTGTATCTCTCTGTCTGCCTGGCGAGCGCACGCGCCCTATAACAGAAACCTCTCCAAAAAAAAAAAAAAATCATATTGATTACATATCCCAAAAAGTGTCTTGTTTTAAGAGAACCAAAATTACGTGATTAGAAAGAAATCAGGTTCTTAGTTTCCTTCATAAATATATATATATATATTTTATATATATTTTACACTGATTTTATATCCCCAAAAGTTTCTCATTTTAAGAGAAGCAAAATTACATGGTTGGAAAGAAATCGTATTATTTCAAAAGTTTATATGGCGTCACAAGGAGAATTCCAAACAAAAGGTGACCTTACTGACTTTCTGGAAACCTCTCTGATCCTGGCAGACTCGGAATGAGTCCAGACTCGTGGAAAAACCTGAAACTGTTCCTCTTGTGTAGTTTCTTCCTTGGAGACGTTGTCTAGTTCAGAGTGTTCGTTTCTAAGTGGCCAGAGGGTGCCTGTGCTCTCCAGAGAGACACAGAAAGACAGATATGGAGAGGGAGAGAGCCCCCCAAATGGGGCATGATCCCTTCTCCTCCATTTCTCCACCCCTTTGGGACTTTGGGTACACACACATGTGTTGCCATGTGTTTTTCAAGTCACTGGGACTGGGATTCGAACTGCATGGTCGGTCAACCTGGAGGATCCAGCTTCCCTTAACCACCAGGCTATGGAGCTGGCCCCAGAGTCATTTCTATAGTTCAGCAAACCCTAATAGTTCTGGAAGAGATTGTAACATCTAGGTTTCCTTTCTCTATACATTCAGCTCTTAAATTCCCTATGGTAGGGGTCATTCTGTTATTTTCTGTGTAGCTAACTGTATGTACCTATCAGACTCTATGCAAAATCGTTGGCTATACCACATGGCACTTGGGCTCCTTACTAAAACTCTTCTCATACTCGCAACTTGGAACCCCAAAAGTTTTCCATTCGGAGTGTGTTATTCCAAGAACCATTTCAGAAAAGCCCCTTCTCCAGGAAACCTACTCCTTTCACTTCTTTCTCCTTTCTGTGCATTCCCACAGAAAAAGTGTGATTCGTTGGCCGTGGTCAAATATGGCGGCCAATCTAAGACAGGAGCCTGTGCTCGAGCGTCCCCCAGGCATGAATACCAGCTCAGACTCTTCCCTTTCTTGTTCATTGGCCCAAGTCTGTGGGGCTGTCAAAGGAATAGTGTTCTTCTTTTTAAATAATGTCTTTCTTCCAAAAACTGCATTCCCAACAATTGCACTGTCTACAGAGGAGGAGACTCACCCACCACCAAAAGGTCACAGTGTCTTCAGGGTGAGCAGAACTGTGCTGGCAGAGGAGCAGTGGGAGGAGGCGGGAGCATTAATGCAGGGCGTGAGGGGAGCCTTGGAGGGTCCCCGTGAGTCTCCCGGGGACTGGCACAGGCACTTCGTGTGACATCATTGCCATCTCTTCTGTTTCCTTCTGCCCCATCTTTTCTCACTGGAAACTCTTAGGACTATGGCTCTCCTACTTTAGAAATAGATCTTTTTTTTTTTTAAGAGGTTTTTGCTATAGGGCACGTGCGCTCGCCAGACAGAGAGAGACAGAGAGATAGAAAGCGAGAAATCACCCCCTGGGGGGGGTGGCCACACCGCAATCCCTTCTCCTCCATTGTCCTCTCAGGACCTTGGGCACGCACGCACACATGCCCGGCGTGAGTTTTAAGCCACCGGGTCCGGGACGCGAACTGTGGTCGACTACGTGGGAGTCCAGCAACATAGCCATTACACTAACTGCTGGTCGCTAGAAATAGATCTTAAGATCTTTTTTCAGGACTTGGGCTGTACCTACGATTCCAGCAAATTCCAGATCATCCTCAGGTGAAACCCATCCGTGGTGATGAGATGCTGATAATAACCGCCTTGCAGAGGGGTGTCTGCTAACTGATGAATACGAATAAGGGCAGGCCAGACGGTGCTCGGCAGTAAGATGTGACGTTCCATGTGGCTGATCCCCATGGGGAGGTTTTAGGTCAAATCCAGAGCATGCCTGTGACTAGGGCTAGCTGAAGCTCGGGGAGATTACAGGGTCCAGACCCTGTTGGGGTGCTCACTCCCGCTCTCTCTTTTGTGTTTCTTTTGCTCATGGAAGACATAAATAAATAAACATTAAAAAAATTTTTTTGAACATGAGTTAGGATCTTCTCCATGCCCCATTTTTTCTGAAATAGAAGAAACTTACAAACTTGCCGAGAAAAGAAAATATCACAGAGCAACTAGAAAAGCATATAAGGTAATATATCATTAAGTATTAGATTATAGAGTAAGAAGACCAGAGGGATGAAAGATTGCAAAGAACAGATAATATCATTAGAGGCTGTGTTTAGTCCGGGAAGGTTTTGTGTAGGATGTGGGTTTTGCAACTTGACCTTCAGGGAAGGATTGGCATCGGAATGAGGAAGGAAGCAGGCTGTTCCGTGAACTGAGAATGGCATTACCGAAAACATGGCCGTCGGTGAAGCCTAGGAGGGGCCCCCAAGAGGGGTCAATGATGAGTGACTGGGACTGTTCTCTCCTGGCACAGATCAGGGCTCCCTTGTCCCCATCCCGTTATCCCTGAGCTATGTCAGCGTCTCTGTGAAAGGCCCAGTAGAAACCTAACAGTGTTCTTTGCAGTTTAAAAATATTGGCTGCTGGGGGACCAGCAGGTGGCCTGGTGGTTAAAGCGCTGGACATTCCCACATCGACTACATGGGAGTCCAACGACATAGCCATTACGCTAACTGCTGGTCCCTGGATACTAACTATTTAATCACTACCCGTTGTATTCGTGTGTGATTAAATCATATCGTAGCCATTGTTATGTTAATGAAAAATTAAGTAGAATGGGGCCAGGATGGTGGCCCCAAGGTAAAACATAAGTCTCTTGGACCAGCAGGTGGCGTGGTGGTTAGGGTACTAAACTCCCACATGACCGACCATCGTTCGAGTCCCAGACCTGACAGCTTGCTTTCTCACTTTCCTTCTCTCTCTGTCTCTCTGTCTCTCTCTGGTGAATTAAAAAATAATAGTAATAAGAAATAAAATTAAATAACTCTTTTTTAAAAAAATAATGTCCCGTGTACCTGACCAGCATGGGAAGGTTCCAGGTCCGTATCCAGAGAACTCTGAGTATGCCAGGCATGTGCAAAGTGGTGATCTGGGACTGGCTGGGCTACAGGTAGATGGTGGCATCAAGACCCTATTCGGGGATTCTGTGTCTCTCTGTCTCTCCCTCATGAAAGAAAGACTCAAATACATTTTTTTTGGAGAGGTTTTTGCTATAGGGTGCGTGCGCTTGCCAGACAGACAGAGAGAGACATAGAGACAGAAAGCGAGAAATCACCCTCAGAGGGGATGGCCACGCCGCAATCCCTTCTCCTCCATTCTCCTCTCGGGGTCTTGGGCATGCACGCACACGCACCTGGCGTGAGTTTTAAGCCACCGGGTCTGGGACGCAAACCACAGTCGACTACGTGGGAGTCCAGCGACATAGCCATTACGCTAACTGCTAGTTCCCTCAAACACATTGTTTAAGTGTAATAACTGTGTAGGCTTCAGGTGGCTCTCATGAGAATCGATGTCTACACAGCTCTTAACATGAGGGCAAGCGGACTCATAGACTGCAGGTAGCCAAGAGTGATTTCAGGATCTTATTTTTATATTGTTAGACAACAGATGGGAGAGAGGGCGTTATAACGCATGGTTTCCGAAGCCCCAATGGTGATAGATAGACAGTTTTCTGGATTAAAGTCATCAAATTGACCGTCTTGAACAGATGTGAATTTCCTACACCCGAGATGAATTCCTTTCGTCTTCCAACTCAGCTTGTCAGTTGTTCCCGTTGTAATTCTTTAAAGAACATGTGGACATGAGCCGTTTTTTCCAAAGGACAGTCACCCTCGCAGACACTCACACGATTGTTCCAGCCACCTTTGGCTGCTTCTATTTTCCGTTCTAGTTCTGGCTTCTTTCTGCCGCCTAAACTCCCGAGATCCCCCCTACATTGGCCCCTCGGTCACTGTACCCCATGACTGTCCATCAGCTCCCTCTGTTCCCAAATGTCGCACCCATGCCGTCCCTGCTGGCCAGCACCTTCCCGCCAGGTCCACGGCAGGGCTCCCTCCGTGTCTAAGGGCCGCACTCAGGCTGCTGGGTATCTAAATGCCCTCATCTGCTTTGCTCAGGCTGAGTACCAAAGTGCGTCTGCTTTCCTCGTCGTGAGAAAGCTCTAGGCCTTCCTCTGACAATTCCGTACGCTGTTGATGTCTGATCCGGGAAAACAGACAATCGGATCTTTCTTGAAACATTTCGTTTTGCAGTGAGGGCAGAGAGAAGGCATTTGAGTAGGTGCTGTTGCCCTTACGCCCAAGACCGACTGCACATTCCTCTTAGATGTCAAATGTCCACGCGCATTTCTTTAGAAGCTGTTTTTCTCCAGCTAGAAGCAGTTGGGGGATTGTTCGATGTAATCCTTTTCTGTAAGTCATTAAGTTGTTTAGATAGAAAAGTGTTTATAGATTGCAAGAAAGCATCCACCGGGGAACATTTCAAAATTAAACGTGACCCATCAGACCTGGATCAGAGCCCACTCTTGTTGGTTTGAAAAGTTTAGTACAAAAGAAAAAAAAGTTTAAGGCATGGCCAGTCTGCTCCTCCACACAGAGCCCCTCCCCTCCAGTGGCCGTAGATGTTTGGAGGTTTAAGAGTGGAAGGGGAAACACAGGCGCAGGCCCTGGAGCTCCGACTCACAGTGCGAAAGCATAAATAGCCCGATTTTCCGGGCTTGCACCCAGGTAAGTTACTCAAGGCTGGAGCCTGAGATCTCAGTGTCACAGAACAGCCACTTGGGAAAGGACCTGGCATCATTCGCTCTGATTTGTGGAGGGTAAGCGATCCGTTCGTTTCTTTTTTCTTTTCTTTTCTTTTCTTTTTTTTTTTTTTTTTTTTTGGAGAGGTTTTTGCTATAGGGCGCATGCACTCACCAGAAAGACAGAGAGAGACAGAAAGCGAGAAATCACCCCCCAGGGGGGATGGTCACACCGCAATCCCTTCTCCTTCATTCTCCTCTCGGGATCTTGGGCACGCACGCACACGCGCCCGGCGTGAGTTTTAAGCCACTGGGTCTGGGAATCAAACCGCAGTTGACTACATGGGAGTCCAGCGACATAGCCATTATGCCAACTGCTGGTCCTGCACTCTGTCCATTTCTAGTCCTCTGTGCTAGGAACGGAACCACCACCAAACCCCTGGTCTCAGTACAGTTTTCACCCTGGTGCAATATTGGAAGTACTTCTGCTTCCTCTTCCAGTCTCTGAGACAGCTGACCAGCGTGATTCTAGTTATGCTAAGCAGCCAAGAGCCGGGTGTGGTGTGCGTGCCCATAGCCCCGGACTCAGAGGCCAAGACAGGAGAGTTGTCAGCCTGTGGTTAGTGTAGACAGCACAGCACAACCCTGTTTGAAAGGACCAGATGTGGTGGTACCCGTCTGGGATCCCTGCTACTCAGGACACAGAAGCAGGAGGCTTGCGACACCATAACACCTTACACACACACACACACACACACACACACCCCTGAGCAACCAGGTGCCAGCCAGGTAGGTTTTGCGACTAGACTGTGTCCCTCTCAATCCAGGAAATGGCCACCCCCATTTCCCACCCCCCGGTGGCCTCAGGGCTGAGTCTGGCACCTGGGCCAGTTTGGACTCACTTCTCAGTCAAGGAGAAGCCAAACCCTGGCTTAAGCCCTGGAACCTCTCTGTGCCCTCATTCATACCGTCCAGGGATCTGTTTTTATTTACTTGTCTTCATTCTTAAGAAAGTGTTACCAGTTGGAGATGGGAAGGCCTGTCCTTTTGAGCTGCAACCAAAGAAAAGTGCAGGCCAGAAAATGCATTTTCCCGCAGGGCAAGTTCCTTGGAAGCAAACCTCCACATCTCAGCGGTGAAGACGGCCAGCCAACCCTGAGCTCAGAGCAGCAAGCCTGCAGCCGGACGTTCACACATAAACTAATTCCATCGGCTTTGGGGACTTCCCTCCATCCCAGTCTGTTTACACAGCAGAATACAGAACTCTGTTAAGAAAATAGGAACGATTATTCCAGCCATTCAGAAATTGTGGTTTTTTATTGTGTCGTTGTTTTCGTTTTTACTCTAGAGTACGTGTGCTCACCAGAGAGAGAGACGAGAGACAGTGAGAAATCACCCCCAGAAGGGATGGCCATAGTACAGTCCCCTCTCCTCCACTCTCCTTTTGGAAGTTTGCACACACATGCACACGTGCCCAGCATGGTTTGCAAGCCGCCAGGTCCCAGACCAGCACTGCACAGATGGCCGTGTGGGATTCAGTGCCTTAACCTCCATGCCACCTGCTGGCCCCATCGTGGTTTTTAAAATGGGTCTCTTCTTCCTCTTTTTCTCAGGACAGATAAGATCTTTTGAAATCAGTGTGTTATTCAAATTGCATTATCACTTGCTTTTCCTCTTAATTTATTCTGAATATTTTGCTAGCAGTAGCCTGACATTGACAACGTATGCTTTAAACCAAGAGAGATTGTGTGTAAGATTTGTTACCAGGACCAGCAGTTGGCATAATGGCTACATCACTGGACTCCCATGTAGTCGACCGTGGTTCGAGTCCCGGACCCAGTGGCTTAAACTCACGCCGGGCGCATGTGCGTGCGTGCCCAAGATCCCGAGAGGAGAATGGAGGAGAAGGGATTGCGGAATGGCCATCCCCCTTGGGGGGGTGATTTCTTGCTTTCTGTCTCTCTGTCTCTCTCTGTCTGTCTGGCAAGTGCATGCACCCTATAGCAAAAACCTCTCAAAAAAAAAAAAAAAAAAAAAAAAAAAAAAGATTTGTTACCTGATATGGTGACGTGTCTGAGTCCTACCCTATAGAACCTGGACCAGATGGAAAACCCCAAGGTGTACTGATCGCTGGGGGCACTCTGGCTGTCAGTAGTCATGGAAAGTGGAGGCGACGAGTTTGCCTCCTGGCCTGAGAGATTTTAGGGCCTTCTAATCGTTCGAAGAATAAATGCATGAATGGGAGTTGGAGGAAGGAAAGGAAATGTGAAAGCCTATTTGATTAATTTCAACAATGAACAAGACTTGCAGGGTCTAGATTGCTTTTTATGGATCAAACCTCTAAATACCTGGGGACAATTTAAAGGTCACTATGACCCTAAGCCCCAAAGATGGAGCATCAGGTTACCATGGGACCAGCAGTTGGCGTAATGGTTACATCGCTGGACTCCCATGTAGTGGACCACGGTTCGAGTCCCAGACCCAGCAGTTTAAACTTCTGCCAGGCACATGTATGTGTGTGTGTGTGTGTGTGTGTGTGTGTGTGTGTGTGCTCAAAATCCCAAGAGGAGAATGGAGGAGAAGGGACTGCAGCAAGGCCATCCCTCCAGGGGGCGATCTCTGACTTTCTGTCTCTCTCTGTCTCCAGCAAGTACACATGCGCTATAGCGAAAATCTTTCTCTTAAAAAAAAAAAAAAAAAGAAAAGAAAGAAAGGGGCCAGCGAGTGGTGTGGTGGTTAAGGACACTGGATCCCACATGTTCGACGGCGGTTCTAGTACTGGACCTGGAGGCTTGCTTTTTCACTCTCTCTCTCTCTCTCTGTCCCTCTCTGATCAAATTAAAAGAGAAAGA
Organism: Tupaia tana; assembly: GCA_026018925.1. Classification (NCBI taxonomy): domain Eukaryota; kingdom Metazoa; phylum Chordata; class Mammalia; order Scandentia; family Tupaiidae; genus Tupaia; species Tupaia tana. Next base: position 11,930,621 of record JAKSZU010000025.1, on the reverse strand, counting down.
AAGAGAGAGAGAGAGGAAGAAAGAGAAAGAAAGATAGATAGATAGATAAGAAAATAATTCTATTTAAAAATTAAATTAAGAAAAGCTTGTCAGCAAGGAAGGCTTCCCACCTCCCTGACCTTCTAGCAACATGAGCTGGCTAAGTGCTTAAGCTCCTGGGCCTCAGCTTCCTCGGCTGTAAAAGGGAATTGTATTGGTACCTGCCTTGTAAGCTTGCGAGGAGGACTGAGTGAGATTATCCGTGTCAAGCACCCCAATGGCACGGACACCTGGCTAATGTTATAAATACCGATTGTGGTTACTCCTGCCGCCACTGCCCGTTTACCACATCGATGGCCGGGTGGCACTTGTAAGCATCACTTTCTGGTGAGATAAATTAGGTTATCCAGAGCTCAGTGTTTCAGTATCGAACCATCCAGAAATGCATTTAGAAATGTGGGAATTCCTGAAAATAGAAGTTTGGGGGACCAGCAGTTGGTGTAATGGCTATGTCGCTGGACTCCCATGTAGTCGACCGCCGTTTAAGTCCTGGCCCCTGTGGCTTAAACTCACACCAGGCGCATGTGCGTGCGTGCCCAAGATCCCGAGAGGAGAATGGAGGAGAAGGGATTGCAGTGTGGCCATCCCCCCTGGGGGGTGATTTCTCGCTTTCTGTATCTCTGTCTCTCTGTCTTTCTGGTGAGCATACGCACCCTATAGCAAAAATCTCTCCAAAAAAAAAAAGTTCTCCTTTAGTCATGCATAAGTAAGGTATGATAGAAACGCTAGTAATCCTTCATGTGGGCCAACAGGTGGCGTAGAGGTTAAGGCAGCTGGATCCCACATGCCTGACTGCACGGTTCAAGTCCTGGACCCAATGGCTTGAAAAATCACGTGTGTGTGCATGTGTGTGTGTGTGTGTGTGTACACATGTGCACCCAAAATCCTGGGAGAAGGAATCGTGGAATGGCCATCCTCCCGGGGAGTGATTTCTCACTTTCCCTCTCTCCGTCTCAGTCTCTCTCTAGCAAGAGCACGTGCCCTATAACAAAATAATAATAACAATAAAATAATCATTACTTAAATAGTGCCGAAGTTGTTTAGGTTGTTCCAAGTTCTTTTTTTTTTTATTATTAGTGTAAATTCCATCAAACATAAACTGACACAATCGAGGCACTGCCTAGAAGGAGGACTAGAGGGACCAGCAGTTAGCGTAATGGCTATGTCGCTGGACTCCCATGTAGTCGACCGCGGTTCGCGTCCCGGACCCAGTGGCTTAAAACTCACGCCGGGCGCGTGTGCGTGCGTGCCCAAGATCCCGAGAGGAGAATGGAGGAGAAGGGATTGCGGCATGACCATCCCCCCTGGGGGGTGATTTCTCTCTTTCTGTCTCTCCGTCTCTCTCTGTCTGTCTGGCTAGCGCACACACCCTATAGCAAAAACCTCTCAAAAAAAAAAAAAAAAGAAAAAAAACAAAGAGGACTAGAGGGATGAAAGTGATAAGCTGAGGTTGTAGCGATCGTGATGAATGCGGTGGTAACGTGCCCAGCGGATTAGACGGCGAGACTCGAATCAGAGAGACCCTGGGTCTCTGTCTGTCTGGCAAATGCATTAGGGCTAGAGGCTGACCTCAGCTTGAGCTGCAGGGACAGGAGGGAGGATAAGGACAGAGCTGCTGTTAGGACTGGGCAAGCGCTGGCCACTCCGAGGGTGTGGCCAAGTTTAACCTGTGAGAGGGGACAGCTGGTAACAGCCGCAGCAGCTGTCCGACTCGGAGGCAGGACTGGCATGCGAGTGTCCTCCGTGGGCCCTGGTCCACTGGTCTGCCGAGCTGAAATGAAACATCTGCTATAATGAAATGCCTGCAGTACGCAAAGCAGAGACGGGAGATGAGAATGAATGAGGTGAGTCCCAGTGGCCCAGCCTGCAGTGCGGTCAGTGCTGGAAGCCACGGGCCGACTGAGGTTTGGAGCCCAGGCCAAGTCAACCCGGAATACGCTAGGCACAGATGTGCCCCAGATCCTGAGGGCCGGGAGGAGAGGACTGAGGTGTAACCAGACGGTCTTGAGGCTCCCCCCACCTCACCCCGCCCCCCCGTCTCTCATGCTCACACCTGCTCTCTGTGTCATTAATTAACAAGAAAAGAATTCCAGTGACTGAGAGTCGTTGGGAGCCCAGGAAGGAAGAGAAGGTCAAGAAGGAAATCCACTGGGACTAGCAGGTGACGCGGTGCTGAGGGCCCCGGATTCTCACATGGCCGACCACGGTTCCTGTCCCAGACCTCAGGAACTCGCTTTCTTACTTTCTCCATGTGTGTGTGTGTGGGTGTGTGTGTCGTTAGTGAGCATACATGCCCTTTAGCAAAATTTAAAAATAATAAATAAAATTAAATAAATAATTCTATAAAAAAATAAATCAAATCCTAAGAACGACAGGCAGCTAGCTATGCACAAGACATTCCACTAAGAGGTTCATTGCAATCTGAAAAAAAATAAGACACTTCATTTCACGGTCTGACCATAAGCCAGTTTGAACCGTGTGTAGAAGCAAGTAGGTGGTAACTGTGACTTTGCAAGTTCTGTGGTGAAAGAAAGGGTCCTCGGCTGAGGCAGTCCGAGGAGGGCCTGGCCTGGAAGGCGTCGGAGGGAACCTTGGTACACCCTTCCTCAGAAGGCCTCTTCCAGCCAACCCAGGTGCTCGCCATAAAGCTAGCTGCCCAGGAAGCAGGAGGATGAATTCCTGTGAGCTACTCACCTTGCTGACCTAAAAATTACCGTTACAAAAATCATGGGGCCAGGGAGCCAGCAGGTGGTGAGGTAGTTAAGGGTGCCGGACTCCCACATGGCCATCTGTGGTTCGAATCCTGGACGTGGCAGATTTTTCCCACTTTCCCTCTCTTTCTGTCTCCCTCTCTCCCTCTCTCTGGTCAAATAAAATTAAATAAGTAAAGTTTAAAAAAAATGGGGGACCAGCAGTTAGCGTAATGGCTATGTCGCTGGACTCCCACGTAGTCGACCGCAGTTCGTGTCCTGGACCCGGTGGCTTAAAACTCACGCCGGGTGCGTGTGCGTGCGTGCCCAAGATCCCGAGAGGAGAATGGAGGAGAAGGGATTGCAGCGTGACCATCCCCCTTGGGAGGTGATTTCTCGCTTTCTGTCTCTCTGTCTCTCTCTGCCTGTCTGGCGAGCGCACGTGCCCTATAGCAAAAACCTCTCCAAAATAAATAAATAAATAAAAATTTTAAAAATTAAAAAATGAGACTAGTAGGTGGCATGGTGGTTAAGACACTGGACACCCACACAGTAGACCATGGTTCGAATCCCAGGCCTAGTGGCTTGAAACTCATGCTAGGCATGTATGCGTGCATGCCCGAAATCCTCAGACAAGAAGCCGCTTGGCCACCCCCTTGGGGGGTAGGTGATTTCTCACTTTCACTCTTCCTGTCTCTCTGTCTGTCTCTAGCAAGCACACATGCCCTATGGCAAAAACCGAAACAAACAAGCAAGTCCTTCACCTTTCTCAAACTTTCAAAGAGCTCATCAATTCATGGGAGCAAAAATCTCTTTTCCAGGCAACCAACGAGGAAACCACACAAAACAGTCAAGAAGATGAGAATGATGGTGGCAAACCAAGAAAGGGGAATCCTGAGCTCGCTTCACCAGGTTTGTTCTGTGGCAGACCAGTTTTAAACTACATGATGCTTAAACTCTTACAAGAATGTTTTCCTATTGAGCTACGAAAAGGCAAATTAGACAAGAGGTGTGGCTGTGCTGCCACCTAGAGGCTCCCGGAGGAAGTTCAGCCCTTGTGGCTAGCGTCATAATAGGAACCCTGATTTTTTCCACCTGGTTATGTTCTGTTTCTTGAAAGTGTATCTACAGGGACCAGCAGCTGGTGTAATGGCTGTGTCGCTGGACTCCCATGTAGTCGACTGTGGTTCGAGTCCCGGACCTGGTGGCTTAAACTCACGCCGGGTGCGTGTGCGTGCGTGCCCAAGATCCCAAGAGGAGAATGGAGGAGAAGGGATTGCGGCGTGGCCATCCCCCCTGGGGGGTGATTTCTCGCTTTCTGTCTCTCTGTCTCTCTCTGTCTGTCTGGCGAGCGCACGCGCCCTATAGCAAAAACCTCTCCAAAAAAAAAGAAAAATAGATGTATAATGAGAAAGCTTGTGACTAGTTTAAAAGATTAAGTAACGCCATGATCTGAACAGTGAGTATGAACAAGTATCCATTGTCTAGCAAGGGGACCTGCTGTCTCCTAAAGTATTGCCCCGATCTTTTGCTATGCGTCTCTCAGGATTTTTAATGCTTTTCTTCTTTTGATAAACATTAAAGCCCCTCCCCCTCTCCCAACTCCAAATTAGTTTTTTTTAAATAATTATTTTTTTCAACTTTATGCATTTGAATTTGACCAGAGAGGGACAGAGAGAGAGAGGGAAAGTGAGAAAGCAAGCTGTCGGGTCCGGGACTTGAACCACAGTCGGCCATATGGGAGTCCAGCACCCTTAATCACCACGCCACCTGGCGGCTCCAGTCAATACCAAATTACCAAATTAGTTTTAAGTGGCATTTTTAAATAAATCAATGTCATTACTGAAAATAATAACATATACTTTTCAGACTAGATTGAGCCTCCGCATTCTGACCTGTCCCCTCCAGCAGTGACTTCTCCACAAGCTCTAAAGTACTTGACTCTTCTTATTATATAAGAGAACACTTAGTTCTTTTTTCTTTTTAAGAGGTTTTGCTATAGGGCGCGTGCGCTTGCCAGAAAGACAGAGAGAGACAGAGAGACAGAAAGCGAGAAATCACCCCCCCAGGGAGATGGCCACGCCACAATCCCTTCTCCTCCATTCTCCTCTCGGGATCTTGGGCACGCATGCACACATGCGTGGCGTGAGTTTAAGCCACCGGGTCCGGGACACGAACCGTGGTCGACTACATGGGAGTCCAGCAACATAGCCATTACGCTAATTGCTGGTCCCAGAGAACACTTAGTTCTGATATGCATTTTACTCATACATCCCATAATCCATAACACATTCCAATTAACAAAATATGACATTAAAAAGCATTGAAATGTTGGGGGCCAGCAGGTGGCATGGTGGATAAAGACGCTGGACTCCCACGTGGCCAACCGTGGTTTGAGCCCTGGACCTGGCAGCTTGCTTTCTCGCTTTCCCTTTCTCATTTTCTCACTGTCTCTATCTGGTCAAATGAAAGAAATAATAATAACAAATGGAAATAAATAAATAAATATTTTTTAAAAAAGAAGGCATTGACACGTGAAAGGAGGAGTCAGGTCGCCCCTCAGCCATCAGGATAGAAATTTCCTGTAGATGGTTTCTTTTCTTTTTTGGGGGGTGGGGGTGGGGAGAGGTTTTCTCTATAGGGCACGTGCGCTCACCAGACAGACAGAGAGAGACACAGAGACAGAAAGCGAGAAATCACCCCCCAGGGGGGATGGTCACGCCGCAATCCCTTCTCCTCCATTCTCCTCTCAGGATCTTGGGCACGCACGCACACGCGCCCAGCGTGAGTTTTAGGCCACCGGGTCCAGGATGCGAACCGCGGTCGACTACGTGGGAGTCCAGCGACATAGCCATTATGCTAACTGCTGGTTCCCTAGATGTTTTCTTTTCCAACCCAATCATCACAGCCATTAAATATTTTGTCAGCATTTCATTTCACATAGCAGTGCTCAGGTAGGAACCGGGACTCTCATTACGAACGTATGTTTTTCTTACTGGAGTTAGTGGGTGTGTTGTATGTTGCTTATTGTTTATAATATTGCGAAAGAGCTCCGAGAATTCCAGGAGCTTAGGCGTCTTTCAACCTGTCATCAGCTCCCTGGTGCCAGGGCAGGGAACGAACCACATGCATTTCGTGTTATTTTAGGACAGACGGTCCGTTGTACGGCTTTCTTTTCCTTACTTACGTTTGTGGGGGGGACTGCCTTTCAGAGCCACAGCATTTTACGACGACTGTGACTCGCTGCAGCCCGGCCGTGGCCTTCATGGAGTTTTCCTCCAGCCCTCAGCTGAAGGACGACGTGCCAGACGAGAAAGACCAGACGCCAGAACACGACCTGAGTGGCAAGGTGGAGTTGGTGCTGTCGCAGAAGGTGAAGTGACACCCAGGCGTCGCGCGGGCTCCCGCTGCCCCTGGCTGCTGCTGTGGCCCTGGTGGATAACGGAGGGGATTTTCTCTGATCTTTTCTTTCTGTCTTCAATCTGCCTTTGTCTTTTTATTGCCAGAGAGCACGTGCACTCAGCAGAGAGAGAGAGAGAAAACACACCTCAGGGGGGCCTGGTCATTCCATTCCTCCATTCTGTTGGGATTTTGAGTCCTTGCACACAACGCACTCAGAGTGTTTTTCCAGCTGCCGGGGCTGGGATATGAACCGTGGTCAGCCTAGCTAAATGCATAGCGCGTAAACGCTGTGCTGAACCCTGACACTGTCGGGTCAGTTCTTGTCTTTTCTTGTAAATACAAATATACTACATGTTCCTTGTTAAAAAAAAAAAAAAAAGTAAATATAGAAATACATATGGACGAAGAGTGATATACATGTATGTATCAAACATATAAAGTAATGTAGATATATTTTAAACTATACAAATCAATATAAAACTAGAATGAGAGAGAAGTCTCTGAAACTTAACCTTTCTAAAGTAACAGTGATATATAGTCTTTCGACATCGTATCAATGTTATGTTAAATGATTTTTCTGTTTTAAAGAATTCTGTGCATTTATTTATTTTTTAAAAGATTTTTTTATTACTTTATTTTATTTATTTATTTTTAATTTGGCCAGAGAGGGACAGAGTGAGAGAGAGAAAAAAAGAGAGAGAGGAAAAGTGAGAAAGCAAGCCGCCTGATCTGGGATTCGAACTGCCATCAGCCATGTGGGAGTCCAGAGCTCTTAACCACTACGCCACCTGCCCCAATGGTTCAATGCATTTAAAAGAAATACATAATATCAATATAAGTTTAAAACCTTAAGTTAGATAGTAGTTTGCTGTGTGTGAGCTTGCTTATTTGCTTTTTCCTCTGTTAGCTTACTAACTGTTCTCTTTCCAATAATTACCTGTTTTAGAGCAATACTTCTGGACTTGGATAACAAGAAACCTAGACTGTTATTTTGATGTAATGGGTTTTAAAGTTTTACTTTTTAAAATTTCTTCCTTGCTACATGGTAGGTCATGTGGGAGTCAGCGTCCTAACCACTACGCCACCTGCTGGCCCCACAGGAATCTTTACATGTGTTTGCTTTTTGTGCCATGGGCTCTTTAGCCATCTGATAAACATTGTCTCAGAACAATATTTTTGTTTTCTGGAGAGATTTTTGCTATAGGGCGTGTGCACTCGCAGGAGAGAGAGAGACAGAGAGACAGAAAGCAAGAAATCACCCCCCGGGGGGATGGCCACACCGCAATCCCTTCTCCTCCATTCTCCTCTCGGGATCTTGGGCACACACGCACACGCGCCTGGCGTGAGTTTAAGCCACCGGGTCCGGACTCAAACCATGGTCGGCTACATGGGAGTCCAGAGACATAGCCATTACGCCACCTGCTGGTCCCTCAGAACAGTATTTTTGAAGCATAAAATAAAACATCGGTTTACAAGGTATCCTTGGTGTCTTGTGAGCCCAGTACGTACGTCCCCTGAGTTCTTCTCTGTGGACTCCAAGTGGAACCTGCTGCTGGCTCACTCGCAAGTGGATGACAGTCTTTGAACCCCATGCTTTTCTCAAAGGACAGTGGACATTTCTCCCCATTCTCACTTCCTTCCCATACACGAAGGGAGGAAAATGATCCCATCTGAGTCCACCTGGGAGTGGCAGGCCATTTTTCTTTTTTTTTTTTTCTTTTTCTTTTTCTTTCTTTCTTTCTTTCTTTCTTTCTTTCTTTCTTTCTTTCTTTCTTTCTTTTTCTTCCTTCCTTCCTTCCTTCCTTCCTTCCTTCCTTCCTTCCTTCCTTCCTTCTTTCCTTCTTTCTTTCTTTCTCTTTCTTTCTTTCTTTTTCTTTCTTTCTTTTCCTTCTTTCCTTCCTTCCTCTCTCCCTCTCCCTCTCTCTCTTTCTTTCCTTCTTTCTATTTCTTTCTCTCTCTCTTTCTCTCTCTCTTTTTCTTTCTCTCTCTCTCTCTCTCTCTCTCTCTCTCTCTCTCTCTCTTATTTCTTTCTTTCTTTTCAAGGTTTATTCTGTAGGGCATGTGTACTCACCAGAGAGAGAGAGAGAAAGTGAGAAACCACCCCCACCCCAGGGAAAATGGCCACACTGCAGTCCCTTCTCCTCCATTCTCTTCACTGGATATTGGGCACACGTGCACATGTGCCCAGAGATTTTCAAGCCACTGGGTCCAGGACTTGAACCTTGGTCTACCATATGGGAGTCCAGCACCTTAGCCACCCGCCACCTGCTGGCTCCAAGCAGGCTTTTTCTCGTAGCAGTCATTCTAAGCATTTTTGCGGATCATTAACTGTTTCGGAAACATGTATCTGTCAGCCTGTCCCACTGAGGAGACAGCATGAGGTTAGGAGTTGAGGCCGGTCGGCTTTGGTACATACTGGCCTTCGCTTTTGCTGTGTGTTTAATACTGAAGTTTATCTGGACAACCCATGGACTTCTGTAATACAGGGTGAGGTGATTAACTCTGTTTTCTTTAGGATTCTCTTAGGGTTGACTCATTCTAAAGAAAAATAAAAACCTCCTGAGGATATCTACTATTAATTTATCCTGAGCACTAAAGAATTATTCAAATTAGCAAAGTACAAAATAAAATTAAGTGACAGGATCGGCAGATGCTTAGGGCTTTGGACTCCCGCATGGCTGACTGTGGTTCGAGTCCCGGACCTTCCTTTCTCCCTTTCTCTCTCTGTCTCTCTCTCTCTCACTCTGTCTCTCTCTGGTCAAATTAAAACAAAAAATAAATAAAGTTAAATAAAATAACTTAAAAAAATTTAAGTGGCAAGAACAAGAACAATCTATTTTTACAAAGCAAACAAGAATTTTTTAAGCCTGTAATTTTGGAACTATTTGCTGTGAGGATAAATAGTCTGACATGCCTTAAAAATTCCCTAAGGGCAAGCCAGCAGATGGTGGTGTGATTAAGGCGCTGGACTCCTACATGGCTAACCATGGTTCAAGTCCTGGACCTGGTAGCTTGCTTTTTCACTTTCTCTCTCTCTCTCTCTGTCAAGAGCATATGCCCCATAGCAAATGTAAAATAATAATAATAAATAAAACCAAATAAATAATTCTTTTAAAAATCCCCTAGGGGCATTCAATACATGGTTTGATAATGGCTATTTATAGTAATGTGTCTTTGTCAACAAAGTATATTAATTATATTTAATGTGTTGTGCATATGTTTGTGGAGGTTTGTGTAGTGTCTTATGAACAACGGTAGAGAGTGAGTGGTAGACAGTGGGTGTGAGATAAAAAGGGAAGAAGCATTTAACAGACAAAAAATATGCTAAGTTCGCTGTTGAAAAAAATATTGTCTACCTCAGGATGGGGACTTTATGTAAAATGTAAAACTTATTCTGAAATTAATAATAATAAAAGAATTTCAAAATTTCTAAGTAATAAAAATGCCCAAATATAAGAAACTTTTAAAGAAAGAGCCATGTCCATTAAAGGCAATATCATTTTAATGTTTAGCTCTGAGTAAGGTGGGGTTTTTTTGGAGAGGTTTTTGCTATAGGGTGCTTGTGCAAGACAGAAAGTGAGGCCATCCCTTCTCCTCCATTCTCCCCTCGGGATCTTGGGCACACACGCACACGCACCTGGCGTGAGTTTATGCCACCAGGTCCAGGACTCAAACCACGGTCAACTATGTGGGAGTCCAACGACATAGCCATTACACCAGCTGCTGGTCCCGAGTAAGGTATTTTTTTTTTAATTATCTAAATAGAACATTGACTTCCTGACATTAGAAATTCAGTATTGTGTGGCACTAGGAGGAGATTATGTGATTGGTCAATAAGAAAATGAGCCAGAGTGATGTGTAATTCCAAAGATGGAATACTATCTCCTGGTCTAGAGAAGAGGGGTCATCACATTTTATGCTTTTGTCTGATTTTTTCTAAAAAGCTGAGTCTCTATTAAACTAATGTAGAAAGCCAAGAAAGGGATGGAATGAACAGATGGCGTAGTGGTTATGCCGCTGGACTCCCATATAGTCAACTGTCGTTTGAGCCCCTGCTTAAAACTCACTCCAGGCGCATGTGCATGCGTGCCCAAAATCCCAAGAGGAGAAGACTGCAGCGTTGCCGTCACCCTTGGGGGGTGATTTCTCACTTTCTGTCTCTCTCTCTCACACACTCTATCTCTCTGGCGAATGCATGCACCCTAAAGCAAAAATCTCCCTTAATTTTAAAAAAAAGAAAGAAAGAAAGAAAGGATTTTAGGGAAGAAAGAAAAGAATTCCACTTAAAAGTTGAATGTGTGAGTTTACTGACTCCTGTAATAGCCATGCATCCTTCCGTTGTATTTCACGTGTGCGTGTATTAATGGACAACCCTCCTCCTATCTGTGTCTGTGCCCACGGTCCAGGTGGTAAAGTCAAAATCTCCAGAACCGGAAGCAACCCTGACATTTCCATTTCTGGACAAGATGCCTGAAACCAACCAACTACATCTGCCAAATCTCGGTTCTCAAGGTAAAGAGAAGGGAACGCTCTGCTTCGGGTCCTTGTGTGCTGGGCCTGTCTGTAGGAATACTCTGTACTTCGGAGAAGGTGACTTCCTTTACGTCGCTGTCCCTGGAGCCCCGCTGTCTGCCACAGCGCATGGGGGTGGAATTAGCAGCTTCCGAATGGAGAACAAGGGCTGCGTTCTCCATCCGGCCAAGCCAGGAACTCTAGCTGCCAAGCCCTTTTATAAGCCGGGCACTATTCGCTTGGGACCTGTACTAGTGTTAGGAACCTTAAAAAGTCCTTGCAGGGGGTCAGCAGGTGGCCTGGTGGTTAAAGTGCTGAACGCCACATGGTCAACAGTGTGATCCGAGCCCTGGACCCCTAAATCAGTCTGGATGTATATGTGTGCATGCCCAAAATATTGAGAGGAGAATGGAGGAGAAGGGATTGTGGCATGGCCATCACCCCCAGGGGACAATTTCTCACCTTTCCTTTCTCTACATGTGACCTATGACAAAAACCAAAAACAAAAAAGAAAAAGCAAAAGCAGTCATTGTGGACGAGCAGGTGGCATGGCGGTTAAAGTGCTGGACTCTCAAGTGGCTGATGAAAGTTCAAGTCCCAGACCTGGCAGCTTGAAAAATCACGCTGGGCATGTATGCGTGTGCCCCAAATCCCTGAGAGGAGAACGGAGGAGCAGGGATTGTGGCATGGCCATCCCCACTGGGGGGTAATTTCTCACTTTCCCTCTCACTGTCTCTGTCTCTTTTTTTCTCTCTCTCTGGTGAATGCACGTGCCCTATGGCAAAAACCTAAAAAATAAAACACAAAAAGGCCTTGTGTTGGCTCCAAAACCAAAAAAGACAATTTACAAAACCAGAAACCATACCTAATTTTATAAGTATATAATCTTAATGTTATGCCAATTTCATTGTTATCGTAGTGTTCATACAATGTCCATTTAATTTGACGACAATATAGAAATCAGATTTTTTTTTATTCCACGGTAATTCCATGAGGATTACTGAGAAATCATTTACGATTATAGATTACACATGTTACTCATAACCAAACATTTTAGTCTTTAAAAATTATTTAAAGCAAGAATATATGTGAAACACATTAAAATACATACTCAGTATATGTGCGTGTTCATGGATATATACATACTGAGTATGTATTTTAATAAGCTTCATATATTTGGTTCATTTTAATCTGTTTGATAGAATGGGGGATGGAGGACCTCTAAAAATATGCAGATTTGGGGTCTATAAAGGTCCTTTTGTTTCAATTGCCAGAGGGTGCATGATTTTACCAGAGAGAGACAGAGAGACAGAGAGACAGAGGGGGTGGGGAGAGAAAGAGAGGGAGAGAGAACATTCCCCCAGTGGGCTGTGGTCACTCTGCAATCCCTTTTCTTCCATTTCTTCATCCTGTTGGCATTTCAGGGCATGCACGTACATGCATCAGGCTTGTTTTTCAAGCCACTGGGACCAGGACTTGAACTGTAGCGATCTATGTGGGATCCGGCTCCTTTAACCATTAGGCTACAGGGCTTGCCCCTCAAGAAGGTCGTAAGTTGGCACTGACTACGGCAAACTCCTGGAGTACCTCAAAGGCCATGTGTGGGCTGTACATTCACCCCTTCACTCTTTTTTTCTTTTTTCTTTTTTTTTTTTTTTTGAGAGGTTTTTGCCATAGGGTGCGTACACTCGCCAGACAGAGACAGAGAGACAGAAAGCAAGAAATCACCCCCCAGGGGGGATGGTCACCCCGCAATCCCTTCTCCTCCGTTCTCCTCTCGGGATCTTGGGCATGCACACACACACGCCCGGCGTGATTTTAAACCACCGGATCCGGGAAGCGAACTGCGGTCGACTACATGGGAATCCAGCGACATAGCCATTACGCTAACTGCTGGTCCCACCCCTTCACTCTTTAAGAACCCAACTGGAGGGGCCGGCAGGTGTGGTGGTGGTTAAGGCGCTGGACTCCCATGTGGCCAACTGCGGTTTGAGTCCCAGCCCTGGCAGCTTGAAAGTCACGCCGGGCATGTGTGTGTATGTGCTCAAGATTCCGAGAGGAAAGTGGAAGAGAAGGGATTACGGTGTGGCCATCCCCCTGAGGGGTGATTTCCCATTTTCCCTCTCTCTGTCTCTCTCCAGCAAGAACACACGCCCTATGAAGAAACTCCCAAGAATTAAAATGAAAAAACAAACAAACAAACAAACAAAAAAACCCAAGTGGAATCCCTTTATCCTGGTGGAAAACCCAGGTGCCCACCGCTAGAAAGGACCATCCGGGATGTGAACAGTGAGGGAGATTGATCCGGAGAATCCCACTCTCTGTGGAGACTGTTGTTCAAACAGACAGAGCAGTGGGCTTCCCAGGGGGGAGTCCGGCCTCTAAATAGGGCACAGCTAGGGTTTGGGGGGGAGAACTAGGGGGTACCCTGCTTCTCTGTTTTAATCCACTTGCCCCAGGGCATATTGTGGATTGGATTCGTCATCATTGTGGCTAGAACTCACTCTAGTTCTCTTTTCAAGGGTGAGCAGCCATTTAGGGCCACCCCTGGCCTCCATTAATCTGTGTAAGTTGGGTTCTAGCCACAAAACACGGAGAACTCGGGAGGGACTCGGCGGCATGTGTGCTGGTGGGCGAGGAGGTGAGGGCAGGTGTGTTTGGGTGTGGACATCGGAGTAGTCAAGGCGTGAATGTAAGCGACAGAAAACCCAGTGCAGAACTCGTTTTTAATGTGAAAACAAATCCAACACTATCTTCCAAGCATTTTTTCCAAATTTTGTCAGTCTTGGGGGCCGGCAGGTGGCGTGGTGGTTAAGTGCACTGAACTCACACATGGCTGACCACAGTTTGAGTCCTGGTGGCTTGCTTTGTCTCTCTCTGACCCTCTCTGGTCCAATTAAATAAATTAAATAAATTAATAAAGTTAAATAAAATCATTCTTTTTTTTTTCTTTCGGAGAGGTTTTTGCTATAGAACACGTGCTCGCCAGAAAGACAGCGAGAGACAGAAAGTGAGAAATCACCCCCCCAGGGGGAATGGCCACACCACAATCCCTTCTCCTCCATTCTCCTCTCAGGATCTTGGGCATGCACGCACACGCGCCTGGCGTGAGTTTAAGCCACCGGGTCCAGGACTTGAACCGCAGTCGACTACATGGGAGTCCAGCAACATAGCCAGTATGCCAACTGCTAGTCCCAAATAAAATAATTATTTAAAAAAAATTGTCAGTCTTATAGTCCTGAAGGGAATTGACAAAAATAAAGCCTCACAACTGGGTCAGCAATTGGCCATATTTAGACACGGTTTTAATTCTGCCCTCCTTCTAGCACTTTGTAATTCTGTAGATGGGTGGTACAGAGAGGGAATAAGTTTGGTATTTTGTTTGCTATAGTGCAAGTGCACTCGCCAAAAAGAGAGACAGAGAGAAAGGGGAAAAGTGAGAAATCACCCTCTCCCGGGAGATGGCCACATCACTATCCCTTCTTCATTGTCTTCTTGGGGTTTGGGGCATGCACGCACAGGCACCCGGCAGGATTTTCAAGCCACCAGGTTGAGGACTCAAACCACCAACCTGGCCATTTGGGATCCAGCTCCTTAACCTCCATGTCACCTGCTGGCCTCGGGAATCAGTATTTTAAGCCCTAAATCATTCATTTGTCTTCTGCATGCATACATCTCATTTTCTACTGTAAGGCATTCTGACCTTACGAAATGTCCTGGTGAACTAAGGGATTTTCTGCCACACTTTATATCCAAGTTCAAGGATCACAAAATAAAATTTAGTAGCCCTGGCACATTTCAAAAAGTTTTCTTGGAGACAGTTATATTTAGAGGACACCTGTCTTGAACTCTTGGCTCGTTCTTGGAAGCTGTAATTACATCTGCAGGCTCTGGAGACAGAACACCTGAGGTCTGTGTCTTGTTGATCTGGCCCCAGGCTGGGGGACCTTCCCCATGAAGTTCTTCCTACTTGCTACCGTCACCTGTTCAACTGAAAATAGTCATGGCACCACCCTCCTCGGGGGACTGGGGCGATTACATGAGACAGCCCCTCACAGGTGCTCAGCTCAACACCTGACCCAGAATACGCACGACTGATACAATTGGGTAGTTGTAGAATAGGAGCAGCAGGATCATACATAAATAAATATATTTCTAGCACTTTGTAATATATTATAATAAAATGCCAAGCAGGAAAAAAAGTCTGTTCTTGAATACTTTCCTGAAAACGAGAGCGTTTACATTGTGGAGCTGGGTTTTGGAGCAGCGTTCTCAACATGCGTGTGGGCCGGGATCCCTGCGGGGCGGAGGCTCCATGCTGGGTGTTTGATTCAGTAGGACTGGGCTGGGCTGGGCCGGGCTGGGCTGGGCTGGAGTCTCTGCATTTCCAGCAAGTTCCCAGGTGCTGCAGTGCTGCAGATCCAAAGCCCAGGCTATGGAAATCGCTGACTCGAAGCACGGTAGACATGGCTGATAGAGATGAAAACAGCAGTACTCGGGAGTTTTAAAAGCTCCTACCGCTCAGGAAGTGAAAGGCCTCTAACAAATGCATCCTTAGAAGGGACCAGCAGTTAGCGTAATGGCTATGTCGCTGGACTCCCACATAGTCGACCGCGGTTCGAGTCCCGGACCCGGTGGCTTAAACTCACGCCGGGCACGTGTGCGTGCGTGCCCAAGATCCCGAGAGGAGAATGGAGGAGAAGGGATTACGGCGTGGCCATCCCCCCTGGGGGGTGATTTCCTGCTTTCTGTCTCTCTCTGTCTGTCTGGCGAGCGCACGCGCCCTATAGCAAAAACCTCTCCAAAAAAAAAAAAAAAAAAAAAGATAAAAAAAAAAAAAAAGACAAATGCATCCTTAGAAGACATGATTTGTCTTTAATTGGGAAAAAAGTAGAGGGTTCTGACATTGAAGTGACTAGTCTGAAGTTGAACATCAAGTCCCAAGGAGCTATAGAGTTAAGATCAGAAATTTTAGGAATGTTTTTTGTAATATTTCACAACTATGCACGTGTGTGTGTGTGTGTGTTGAGGGAAACCTGTGGAACATTGTGAAGGCTGACCAGGTCCTCAGTGGCTGTACCACCAGTCTCTGAGACGATTATGGGGGAGTAACAGTTATGGGGAGATACCAGTCACTTCCTGGGGAAGCCAGTATTTAGTGTGGCCCTAGGATTTCTGATCTATTTTTTTTTTAATGGAGAGGTTTTTGCTATAGGGCATGTGCGCTCGCCAGAGAGACAGAGAGACAGAAAGTGAGAAATCCTGGGGACCAGCAGTTAGCGTAATGGCTATGTCGCTGGACTCCCATGTAGTTGACCGCAGTTCGAGTCCTAAACCCGGTGGCTTGAACTCATGCCGTGCTCCTGTGTGTGCGTGCCCAAGATCCCGAGAGGAGAATGGAAGAGAAGGGACTGCAGTGTGGCCATCCCCCCTGGGGGGTGATTTCTCGCTTTCTGTCTCTCTGTCTCCCTCTGTCTCTCTGGTGAGAGCACGTGCCCTATAGCAAAAACCTCTCCAAAAAAAAAAAAAGATCAGAAATCCTGGGGCCACACCAAATCCTGCCGTCCCCAAGAAGTGACTGGTATCTCCCCATAACTGTTACTCCCCCATAATCATCTGCTCAGAGACTGATGATACAGCCACAGAGGACCTGGTCAGCCTTCACGATGTTCCACAGGTTTCCCTCAACACGCGCACACACATACACACACACATACACACACACACACACACACACACACACACGCATAGTCTTGAAATATTATAAAAACATCCCTAAAATTGAAAAGTGGAAAATGTCCTTTTAGTCACTGTCACTCAACTAGAGAAAGCGACCTCAGATTGGTTTTCAGGGACGTTTGTGCAGATCTATAGCCAGACGTGCTCCTTTGCTTCGAGAATTGACAGACTAGCTCAGCCCAGCTCACCGGGTCTCACGGCTGTCTGTTCTGTCCCGCTGTCTGCTCTAGAGTCGCCTGGCTCTGCCAGTGTCCCGCTGAGAGTCCGGAACTCTTGGCAACGTTCCCAGTTTTTCTGCCGGTCAGGTAAACCACATCCAGGGGAGCTGTAGTTCTTCGGTGCAAAAATCCATGTCGGGGCAACCAATGATATCTGGCATTTGTCTTCATTTCCAATTTCAGAAAAAAATATATGTAAAGCTTGTTTCTGACACACAGTTAGCAAAGAGCCAGTTCTTTGAGATGGGTACCAGTTACACTAAAATTGGGAGGTGAGGGGACTCACAGAATTGGATTTTGATTTCAAGAATCCAAAGAAATAATATTCACTTATGTCTCTGTGGTCCCTTTCTGTTTTATTTTTTAAAAAGGAATTTGAAGCATCTCCCTGAAACAGACAAGTTTCTCTTGTTAACTGTGTCACTCCCTTTTCTTCTGACGGCATCTGGCCTCTCTCTGTGTCGGGCACCTAGAAACCGGCTCAGGCGAGTGGCAGTGCCACGCGTTAAGATCCAGCGCTCCCAGGAGTAGATGTTGCTTCCGGTAGTCTAGTGCCTAGTGCTGACCGATGTGACCCACCTGTTCCACTGGCCGCATTCTCCTGGTGACGGGTGCTTCTGCCTCGGGGTCTGCTTTATTATGATTTTCTAACGCTCTTAACAACGACAAAAATGGTTTGAAGCTGACATAGGAACGATAGGCCTTAGAAGGTTCAAAGAGAAAGCTAGAAGCTACTCACCCTGATGTCTTATTTTCTTCTTTTTTTTTTCTGTACAGTGGATTCTCCAAGCAGTGAAAAGTCACCCGTAACTACTCCTGTAAGTAACTCATTTTAAGGAATAAGATCAATGTTCATTTATAACATATTTAGTTTGCTTGATTGTTCTATCAGAAGTGAGATCTGGGAACCAGCAGTGAGCGTAATGGCTACGTCGCTGGACTCCCATGTAGTCGACCGCGGTTCACGTCCCGGACCCGGTGGCTTAAAACTCACACCGGGCGCGTGTGCGTGCGTGCCCAAGATCCCGAGAGGAGGATGGAGGAGAAGGGATTGCGGCGCGACCATCCCCCCTGGGGGGTGATTTCTCGCTTTCTGTCTCTCTGTCTCTCTCTGTCTGTCTGGCGAGCACACGTGCCCTATAGCGAAAAACCTCTCCCCCCCCAAAAAAAAAAAACAAGAAATGAGATTCAAGCAATTGATCTTGAAAGAATAACTGACAGGGGCCGGCAGGTGGTGTGGTGGTTAAGGTGCTGGACTCCCACGTGGCCTACCGCGGTTTGAGTCCCAGACCTGGCGACTTGCTTTCTCATTTTCTCTTTCTCTCTGTCTCTATCTAGTCAAATTAAAAAATAATAGTAATAATAACAAATGGAATTTAAAAATAAACAGTTATTTTTTTAAAAAAGAAAGAAGAACTTAAAGTTACATGTAACACTGTCAAGCAAGTTACAAATACATGGACTGTCATTCTGTGGAATTGCTTCTGTGCCTAAGAACAACATGATAACTCAGAAAAGTAAAATCTGAAAAAAGCAATGATAACGAATGTGACAGTAGGAATTAGTATTAGGACATGCAATTGCTGTAAATATTCAAAATTATTTTTTAAATGAGGACAGTACTCCAACATAATATATTGCTGACAGACAGGCCTCAGCCTGAACTCTCTCTGGCAAAAACGCTTCTCACAATCAGTATCTCAAATAATATTAACCGTGCATACTGTTTCCCATTTTTTATTTCACTGAGATAAAAAGGCATTTCTTCTTTTAAATTATTATTTATTTCATTTTATTTATTATTATTTTGTTTGCTATAGTACACATGCATTCACCAGAGGGAGACAGACAGAAAGAGGAAGAGAGTGAGAAAGCAAGCCACCAGGTCCAGGGCTCAAACCATGGTCGGTCATGTGGGAGTCCAGCGCCGTAACCACCATGCCACCTGCCGGCCCCTAAAAAAGCATTTTCTAATTAACAGTCCAGACGCAGGACACCATGGAAATCCCTGCTGCTAAATTGTATCTAACAGCCAGCTGGCATTTCCAGGGCTGGACCTGTCCAAGATTCTCATCAGTGGGACCAGCAGTTAGCGTAATGGCTATGTCGCTGGACTCCCATGTAGTCAACCGCGGTTCAAGTCCCAGACCCGGTGGCTTAAACTCACACTGGGCGCGTGTGCGTGCGTGCCCAAGATCCCGAGAGGAGAATGGAGGAGAAGGGATTGCGGCATGGCCATCCCCCTGGGGGGTGATTTCTCGCTTTCTGTCTCTATGTCTCTCTCTGTCTGTCTGGCGAGTGCACGGGCCCTATAGCAAAAACCTCTCCAAAAAAAAAAAAAAAAAAAAAAAAAATCGCGTCACATCTGGCTTGCCTGTAGCGTTGCCCTTGACCACCAGGGGGAGCCCCATTTCCAAATGTACTGGCCCTGCAGCCCTGAAGGTGTTACAGTACTTCTCTGAATGCCTCTTCCTTGATTGTACCCTGAGAAAGTAATGCCTTTCTTTTGGAGTTGTGAGCTTTAATCAAAATAATTATACAAAAGCCCCTAGCACAGGGCCTGATGCGTGTCAAGTCCTGCCTCCCAGGGGCTAATCCAGCAGGCACTCTGACCAACACCAGCTCTTACCTACAAGTCAGGAGTCACTGGGAGAATGCCCAAGTGCCTGGCAGAACAGAGAAAGGCCTGTCCACGCTGCGGAGTCCTTGGTGTCTCCAGCCTCATCCCAGAACCAGGGCCCACCGTGGAGGCTCAGTGAAGCCAGTGCTGGGAGGCCTTGATTGTCCTGGTGCACAGGGAGGACCCCCTGCCCAAGCTGGCACTCCTGGCGCAGAGCTCAAGGGTACTAGAACCCCCTGATTTCCACTTGAGGTCACGCTGGAAACACGGATGTCACAGTGTGCACGTGCCCCCTGGGTCAGGAAGGCCATTCCAGACGGATGCTCCTTATTTCCGTTCATAGAAAACAGAACCAGAGGGACCAGCAGTTGGCATAATGGCTATGTCGCTGGACTCTCACGTAGTCGACCGCGGTTCACGTCCCGGACCCGGTGGCTTAAAACTCACGCCGGGCGCGTGTGCGTGCGTGCCCAAGATCCCGAAAGGAGAATGGAGGAGAAGGGATTGCGGCGTGACCATTCCCCCTGGGGGGGGTGATTTCTCGCTTTCTGTCTCTCTGTCTCTCTCTGTCTGTCTGGCGAGCACACGTGCCCTATAGCGAAAAACCTCTCAAAAAAAGAAAAAAAAAGAAAACGGAACCAGAGACCATTACTGACCTATCTAAGTCAATTCTGTGGGTATTTCCCACTTTTAAAGGTAAATGGCTCTTCCTAGAAATGGAAAAGAAACTGGAGAATAGGTACAACCTGACAGGAAATGAGCATGTCACTAGGCTGGCCTGAGTAGATTCAGGCTGTGCCCAGGGATAGGGACAGGAAGGGGAGGGAGGTGAAGGCCCAGCAGACAGTGGCTCCATTCATTTAGCCAACGGACAGTGGTGAGGGCCTGAAAAAGCAAAACGTGGGAGCCGTAGAGGGACATGGGGTCCTCCCTGCCCTCGAGGAGCCCCGAGGCCCGGAATCTACAGACCTCCAGGCAGAAATTGTGGAGTGAAGCGGGCTTTTGGGCAGCTCTTTGGTGACCGTCCTCACTGTCCCAACCCCACACAGGCCTCTGTCACCTCCACAGCCTAGGACCCTCCCCAGGCTGGCCCCCTCCTCACCCCCACAGTGACTGCTCATCAAATTACCCCCACAAAAGGCCGCAAGGTCTCCATTTTCTCCCTCTTCTTGGTATCTTTCTCTTTCTTTTCCTCTTTACATGACCACTGCTTCTTGTCTCTTGCTTTTTTAACGAATATGCTGTTCTCTGTGCTCAGTCCGCCTCCTCCACACTTCTTCTCCCTGCCTGGATTTACTCTCGAGGTTGCCACCTAGTGAGATCTGAAAAGCGAATAGGACGAGGGGGCCAGCAGTTGGCGTAATGGCTATGTCTCTGGACTCCCACGTAGCCGACTGCGGTTCGAGTCCCGTACCCGGTGGCTTAAACTCATGCCGGGCGTGTGTGCGTGCGTGTCCAAGATCCCGAGAGGAGAATGGAGGAGAAGGGATTGCGGCGTGGCCATACCCCCGGGGGGTGATTTCCTGCTTTCTGTCTCTCTGTCTCTCTCTCTGGCTGGCGAGCGCACGCACCCTATAGCAAAAAAAAAAAAAAAAAAACACCTCTCCAAAAAAAAAGCGAATAGGACGACTCCGACAGGTTCTCATTTCCTGCTGTTAGATCTCCTCACCGATCGCCCCATGGCTTTACTCACGTCAACACCCCCTTATCCTAAAAAAGGGGCATTTACATGAGTAAACAGACGAGGCCCTAAACGTTTCAACAGCCTCCAAGTCCCAGGAAAAAGTCAGGGGCATGAACCCCGATGCGGTTTCCCACCCGGGATCTACGTTCCGAGGACACCGTATGGTCACCACGGCCATCTGGGAGGCTTAGATCATAGATAGTTAGGAGCCCCCCTCCGTAACTCACCATGGCTGCAATGCGCCAGCGTGCGGTGGGAACCCAGAGCGGCAAGCCAGGGGTGTTTCCCCCCCTTATTTGCCATTTGCCCACCTTCTTTTTTTTTTTTTGGAAGAGGTTTTTGCTATAGGGCACGTGCGCTCGCCAAACAGACAGAGAGACAGAAAGTGAGAAATCACCCCCCAGGGGGGATGGCCACGCCGCAATCCCTTCTCCTCCATTCTCCTCTCGGGATCTTGGGCACGCATGCACACGCGCCCGGCGTGAGTTGTAAGCCACCAGGTCCGGGACACGAATTGTGGTCGACTACGTGGGAGTCCAGCGACATAGCCATTACGCTAACTGCTGGTCCCTTTTCCCACCTTGTTTTGACCACTCTGTGACTAGCGTGGCCATCCCACAACCCAACCATCTTTGGGAAGCACAGCGAGGGTACAAGGCAATGCCAGCCTTTCAACATCCAAATATATTACATTTACTAACGTTTATAATGGCACAAACCGGGCATCCCCGCTGGCCTGCATCCTCACCCTGGAGAGTGAGAGAGAGCCGTGGGGGCCAGGAGGGCAAGAGGCGGGCTGGCTCAGCTGTCCCGGGTGGTCCCTGGACTGTGGAAACCTGGGGCAGGACTGACCCTGTGCAGCTCCCAGACCACAGAGGAGGTGATTTCACCTCCCTCCCTCCCTGGGCACCGCCCCCCTCCCTCCTTATCTCCCCAACCCTTATCTCCTGTAAATGCAGCCCATATGCTGGGGTCCTGGGGACAGGCAGGGATCCCAACATAACACCCTGCAGCCTTGCAATGCCGTGTTCCATGCCCTGGGTGCCTGCTTTAGTTCATGTCTCTCCCATTATTCCTGTTCACTCCTTCGGTTCCCAAAGTCACAAAAACTTTTTTATTAAGACAAAAAAGAAAAAGAAAGAGAAAAGAAAATAAACGATCCTTGACTTTGAGAGCTTTATAGGCCCCAGAGCGAGGGCCACCTCGCCCAGACCTTAGCGTCCAGGTGGGCATGGTGTGCTGCCTGCCCGTGTAGGGGACGTGGGGGTGGAAGGAGTGACTGTGGACAATCAGTCTCGTAGTCGGCAAACCCGCTTACGGAGTGCGTTCCTGCTGCCATAATCAGTCCTGTTTGCATGGACCTGGGATCGAGGTGCAGAGTCAGCCTCTCCTGACCAGCACCGTGAATTCATTTAGGAAATCACTTCTCAGAGAGAGTGCACGAAACCCTCCCATGCCAGTGGCTCTTTGCTTCCGGTTTTCATTAGCTCCAAAAAGCTTCACATCTTGAAAGTAAGAGGGACTAAGATGTAAAAACACTTCCTGCTGGGGCCAGTAGGTGGCGTAGTGGTTCAGCAAGTGGCGTAGTGGTTAAGGCACTGGACTGAGACGTGGTCGACCTCAGTTCGAGTCCCGGATCTGGCTGCTTGGAAAATACTCCAAGCAGTGGGTGGGTGTACGCCCCAAATGCCTAGAAGAGTGGAGAAGGGATTGCAGTGTGGCCATCCCTCTGGGGGGAGCAGTGATATCTCACTTTCTCTCTCGCTGGCTCTCTCGCTGTCTCTCTCTCTGTCTCTCCAGTGAGCACACATGCCCTATGGCCAAAACCTAAAAAAAAAGGGAAAAAAGCTTTCCCCCACCAAGGGTGGGAGGAGGCGTCTACTTCTGCAGTCCCTGTGGGGGCCAGGCTGGAGGCTGACTGCGACCGCTTTCTCTGGCCCTGACCTGCCCTTGGGGACTTGCTTGATTCTGATCATGGTTTCGTTGTTTCTAAGCAGTTTAAGCTCTGGGCCTGGGACCCAGAAGAGGAGCGCAGGCGACAGGAAAAATGGCAGCAGGAGCAGGAACGCCTACTCCAGGTAGGTCGGGGCTGGCGCTGCCCCTCTCTTGTCAACGGGGCTCCTTCTATTCCATTAAATGGGTTTTTGGCACAGGAAACGGATGAATCAGAGTCTTCCCAGAAGCAGATGAGTCTAAGTTCATTTCCACCCACGGGACAGAATGTCCTGTGCGTAATTCCCGCTGCCAAAGGTCACTCTGATGCACCTGAGGTGAAAACACGCATTCTAATACTTGTCGCAGGGCCGGTCTGCCTGCTCGTCACCTCCTTAGCTGGCGGTCCGAGTCCAGTCCCAGTGGCAGTGGAAATGATGAATGAATGGGACCAGCAGTTAGCGTAATAGCTATGTCACTGGACTCCCATGTAGCCGAACACTGTTCGAGTCCTGGACCCGGTGGCTCAAACTCACGCTGGGCGCGCGTGTGTGTGTGCCCAAGATCCCAAGAGGAGAATGGAGAAGAAGGGATTGCGGCGTGACCATCCCCCCTGGGGGTGATTTCTCACTTTCTGTCTCTCTGTCTCTCTCTGTCTTTCTGGCAAGTGCACGCGCCCTCTAGCAAAAACCTCTCAAAAAAAAAAAAAAGGATGAAACAGCTGTTGGATAGCATAGGCGTGGAATAATATTTGGTCCCAGTTTTGTTCCTTAAGTAGAAATGTTTGGAGTAAAAGTTGCTCATTTCCGATTCTCTAAACATTCGTATAATAAATGTATCGTGTTTTTATTTGCTTCATGCCAGTTTTATGGGTTAATAGGACTTCAAAAAGAAACCCAGAGGTCCAGCTTGGTGGCCTGCTGGCTAAGAGAGCCAGCTCCCAGGCCAGCCCGTGGCCTGGTGGTTAAGGGGACTGGATCCCACATGGCCGACGACACAGTTCCAGCCTGGACCCAGCTTGTGAAACATGCTGCATACACATGTGTGCGTGCCCAGAATCCTGAAAGGGGGGATGGAGCTTTCTTCCCTCCCTTCTCTCTGTCTCTCTGGCGAGCACACGTGCCCTCCATAAATTTAAACGAGAGGGAGAGCCAAAGCCAGATCCCAGTTGGCCAACCACGTGGTTTGAGTCTTGACCCTGGCTGCTTGGAAAACAAGCGGGGCATATGTGGATGCATGCCCAATACCCTGACAGAATGGAGACATGGAAAAGACGGGATTATGGTGTGACCAGATCCCAGCAGAGAGTGCTTGCTCCCTCTCTGTCTCTCCATCTCTCTTGTGAGCACACGTGCTCTCTGGCAGTTAAAAGACAAAAAATAAAAAAGCTGGTCTTAATTCAGAAATGACTTAAAACTAGGAGGATTGCATGTTGGTACACACATAACATAATTCAGCTACTCAGCTAATCACGATCTTGTCCATTTTAGACTTTCTGCATTATCTATCTTGTTAACCTACAAGTTTTTTGGTTTTTAAAAAATCTCTGTTAAACTCTCTGTGCATGAACATATTTCTACTAGTAGAATGGCACATCATTTCCAAAGGACCCAGTAAACGAAAGTTATTGGTCTAGCCTTCCTAGGACAAAACCCAAGTGAAGAGCGATCTTAAAGCCTTCCACTTTTCCTTCTTTTCTCTTTCTATAAGCGGATTTCTTTCTCTTTTTTTTTTGGAGAGATTTCTGCTCTAGAGTGTGTGCACTCGCCAGAAAGACAGAGAGAGATAGAGAGACAGAAAGCAAGAAATCACCCCCCAGGGGGGATGGCCACACCACAATCCCTTCTCCTCCATTCTCCTCTCGGGGTCTTGGGCACGCACACACACTTGCCCAGCGTGAGTTTAAGCCACCGGGTCCAGGACTTGAACCGCGGTCGACTAAATGGGAGTCCAGCAACATAGCCATTATGCTAACTGCTGGTCCTAAGCCAATTTCTACTCATGTATCTGAAGAACAAATCTATAAAATACCAGCATCAGAAAACACTGTTCTCTACTGGATGTTTATGTTCCTGAAGTATCTGAGTACCACAAAATAATACCGCCCTGCTATTACGCGATCATTTGGGTTAAGACCATCACAGCAAGGAGAGACTCTGACGACATATTGTACAGAGTGTAGAGGAGGAAAAGGGGTCCCGATGGTGAACGCAATGATCAGCTCAGCCCAGTCTATGGACATCCCACCACAGGAGAGATACCAAAAAGAGCAGGACAAGCTGAAAGAAGAATGGGAAAAGGCGCAAAAGGAGGTGGAAGAGGAGGAGCGCAGATACTACGAAGAGGTAGGGGGTTCCCCGGAGGGATGGGCACCGCCACCCCAGCCCTTCAGCCTGTACCCCGTGTGTGTCTGACCACTCAGAGCAGAGCACCCTTGCCCTCTTTCAATGGTCATTGCACGAAGGTGCGACAGGACCACAGTGCGTGGTCCGCGGCCAGGGCGTGTTGGACCGCAGGTGGGGAAGATGGTGCAACGGCATTCGTTCTTCCATCAGAGCCAGGGTTTTATTTTTCTTAGATTGCATGAAAGAATCTATTTATTTATTTATTGGTGCGTGTGTTCGTGGCAAGCACATTTGGTAGTAGGGAATTGATTTTATGAGGACAATTTTGAAATAGAGGCTAAAAGAATGTATCTTTGGGCCAGTAGGTGGCTCGGTGGTTAAAGCACTGGATACCACGTGGCTTAAAAATCACGCTGGGAGCAGTGCATGTGTACCCAAAATCCTGTGGCCATTCCCCCAGGGGGTGATTTCTCACTTTTCCTCTCTCTTTGTCTTTCTCTGGGAGCACACTCACCCTATGGCAAAGATCTAATAAAAAATAAAAATTATTGGGACCGGCAGTTAGCGTAATGGCTATGTCGCTGGACTCCCACGTAGTCAACCGCGGTTCGAGTCTCGGACTCGGTGGCTTAAATTCACGCCGGGCACGTGTGCGTGTGTGCCCAAGATCCCGAGAGGAGAATGAAGGAGAAGGGATTGTGGCATGGCCATCCCCCCTGGGGGTGATTTCTCACTTTCTATCTCTCTGTCACTCTCTGTCTGTCTGGCGAGCGCACGCGCCCTATAGCAAAAACCTCTCCAAAATAAATAAATAAATAAATAAATAAAAATTATTTATATGCGCGCGTGTGTGTATACGTATAATTATACACACGCACATATAATTATTTATTTATTTATCTACCTATCACTGCATTTACTATGTCCTAAACAGATTTAGAAAGAAGAAAAAAATATTTAATGAATGAGCCAGACCACATTAGAGAATTTAAAAGAGGCCGCATTTTATATATAGTATCTGTAATGTGTTTATGTTTAATATTTCCGTAGATTTTATCTTCAATTGTTTGTTTGCACCATCAGATCACTACTAGCATTTTTAATGAGGCTCCTGGAGTTACAGACACTAGTTGCAAAGACGGTGTTTCTAAATTAAATGCTGATTTCTAAATTATTGCCAGAGAGTGATGTATGAGTTGCATGCTTTGGGAAATAAGCATTTTTTTTTGAATACCCTGCTTCTTTGCACATAGTCTGATGACTTTTTCCTCAAGTTCCTGTAGTGAAATTTTTCTCTTGACAAACATGATTTTTATTTTCCAAACCTTGCCCTCCTTTTCCTTGACTCCTGTTTTTTTTCTTCTTAGGAGCGGAAGATCATTGAGGACACTGTGGTTCCGTTCACTCTTTCTTCCAGTTCTGCAGACCAGCTGTCAACAGCCTCCTCTCTGACTGAAGGCGCGGGGACACTGGTGAGAACGTAGAGTAAACACGAGTCGTGAAATAAATAAACCCAGGGACCCGCAGATGGCATAATGGGCTTCAACCATGGTCGCTGGACTCCCACGTAATCAACCACAGTTCGAGTCCCAGACCCTGTGGCTTAAAACTCATGCTAGACACGTGTGCATGTGTGCCTAAAAACCCAAGAGGAGACTGGAGAAGAAGGGACTGCGGCGTGGCAATCCCCCCAGGGGGTGATGTCTCACTTTCTATCTCTCCGTCTCTCTAGCGAGTGCATGCAGCCCACAGCAAAGATCTCTCTCCAAAAATAAATAAATAAATAAATAAATAAATAAATAAATAAATAAATAAACCAAATAAAACTACAAAAGCGCAAGGCTGAGTTTCCCCACCAGATTTAATCATTATGGCCCCAGAAACGTCACATCCGCTATGACAAGGCCAGTGTACTCCGTTGAACTGTCTCTGCCAGGACCAAATGGAGGATCATGCCCTGAGGTGCAGAAATGTCACTTCCTAGGCAGATCTGTCCCTAAGGCTGACGGCCAAAGCCTCTCTCCCCTGGCGAGCAGGGTCTCAGATAGAGGAGTCACATCTGGAACGTCCTTCTCTGCCCGGATCCTAGAGCATCCGTTTATCCCACAGACCACCGCTCCCCTCTGCCAGGAATACAGTTCTTTGCGTTGTTAGCAGCTGCAGAGATGCCAGCAGCCACTTCTCCATAGGAAGTGTCAGGTCACCCCAAAATGCCACGAGAAATTTCCATGTGTCTCACAGGCTGAGAGGACAGAGCTGGTCAGACTTCACACTCCCCAGAGAAGGCCAAGGAGGTAGCGGACGTGGGTCAGGCCCAGACCTGGAGAGTCTGTGACCTGCATAAAATCACACGCCTGTGGGGAGGTAGAGCCCTTTGTCCTGAAAGGAGTTTTTGTGACACTTTTATATGAAAGGGTGGTTTCCAAGCTGATTTCCCTTGAGGAGAACTTTTTATTTTTAAATATTTATTTATTTATTTCCATTTGTTGTTATTATCATCTTTTTAAATTTTGACCAGAGAGAGACAGAGAGAGAGAGAGAAAGGAAAAGCGAGAAAGCAAGCCTCCAGGTCCAGGACTCGAACCATGGTCAGCCACATGGATATCCAGCGCTCTTAACCACCACGCCACCTGCCGGCCTGAGGAGAACTTTTTAAAGAGCTTCAGATTAAACATTGATTCCAAACAGTTAAAAGTCAGCTGCAAATGTAAATGATTGTTCTCTTTTAAAAAAAAAATAATAATAATAATAATAATTTTTAAATGTTAGTTATTTATTTATTTTTAATTTGACCAGAGAGAGACAGAGAAAGAGGGAAAGTAAAAAAGCAAGCTGCCAGGCCCAGGATTCAAACCACGGTCGGCCCTGTGGGGGTCTAGCACCTTAACCACACCACATCACCTGCCGACCCATGAGTGGTGATTTTTCTTTAAACCATGGACAAGGTGGTTGAAGAAGATTCCAGATATGCCTTGGCCAGGGTAAGCATTGGACAGTATGTTTAGAAATTATATTTAAGATTATCCCTTGTTTTTTCCCTTAGAATAAGATGGACTTGGAAAATGGTCAGGATGAAGACGAGGAGAGAAGACAGAAGAAGCCACTCCACGGGGATGGCCATGACCTGCCACTTAAGACGAGGGAAGGGGACCCCCTGGAAAAGAAGGGCAGGTAGGAGCCTGTCCCCGGCTGTCCGTGAAAATTGATAAAGCCGGCTCTGTCCGCTCACTCCCAGGAAGGGTCTCATTCCTGATGCAAATCAGATTCAGCTTGGAGATGGTCATTCCAGTAATACATTACTTAGTGCTGGGACATACCGTCATCACGCAGAAGTCTGTCCTTACACTCTTGAATATAATTTCAAGCAGGCAAAGCCTTTTTTTTTTATAATAAAGGGAAATACTGGGACCAGCAGTCAGCGTAATGGCTAAGTTGCTGGACTCCCACGTAGTCGACCGCAGTTCACGTCCCGGACCTGGTGGCTTAAAACTCACGCCGGACGCGTGTGCGTGCGTGCCCAAGATCCCAAGAGGAGAATGGAGGAGAAGGGATTGCGGAGTGACCATCCCCCCTGGGGGGTGATTTCTCGCTTTCTGTCTCTCTGTCTCTCTCTGTCTGTCTGGTGAGCGCATGCGCCCTATAGCAAAAACCTCTCCAAAACAAAATTTAAAAAAATAATAATAATAAAGGGAAATAGTGTAGACAATTAAAGAAGTATGTTGTCAAGTCAAACCCCCAAACTGGAACATCACTCACCTGAAATGATCAATGTGTCTGGGGGAATAGAAGCTAAAATGAGACTCAGGGCTTCCACCCATGGTGGGGACCGAATTTGGCCATTAGTGTCCCTGGGCCATGAGAAGCCATGTTGTTCTGAGTGATGATATAAGGGAAACAGCCAATCAGCCGTTGGGGATAAACACCACACCTATGAGCTCCAGAATGTTCTGTGGGAGGTCCAAAAAGGATGGACAGAAGCCCTGGATCACTCAGAGCTAGGTGAGACTGGAGCAGACACTGCTGGTAGCTAGGGGCTCCATGTGCCAGCTCATGTCTAACTAAGGACCTGCAGAAATCTGAAGAGGCTGGCAGTGTTCTGCTACCAGCATGTTCTTTAGGGGACAGACGTTTGGCTCCGGGATTCTGCGATACCAGAAAGGCATATGCATGTCCAAGGGGACCCAAAGGCATGAAAGACTACTACGCGTCATGTTCAAACGCTGGCCAGTTTGAAAGGTTGGCTGAGGGCTAAGCTCTTCTGGTGGCATGTTGCTCTAGAATTTTCTTCTGCTAACAGCTAGAACCCTCGGTGAATTGAATATTTTAGGAGCTTGAGCTGAACCGAGGGACTGTGGAGTCTTTGGGTGGGCACAACTGCTTCCAGTTAACACTGTTTAAAAAGACTTTCTAGATTTTGGGGGCCAGCAGTTAGCATAATAGCTATGTCGCTGGACTCCCACATAGTTGACTGCGGTTCAAGTCCTAGACCAGGCGGCTTAAACTCACACCGGGTGCGTGTGCATGCGTGCTCAAGATCCCGAGAGGAGAATGGAGGAGAAGGGATTGCGGCGTGGCCATCCCCCCTGGGGGGTGATTTCTCACTTTCTGTCTCTCTGTCTGTCTGGCAAGCGCACGCACCCTATAGCAAAAACCTCTCCAAAACAAAAAAATGAATGTATGGAGATTTTTAGCATGGTACAGCCATCTAAAATCTACTTTAAAGCAAAAAGGATAATTAAACAATCCATTCCCATTTCTTTTTTTCATGTCATAATTGGTACTTGTATGCCCTAAAGAACAGGGTGAATAAATTATATCCTGCTGCTTTTATCTCTGTTCTGAAGTCCATGTCTCTGTTTCAGCACCCTAACTCAAGGGGTTTCGGCCCACTCTGAGAACCCTCTATCAAAAGGGCTGCACCACGACCGTCAGATGGGTGCAAAGGCTGGGACCCCGTACGGCGGGATCGGCCCACAGCCCGCTCAGGGTAAGACTGGAGAAGACCATGCTGTGTAAATTATGTGGACCCCCTCAGTGTCCCCAGATATATGCATTCTGCCAGCCATGCCTCTCTCTAAGGGCCCTGGACTTCCAGCTCATGCTAATTGTGTAGTCAGACTCCCATCACTGAGTACCCAGACTCCATGAAAACACTGGAAACTCAATGAGACCTGAGGCGGTATTAGCACTTAAAAAAAAATGTAACTTTACAGAAACCTTTGCCCTTCATAAGCAATTATTTTGAGACTTCCTCAAAGTTCCTGGTTCTGTCATTAGACATGTCTCCTCATGAAATGCTTATAGAGGAGCAGGGTCTACAAGTCTGGGGTAAGGAGTGGGTGCTGAGGTTGGGGGGGGCCCAGCAGCTTCCTCCCAGCCCTGCCTCATTGCCACCCGTGGCTCCCACACTCCGGGCTCACCACAACAAAACCCCATGTTTCCCTCACCCTGATGGGCAAACCGTACATGCTGTGGTGCCTCAGGAGCGTCTATATACTGAAACTTCAGATACTGGGTGCATGAACACCTCCAGAATTCTGCATTCTGACCCTCCTTTGATTTGGGAAGTGTACGTTTGAGTTGGCTTTCTGTTAGTTTAATTGTTTTGTTTCTGTGTTTTAATTTTTAATATATTTTTCTTTATTAGTATTATTATTATTTATACATTCTATCGTGATACATCATTTAGATTTTAAAGAAACTTTACCCAGCATGATACACACCTCAGCTCAATCCAGTTGAGAATACTAGACACACCCTCACTGACAGATGATAAAACCGTGTCTGTGTCCCCCAAATGTCTTACCTCTCTATTTTCCCCCCTGATTTTCCTTTCCTTTGCTCTTCCCCTCCCACACTTTTCTTCCGCTTTGTCTGTAGTGTCCATGACAATTTGTAATGCTTTTATGTTTTGGTGTTTGAATTTTACCACGAAGGAACCTTGAGAACATTTGCTCCTGGTAGGTGCTTTGTGACTTAGTCTAGAGACAGAGTAATTAGATAAAAAAGGGGTTGGGCTAAGAGGTGACCGCAGCCTTGTGAATCTGGTTAAGCAATTAAACATGCTTTACTGGAAAGCTCATCCATGGGCCTTGTGTATTTCTGGCATATTATCTATTCATATATTCACATGGAATGATTAGAATACATTAGCATAGATGGGTAGGGTGTTTCCATACAGAGATATCCTAGAAGGTGAAGACCACTCAGATGCCCTGTGGATGTAACCCACATCATAGTGGTGGTAATCCACGTGTCAGAGAAGGCAACGGCTCTTCTCTGGGTTCTAGAAATGATCCACCCAAATGTGCTTTCTTTAATGCATGAAAGCCAGTATTTTTGCATAGTGTCATTGTAACGGTTACATCATAGACCAGTGAGGCACAGGGCCTGCTTCCTGACCTCTTTGTTTCCAGAGCTAATTTGCAGCACAGTGAATAAGCAGGCTTCTCCCGCCACCATATGCCCACAGCCCACAGGAAATGCTCTGAGACCTCAGCAAGCCTTAGCACGTTAAAGGAAGGCGACTTACTAGACCCTACGCTGACCTTACTGAACACCCAGTTTATGTTTTTGCTTGGCCTCAGACCTGTTGCAGAATCACCAGGCTGCAAACCGACCAGCACACATTGCAGAAGATGAGAAGCCCAACACCCTCCCGCTGGATACAAGCATTAACCATCAGATTGAATCTCCAAGTGAAAGGCGGAAGTGAGTGATCGAATAAGATGGACGTGGGATTTCTTTTTTAAATTGCGTTGACTTAGACGGTTGGGCCAAATGAAAACGTATGAGATGGCAAGATGTCAGCAATATTTTTGTCCCTTCTCTCCATTTCCTGTTTGGGGCAGTCTTCCTGGGAAGTAAATCTTCACTCTGACTTAGCAATATCTAAGAGGCAAAGTGAGGTTTTCAACCCACACATCTCAACATTATAAAGAATTTGCAGGACTGTTGTATTAGTCATTGATTCGAGTTAAATTATCTCAAAGCCTATAAACAAATATTCATTTGTGGAAAAAAAATCGTTTTACTCACATTATTATGCTCTCCCATTAAGATGGCTACCCTAGGCAGGACCAACAGATGGCATAATGGTTACATGACTGGACTCCCACGTAGTCGACCACAGTTCAAGTCCCTGACCTGGCAGCTTAAACTCATGCCATACACATGTGTATGTGTGTGCCCAAAATCCCAAGAGGAGAATGAAGAAGAAGGGATTGTGACATGGGGTGATTTCATACTTTCTGCCTGCCTGTCTCTACATACGTGCCCTATAGAAAAAAATCTCTCTCTTAAAAAAAAAAAAAAAAAGCTACCCTAGATTATATTCTAATTTTGTAAGAGCTATCTATTTTTTTAAGAATTATTTTATCTAACTTTATTTATTCATTCAGTTTAATTGACCAGAGAGGGACAGAGTGGGGAGGGGGGAGTGAGAAACCAACTCACCAGGTCTGGGACTTGGGTCTGGTCAACCATGTGGAAGTCTAGTGTTCTTAACCAACACGCCACCTGCTGGCCCCAAGAACTATATTTTTATAGTCATAATAGGCCCCGTAATGTGTAAGGCATTTCCACGTCATCGGGCTATGTTGAAGAGTTTACATATTATTTCTCTTCTTCTTTTCATACATTAACTTTCTGAACCTTCCCAGTAACTTTCTAAAGTTCTTGTTCCTGTTTTACAGATGAGAAAAATTGAGGCTCTGGGAAGTTAAATATTAATAACTTACCCAAAGTATTTAGTTAAACGGAAGAATTCAAATGAACCCACCGATTCACAGCAGAATTCTATTTGAGCCATAGCTATAACTTGTCCTAATATTTGGCTCCTTTACCATTTTAAAGGAAAACTTATTTAAAAACTTACTAAGAAAATAGCATTTGTTATACTTTAATCATTATTCCTAGAGTCAGACCACCTCAATTTTGATCACTTAGCAAATTCCGACTTAGCCACTTGTCTACGCAGGACCTTGAGCGAATTATTTCCCTATCTCTGCCTCAGTCTCCTCATCTATAAAATGGGAATGATAGTTGTACCTAGCTGATGGGGCTCATGTCTGGCAAATATCCTATATAATGTAGGTTATGGTGATGAGAATTTGTTGTATAACATTTATAAACATTTTGCCCCATTTTTCTCTTGACACTTTCTTTTTCTCGGTACAGAATTTGAACCGTTTCCCCTTTTATCTTAGGACTATCCAGTTTCATTTCCGTATATCTGTTTGACACTCAAAATCAACAGAAACAAAAGCCATGTAGAAGTAATTATTGTTGTTATTGCTTATTGCAGTGGTTTTCAGCTTTGTTTTTAACCAGTGGTACCTATGTTACTGGGTTGTCAGAAAAGTCATGACATATATTTCTATGCAAAAATGCATCATCGGGACCAGCAGTTAGTGTAATGGCTATGACCCAGACCATGGTTCGAGTCCCGGACCCAGTGGCTTAAACTCACACCGGACATGTGTGCGTGCGTGCCCAAGATCCCCAGAGGAGAATGGAGGAGAAGGGATTGCGACGTGGCCATCCCCCCTGGGGGGTGATTTCTTGCTTTCTGTCTCTCTGTCTCTCTCTGTCTTTCTGGCAATCACACACATCCTATAGCAAAAAAAAAAAAAAATCTCAAAAAAAAAGAAATGCATCATGACCATTCCGATGGCCCAATACATGGAAAGGTGATACTTTGGAGAGGTCCAGCCGTGCCCGAGGGGACTGGGGAGCCATGTGAAAGCAGGAGAAATAGCCTCACGTCCCGTTTACCTCTGCGTTGGCGTCTTTTCCACTCTTGCGCCTCTATGTCCTATCCCTGCCTTTGCGAATGGAGTTAACTTTTAAAAGCAAGAGACCAGACTGGCAGCTTAACCCCAGGCAGGCTCATGCAGCCCACGGGCACCACCGTCCTGCCCGCTCCCGGCTGAGGACTGTCCCCATCTGCGCCGCCCATGACACGCGATTGTTCAGTGTTTAGAACACCGCCCTTCACCACGTGTTCTGGAAAATACCTGACTCGAGGTCTGCCCTGTCTCCCCGGGCTTCTTCCACCCCATCTCCCCACACATCCTTCCCTTTCACTGATGCCATCATTTTTGTATCGAAAGCAGCATGCAAAAGCAGGTCGGTAAATAACTTTTCAACGACAATTCAGCAGGCCAGCAGGTGCATGACAGTTAAGGTGGCTGGATCCCAGATGGCCAGCTGTGCGGTTCGAGTCCTGGACCCAGCAGCTTGAAATCACGCCGGGCACACGTGCATACGTGCCGAAAATCCTGAAAGGAGAATGGAGGAGGAGAGATTGTGGCGTGGCCATCCCCCTGGGGGTGATTTCTCACTTTCCCTCTCTCTCTCTCTCTGCCTTACCCTGGAAAGAAAAAATCATTGAAAAAGGATTTCACTGAAAATAAAGATGAGAAAAATATTCTGTCTTTTCTGTTCTGTGGGCCAGCAGGCCTGCCTGGTTTAGACTTTATGTAGCCAGTGTACATGCATAACCCTTGTATGATCTGATTTCACTAAGATTTTTTTTTAATCTATGATGTCTTCTTGTACAATCGGGCACCTCTTTGCTTGTCTTAACTGTTGGCTCCTTTGCCGTGTTACAGGAAAAGCCCTCGAGAGAACTTCTGGGCTGGACCCTCGTCCCCCTGTTCTCCCACCCCTCCTGGCCAGTCACCAAGCAGGTACCAGAGCTCCAAGCCTTTCTGAGGCTGCTTTGTTTTCACTAGAGCTTCCTGGGCCTCGTTTCAGCAGAATTAGTGCTTGTCAAATGTTTTTCAGGGAGTCGTCCATTCACCTCTCTCTCTCTCTCTCTCTCTCTTTCTCTCTCTCTCTCTCTCACACACACACACACACACACACACACAGAAGCAGGAGGAAAGAAAACAGTCCCCACCGCCTTCAGATTTATCAGCCCACAGTAAGAAAAAGACAAGCGTGTGACGTTGGCCCGGGGTGGCCACAGAGCTTTAATTACATTGTGTGGAACCTGCAATCTAATAATAAAACCCACCAGACAATGGCTGGGCTCCTAAGTGGGCGCCTCTCCCCCAAGACGGCTCAGTCCTTCGAGGCAGGATCCGCTGATGGCCCTGCCAGAGAACCAGGCGGAGGCTGACAGAGAAACTCCATCCTTCTCTCTTAACCTCCTCCGGCTCTCTCATGATTGCTTCTGGACATTAATTGGGCCCCATGATATTCTTAAAAGCTGCCTGAATTGCCATTCACTGGAGGGACAAATTACTGAGTGCTCAGAGGTTTCCTTAGCTGCACAAATTTCATTTAACTACTGGAGACGAGGGAAATCCTAATAAATAGGGTGGAGAGGGACAATAGTTCCTCGCTTCCACTGTCTTCCTGCGTCTTCAGCCCCTCTCTGCTGTGTGGGCTTTCAGATGACCGTGCGTATTTGGGGTCTGTTGTGTAATTCCAGGAGCTTTGCAGAAAACAGGCATCGCTGCGTTCTGATCTGAGTCACCTAGAAGCTGCCCTAAGGGGACAGCTGTCCGGTTCCACAGGGCGGTTGACCATGTCCTCTGTCCTGGTGCTGATCTGCTGGGTTTAGCAGAGTCCCTTGGGGAGCTCTGAGCTGGGAGGAGCAGGGGTACAGAGAGGATAGGTAACCCCAAGCCCACTTGGCATCGACGTAGGGTGAAGCCAAGTGTCTGAGCTACCGAGTCACGAAGTGCACTGTGAGAGGGAGGAGAGGTCATTCCGACCGGTCCTCTCCTTTTACCGGTGAAAAGGAAATCCGAAGTGAGCCCTTTACAGCAGATCACAGAACTTGGTGACAGGGCTTAGATTCTGCACCTCGGCCCCTCCGCCTGCACCTGCTCTGCTGTGTTTTAACATCACAGACTCTGTTTACATTTGCTTGCTTTAATTTTTGCTCTAGGGCATGTGTGCTTGCCAGAGAGAGACAGAGATAGAGACAGAGAGGGAAAGTGAGAAATCACCCACCAGTGGGGATGGCTACACTGCAGTCCCTCTTCCTCCGCTCTCCTCTTGGGATTTGGGGCATTTAAGCACAAGTGTCCAGCATGATTTTTCAAGCCGCCAGGTCCAGGATTTGAACCGCAGAGTCAGCTATATGAGATCCAATGCCTTAGTTTCCACGCCACCTACTGGCCCCAGTCGACTCTGTTTTTAAACAAAACAGTGGATTTTTTCCCTTAATAAGTAAAAAATGCCCTATACAAACGTTCTTTTGCATATGAAGAAAGTTCCCTTCTATTATGATCTGCTGAGTTTTATGTATTATTATCTTTAATTTGCTATGGGGCATATGCACTCATTAGAGAGAGACAGAGAGAGAAAGGGAAAGTAAGAAAGCAAGTTGCCAGGTCTAGGACTTGAACCACAGCTGGCCATGTGGGAGTCCAACACCTTAACCATCATGCTACCTGCTAGCCCTGTGTACAATGAGCTTTTAACCCGTGACAACTTTTACTACTTTAAAATATCCCTCCCAAATGGATCTAATCTTATTTTTTGCAGATCTGCAAGTAATTTAAATTTTCATAGCTTGGGGCCAGCAGGCGGTGTGGTGATTAAGCTGCTAGACTCCCACATGGCCAACTGAGGTTCAAGTCTCAGACTTAGTAGCTTGAGAATCATGCTGGGCACGTGGGCGTGAGTGCCCAAAATCCTGAGAGGAGAATGGAGGAGAAGGGATTGTGGGGTGGCCATCCCTCCTGGGGGGTGATTTCTCACTGTCCCTCTCTTTCTTAAGTAAGCGCATGCATGTGCTCTTGGCAAAAAAAACTAAAAACAATTGTTTTTGTAGCTTTGCTCTGGTATATATAGACTTCCTTACTTCATTATTCTATCTTAAAATATAAAACTATTAATAATAATAGTAAACTAAAAACAGTGCAGAGGAAGGGTGGGCAATGGAGTAGGGGAGGGAATCTAGGAGGGAAAAAGCAAAACACGTTATAGACATAAAAATGGAAAATGGTCTGCTGATAATGTATATGATAATAGAAAATAAAAAGAATACATAGGGACCAGCAGTTAGCGTAATGGCTGTGTCGCTGGACTCCCATGTAGTCGACTGCGGTTCGCGTCCCGGACCCGGTGGCTTAAAACTCACGCCGGGCGCATGTGCGTGTGTGCCCAAGATCCCGAGAGGAGAATGGAGGAGAAGGAATTGCAGCGTGGCCACCTGCCCTGGGGGTTGATTTCTCGCTTTCTGTCTCTCTGTCTCTCTCTGTCTGGTGAGTGCACGCGCTCTATAGCAAAAAAACCTCTCAAAAGAAAAAAAGAATACATAAAAATTAATTTAAAAATTAGCGCTATCCCCCCAAAAGAAATGCCTTAGTACGTCAGTGAATGAATTTTGATAAGTTTTAAAGCAACACTGAAACCTTAATAAAGCTAAACTTGAATATGTTTTAGGCTTATGAACACATATAAATATGTCGAAGCATTCTAAGGCATCTGGCCTCTGGGGTTGAATAGGGGTTGACTAGACCACAGAACCCCCTTCCCAGAATGATAGCGCGCATACATACCAGACTCCACACACAGGGAGGTTGAGTGTGTTGAGTCTAGTGGTTGTTTACAGCTTTTATCTGCTGCTTGATTTCGTGTTCATTGTCAATTCAGTGCTTGCCTTTTCGTTCATGATGGAAGGAAGCGTCATAAAAATCTACATTTTCATTTTTGCATGCGGTTGATGTCTGTGTCTGACCCCCCCCCACTGTAAACTGAGGCCGTTGTCAGTGCGTTCCTTTCTCACCCTAGGTCTATAAGCGGAAAGAAGCTGTGTTCTTCCTGTGGGCTTCCCTTGGGCAAAGGAGCCGCGATGATCATCGAGACCCTCAACCTCTATTTCCACATCCAGTGTTTCAGGGTGCGTACTCAGTGACCTTCTCCCTATGGGCCACATGGTGGTGTCTTAGGTGCCTCCTGTAAATCAGATGCCGTTGTGCGAGGCCTCCCCACTGCGGTTCAGATAGACGTGGGTGGAGGCCAGCTTTGGGGATGATGCGTTCCTGTCCCGTAGCCCTCTGGGCTGTCAGGTTAGGAGTAAACAGATTTGTGCAATTCATCTTCCCCAAACAGTCTTCTCTGCTTAAAAACGTGTCCTTGGGACCAGCAGTTGGCGTAATGGCTATGTTGCTAGATTCCCATGTAGCCGACTGCAGTTTGAGTCCCAGACCTGGTGGCTTAAACTCACACCAGGCACGTGTGTGTGCATGCCCAAGATCCCGAGAGGAGAATGGAGGAGAAGGGATTGCGGTGTGGCTATCCTCCCAGGGGGTGATTCTGTCTCTCTGTCTCTCTGTCTCTGTCTTTCTGGCGAGCGCACATGCCCTATAGCAAAAAAAAGAAAGAAAGAAAAAGAAAAGAAACTTTACCAAAACTACTAGAAATAAGGCAGTGAAGGATCTTTGCAAATTCTCAAGGGATAGGAGTCTTGCCCTCTTGGCTCTAAGTCCTTTACTCTCTCTGAGTACCCACTTCCTGGGACTGACTTACTCTTCACTGTCCAGTGCTTCTTCGATCCCCCCACCTTGACAGTACAGCCGTAGCTTGGAACATACTTTGCATGAAGCCTCCCTCTGGGGAATGTGACCCCGGGCATGAATCAGGGTCTGGGTCCTGAGCCCCTCTAAGAGACTGGCACCCGGACCAGCTCTGCTAGGAAGAGTGGCATGCGTCCCACAGTCCCCTGAGCTCGGGCTGACGTGGCTGGAAGAGGTCCCTTTCCCAGTGGGTTGGTCATCCGGGGTATCACTGCCTTTAGTGTGGAATATACAGTGGCGTGTACCCTATTTTCTAATCATTCTGATCTGGAAGAATTACCAACAATGCTGGAAAACATCTAAGGACTTTGAATAGGCAAGTTTCAATTGATAACCCACTGGCCATGTGTTTAAATCACTAGAAGGTACTCTGTTTAAAATGGTTCTCCCTGGGACCAGCAGTTGGCGTAATGGCTATGTCGCTGGACTCCCATGTAGTTGACCGTGGTTCAAGTCCCAGACCCGGTGGCTTAAACTCACGTCAGGCACATGTGCGTGCGTGCCCAAGATCCTGAAAGGAAAATGGAGAAGGGATTGTGATGTGGCCATCCCTTTTAGGGGGGTGACTTCTTGTTTTCTGTCTCTCTGTCTCTCTCTCTCTGTCTTTCTGGTGAGCGCACGCACCCTATCGCAAAACCCTCTCAAAATAAAAATGGTTCTCCCATCATGATTAGGAAAGTATATTACTGAGGTTAACAGAATAAGCTTTGGAGCCAACCCAATACCCCTGAGCAGCTTCCCAACCTTGGTGCAAGTCAACTAACCTCTCTGAACGAGAGTCCTTCTCTGGAAAATACAAGAAGTTGCGATCAAATGCTAAGAATAAATTTACTGTTGCCATAAATCGACTCTCGGCGTGGCACCTCGTACGTAACAGATGCTCAGCAAACGTTGAGCTTGTTGAAGTGGTGGTTGTGATGCTCAAGTGAAAGCCAACATGACGAAGACACGACGTCTTATGGATCTAATGATGTGCATTCTTTTTATCCCGTAGTGCGGAATTTGTAAAGGACAGCTTGGAGATGCAGTGAGCGGGACGGACGTTCGGATTCGAAACGGTCTTCTAAACTGTAACGATTGCTACCTGCGGTCCCGGAGTAAGTACTCGAACACCCAAAGCAGTGAGTGTGGTCCTTAGCCTTTCATGGGACTCGATTTAGGAATCAATGCTTCCCCCATCAATCGACACTTAGGTTTCTTGGCATCCAGATGAAAGAAAGGACAATGAGGGACCGGCAGTTAGCGTAATGGCTATGTCGCTGGACTCCCACGTAGTCGACTGCGGTTCGAGTCCCGGACCCGGTGGCTTAAAACTCATGCCGGGCGCGTGTGCGTGCGTGCCCAAGATCCCGAGAGGAGAATGGAGGAGAAGGGATTGCGGCGTGGCCATCCCCCCTGGGGGGTGATTTCTCGCTTTCTGTCTCTCTGTCTCTGTCTGTCTGTCTGGCGAGCGCACGCACCCTATAGCAAAAAACCTCTCCAAAAATAAAAAGACAATAAAATGACCCCATGTACCACCAACTTCTAACTGGAGGTTAGTTTTGCAGGGTGGACCTTTCCTTTAATCTAGAAGTACATAGATAGACCAAGAGGTAGACCATGGGCCTCATTTGAGACCTTACCTGAACTCAGCACAGAAACTCTCGCGAGACAGAGGAAGCAATTTGCTCTGTGACGTGCTGTGCGTGTGATCAAGCGTCCCTTTGGGAGACTAGCACCACTTTGGGATGGGGTTAGATGTGACAAGCGGCTCGCCCAGGCCAGCAGATCGAGACCGCCTTCCCCAGGGTCCGCATGCTCTACATTCAGAAACTGCATTACGTAATATGGTGGTGTCCCCAACTCAATGGAAAGGTCCTGGAGAAAGAAAGCGATAGATTCTTCTCTGAGAATCCACCCACCGCCCACCCCACAGTATCGTAGCAGGGTGTCTGCTGCCTGGAGCTCCTGTGGGCCACCCTCCATTGGCTCGGCTACCGAAGAAGGTGCATGTCAGTTTGGGGGCACCAGGGGGCGCTCTTGCCCAGCTGCTGCTCAGAAAATAAGAACCCTGCCATGGCTGGCCCTAGTCCTTCCTCAGTCCCCATCCTAAGTCCAGTCCTTCTGGTGAGCAGCCTGGACAGCAGGGACCTTTCATGCAATGCGTCAGTCGGGAATTCTTTTCTTTTCTTTTTTTTTAAATTGGAATGAAGTTATGGAGTTTGGGATTCCAAAGTGTTTTATTTCTCAGAACAGGTGGAGTAACGTGTTTCCAACTTTCACGTGGGTCTCAGGGAGCTCCAAGGCAGCAAAGACTTTAAGAATAACAATTGAGGGGCCGGCAGGTGGTGTGCTAGTTGGGGTGCTGGACTCCCACATGGTCGAAAGCGGTTCGAGTCCCGGACCTGGTGGCCTGCTTTCTCACTTTCCTTCTCTCTCTCTTTTTCTGTCTCTCTCTGGTCAAAATTAAAAAGAAAGAAAGAAAGAAAATTAAATAAAGAAATTATTTTTAAAAATAAAAACAAGAATAGTAGTTGAAGGTAAGTGTAGATCGAGTGAATTCAGAGAAATATATTTCAATTGGTAAGATGATGAGAAATCAAATTTAAAACAAACTCAGGTGATTTTGATGTATAATAAACATTTGAACAGAAGTCAAAACAATTCCAACTTAAACCTGTGGCCACCCAACTTCACTATTCACTATTTATACCACATATTATATATATGTGTGTGTGTGTGTGTGTGTGTGTGTGTGATATTAATTTTATACCATGTATTTTATATACATTAAATTATTATATAATATTAAGTTATTTTATATATTTATATATATATATATATATATATATATATATATACACACACACACACACACACACACACACAACGGAACTTCAAAATGTTTGTGGAAAAGGCCATTAAAATACAAGTGTAGGGGGCCAGCAGGTGGTATGGTGGTTAAAAATGCTGGATTCCCACATGGCCCACCACAGTTTGAGTCCCGAACCTGGCGGCTTGCATTCTCACTTTCCCTCTCTTTCCCTCTGTCTCACTTTGGTCACATTAAAAAAATAATATTAATAAATAAAGTTAATTAAAATAAATCTTTTAAAAAGTATGAGTGCATTTTTTCACCCCAAAAAATTAGAAATTCATGAGACTTTTCTTGTTTTTGAGAGATTTTTGCTATAGGGCAGGTACATTCATGGAGACACAAAGAGAGACAGAGACAGAGAAAATGACAAACCACCACCCCCCCAACGGAGATGGCTACATCACAATCCCTTCTCTTCCATTCCCCTCTCAGGATTTTGGGAATGCACGCACACACACTTGGCATGAGTGTTATGCTCCTGGGTCCAGGACTCGAACCACAGTTGATGTGGGAGTCCACTACACCACCTGCTGGCCCTATATATAACTTTAAACAAAATGCATATTCCATGAACTTTTTGAAGACCCCTCCCATATATACACATACCAATACAAATATATATGTGTGTGTGTAATATAATTCTGTACTTATACTTTTAGCTAGATTTTTGTTTATTTTGTTTTTATACATTAGAAAGAAACTAAAGCCTTTTCTCCCCGGTTTCGAAGTGATATTTTTCCTACCACTGCCTGTAAATTCACTCTCGGTTCACCTCCTCCAACCAGCTGAACGTGAATCACGAAACCAGAAGAGGGCAGTGTGAGGTTGAAGGACATTGAGAAAGATCTGGAAAGCGCTGTGGATGTGAATTCTTTCATCATTTAAAGTGCCTGAAAAATGCCAGTGGGGAACAACCCTGCCTCTGGGTGACAGGCCTGTTTCCATCAGATTCTCTTAAATTGAGAAGTGGGTGATTCCTTGTCATTTCTTCCGGAAATTCGCGTTTAGGACTTGGGTCAGAGAGTTTTCCCCTCCACACAGCAGTACAGAGGGTATGAGCTGCTTTTCATTCCAAATCCACGGAATACCTGTAGCAAGAAGAAAAATTAAAAAGTGTGGAAACCAGCAGTTAGCGTAATGGCTATGTCGCTGGACTCCCATGTAGTCAACTGCGGTTCACGTCCCGGACCCGGTGGCTTAAACTCACTCCGGGCACATGTGCGTGCATGCCCAAGATCCCGAGAGGAGAATGGAGGAGAAGGGATTGCGGTGTGGCCATCCCCCCTGGGTGGTGATTTCTTGCTTTCTGTCTCTATGTCTCTCTCTGTCTTTCTGGCGAGCGCATGCGCCCTATAGCGAAAGAAAACCTCTCCAAAAAAAAAGAAAGTGAATTGGAGGGACCAGCAGTTAGCGTAATGTCTATGTCGCTAGACTCCCACGTAGTCAACCGCGGTTCGAGTCCCGGACATGGTGGCTTAACCTCACGCAGGGCGCATGTGTGTGTGTGCCCAAGATCCCGAGGGGAGAATGAAGGAGAAGGGATTGCGGCGTGACCATCCCCCCTGGGGGGTGATTTCTCGCTTTCTGTCTCTGTCTGTCTAGCGAGCGCACGTGCCCTATAGCAAAAACCTCTCAAAAAAAAAAAAAAAAAAGAATGTGAATTGGAGGTAGACTATGGATATTGGTTTTTCCTTGTTTACTTTTTATCTTAAGTGCAATATTGTACTAGGATGTTTTTTTGAATAATAGGAAATATTTAGAAGGAAAAAAAAAAGGCCTATGTCTTTTTGCCTACATACCTCTATAGAAAGTCAAAGAAGAAAGTTACAAATGAGTAACGTTTAAAAGCTGAATTGTTAGAAAGATACCAAATTAAATGAAAATATCCATGGGACCAGCAGTTAGTGTAATGGCTATGTCGCTGGACTCCCATGTATTCAACCGTGATTCGAGTCCCGAACCCAGTGGCTTAAACTCACACCGGGCGCGTGTGCGTGCGTGCCCAGGATCTTGAGAGGAAAATGGAGGAGAAGGGATTGTGGCGTGGCCATCCCCCCTGGGGGGTGATTTCTCACTTTCTGTCTCTCTGTCTCTCTCTGTCTTTCTGGTGAGTGCACGCGCCCTATAGCAAAAACCTCTCCAAAAAAAAAAAAAAGAAAATATCCAAAGTTAGCCACTGTAATTACTTTCTAGTAATTTGCTGGAAGGAGGGGCAGAAGATGTGTACATGCACACTCGCACACACGCACACACAGAGCTATATACGGAGTCATGTACCACGCGCAATGATGCCTTAATTGCCCATGGAGTCCTACAAACATGATGCTGCTACCGTAGGATCGTATGCACAACTCCATGGAGCCTAGGGTGTAGCAGGCTGAGCCATGGAGGTGTGTGTAAGTACACGCAATGATGTGCGTGTGATGAGCAAACCCCCTAACAGCGCATTCCCACCGCACAGTGTGGGACCGTGTATGTGTGACACCTCTGCCTAGGGACGGGCTGGTTTTATTTCATGGCCATGGTAGTAATCACACAATCACAGTGCTTTTCTTTTCTTTTTTTTTTTTCTTTTTTTTATTCTTTTCTTCTTTTTTTTTTAATTTCCTTTTTCTGGAGAGGTTTTTTGCTATAGGGCGCGTGCGCTCACCAGACAGACAGATACAGAGAGATAGAAAGCGAGAAATCACCCCCCAGGGGGGATGGCCACACCACAGTCTCTTCTCCTCCATTTTCCTCTTGGGATCTTGGGCACGCACACACACACGCACCCTGTGTGAGTTTAAGCCACCGGGTCCG
This sequence comes from Tupaia tana, assembly GCA_026018925.1. NCBI lineage: Eukaryota > Metazoa > Chordata > Mammalia > Scandentia > Tupaiidae > Tupaia > Tupaia tana. Next base: position 11,886,243 of record JAKSZU010000025.1, on the reverse strand, counting down.
GGACTCGAATCGCGGTCGACTACATGTGAGTCCAGCAACATAGCCATTACACCAACTGCTGGTCCCTGGAGGCTTTTCTTGTGTTTATTCACCATTCATATTTCTTTTTCTATAAAATCTATCCTTTACCCATTCTTCTTCTGGCACCTTAGTTGCATGAACTTTTTGCAAATTAAAGGAAATTGCCCTTTGTTGTTTTTGCTGTATATTGTATTTACTGGTTTTTTCCTTCTTCCTAACTTATTTTCACACAAAAGATTTTCATTTTATCCTTTTGGGAGTCCAAGTCTTGAGTCCTACTTAGAAAAACTCTCATTAGTCTAAGAGCATAAGGAAATTCAGTTAGGATTTCTTCTAGACTTGTTCTCGTTTTGGTATATCTAAACATGCGACCATTAACAATGCATTTTGTGGTAGAAAATGAGGGTGATTGCCAGCCTTTTTTTTTTCTACTAGCCCGTTGTGTAACTATTCCTTTTTTCATCCCGAAGTTGGAATGCCAGCTTTGTCATGAACTAAGTTCTCATATATTTTTAGGTTTATTTCTGGATATTTTATTATGTTTTATTAACCTATTTCTTTTCCTTTACTAAATGGTTTTAATTATTGTAGTTTCATCATATGTTTTAATATTGGGTAATAATGGCCACATTCTCTCCAATTATTATTTTTTTCATTTCCTAACTCTTCTCCCATGTTTTTTTTTCCCCAGGTAAATGTTAGGATAGGATGTTTTTGCTATAGGATGTGTGTGCTCGCCAGACAGAGAGAGACAGAGAGACAGAAATTGAGAAATCACCCCCAGGGGGGATGGCCACACTGCAATCCCTTCTCCTCCATTCTCCTCTCGGGATCTTGGGCACGCACGCACACGCGCCCGGCGTGAGTTTAAGCCACCGGGTCCAGGACTCGAACCATGGTCAACTACATTGGAGTCCAGCGACACAGCCATTACTCTAACTGCTGGTCCCGAGAAGTCTAAATATTTCTTAATTGAATATTTCCCAGCTACAATAAAATAGAGTGAGAAGGAAGGGCTAAAGATCATTTTTCTTTCTTTTCTTTTTTTTAAATTTGAGCGGCATTGAGATGAGAAATGGAGAGATGTGAAGGGTCATTTACATCTTCGGCATTCTAAGTGAAACAAAATAATTTCATTTTGTGGAATAATGAAACCTGAATAGATAATCCTATTTTCTCCAAGTAACTAGTCACATTTAAATGAAATTTTTCTCTTGGAGGGAAAAAAAAAATAGCACCACAGCGTATTAAAATGCAATTCCTAAAAGCAATGTAAACAGTTTTTAAGTTTGTATGTAAATGGGGATGGAAGTACAAAAGAAATGACCTGTCACGGATCAAGCCGTCACATGTTTAACTCGGGCCATTTGTGCTTGGGTGTGGGACCCCTGCATCTTCGTTCTTGGGGTTCGGTGCCCGCTGCACTCGCCTGAAATGCATTTAACACAATTCCCTGGGGTCTTTCCCAGCGTGGCCAAAGCCACATCTCAAATCTGGTGCCTAAAATGACCAGAAACGGCGTGGAGGTTTCAGCAGGAAATCTGGAACCCAACCATCCCTTCCTAGCTAGGGTTGCCCGATAAGATACCTGAGGCCCAGTTCATTTTTATCTTTGCCCTGTTAAATTTGAATTTCAGATACTCATTTTTTAAAGAATGAATTTATTTAACTTTGATTTCTTTATTTCTCTATTTTCATTTGACCAGAGAGGGACAGAACAAGAGAGCAAGAGAGAGAGAGAGAGAGAGAGAGAGAGAGAGAGAGGAAACCACCAGGGCCTGGACTCGAACCAAGGTCAGCCTTGTGGAGTCCAGCGTCTTCAACCACCATGCCACCTCTGGCCCCAATTTTTTTTTTTTAGTATGTGTAGGTCCCAAAATGCACTCCCTCGGTTTAGCACAAGTTTGTCACAAATACCATTTGGGATATTAGGTCGTCAGAAAACTCATGATGTGTTTTTTTTTTTTTTTTTTTTTTTTTTTGAGGTTTTGCCTTAGGGTGTTTGTGCTCATCAGAGAGAGAGAAAGAGACAGTGAGAGGGAAAGTGAGAAATCACCCCCCAGGGGATGGCCATGCTGCCATCCCTTCTCCTCTATTTTCCTCCTGGAAAATACACATTCACACACACACATGCCCGGCATGAGTTTCCAGCTACCAGGTCCCGTGCGCGAACCATGGTTGACCAGACTTAACCACGCTATACCATCTGCTGGATCCCATGCAAAAAATGGGTCATGACTTTTCTGACAACCCACTACTCATATATATATATTTTTTTTTTTTTTTGGAGAGGTTTTTGCTATAGGGCACGTGCTCTCGCCAGACAGTCAGAGAGACAGAAAGCAAGAAATCACCCCCCAGGGGGGATGGTCACTCCGCAATCCCTTCTCCTCCATTCTCCTCTCAGGATCTTGGGCACGCACGCACACGCGCCCGGCATGAGTTTTAAGCCACCGGGTCCGGGACGCGAACCGCGGTCGACTACATGGGAGTCCAGGGACATGGCCATTATGCTAACTGCTGGTCCCACGACTTATATTTTTAAAATACAGGGGCCACTGTCTGATGAGCGCACACACATGCTGGCAAAATTTTTGAAACATATGTTTTATTTCAAATTTGGATTCTCTACAGGCTACTTCCAGATCATACGTCAAATTCCTCCAGTGACGATGTATTTATTCTTAGAGAAACTAAGCCTAAAGAAATGGAGAGAAAATAGATTATTTTATTGCTTACCTGCCCCAGAGGACAAAGTAGCAAACTTAGAGATCATTTGATTTTGGGGGGCAATTCAGACAATCTAGCCGGACTTTCAGTGCATCGGCATCACCCAGCACTGAACTAAGGGCTTCTGGTGGGGATCAAGAGTTGGTGGGGCCGGAAGATGGTGTGGTGGTTAAGGACGCTGGACTCCCACATGGCTAACCACGGTTCGAGTCCTGGACCTGGTGGCTCGCTTCCCCTCTCTCTCTCTCTCACTTTGTCCCTCTCTGGACAAATTAAAATAAATAAATAAATAAATGAAGCTTAGTAAAATAATTTTTAAGAAAACCAAGTTTGTGTTTCTAACAAACTCCAGGTGGTACCCATACTGCCTGTCCTGGGACCACACTCAGAGTAGCGGGATGGGATAGTTTCTCCTCTCCAGGGACACTTTGGCAAAGGTAAGTGCCAATTTGAGAAGTTTCAAACATGTAAAGCAGGGACCAGCAGGTGGCGTGGTGGTTAAGGCGCTGGATACTCCCACATGGCTGACCATGGTTTGAGTCCTGGATCTGGTGGCTTGCTTTCTGGTTTCCTCTCTCTCTCTCTTTCGTCGAATTAAAAGATAAACGAATGAATAAATACAATTAAATAAATAATTCTTTTTTGAAAAATTAAAAACATTTAAAGCGAGGAACACGGACTAATCAAATGTCGCTGTCTTCTTTATCGCAGGTGCTGGACAACCTACAACATTGTGACGTGGTTCTGAGACTTCCAGATCACTCCCCATTTCTTTCCTGAGGGTGTCCCCAGGCAGTCACTTAACAAAACCCCACGTTCAAAGGCTTCTCAGCATTCACCTTATTTCTGAAAAACTCATCTAAAAGGTGGTATCTATTCTTTTGTAGCACGGTATTTGTGTTTTTCTTTTTTTTTGTTTGTTCTTGTTTTTGGTTGTTTTTTTTCCTTCTTCTTTTACTTTTGCACAGTATATACACAAGAATATTGAATTATCATGAGCCTGAAGAGTTCCGAAAAGATGTTAGCATGGTCAAACAAGCATATGGTTTAAAACGTGTTATTCTCTTCTTTAGGGATTAGCTAAATGATACAATAAATACCTTTTGTTTTGTTTTGTTTTGTTTTTAGTTTTCCTAGGAATTAAACACTTTATGTTTACAGAATTGAGCTACAGAAAGTTCATGACATGCCAATTTGAGACATATAATTTTCTAAGACAGGAGCGTCAATTTAATGCATTTCAGACACTAAACTTCGCAGCAAGCGCTGACTCTCAGCTCTAAACTAGTTTTTAATGCAGAGCCCCTAGTCTGATACAGAGTCTGTCACCCTGAAACATTTGCATTTCCCCTCTTTTGAGATAAAAGTTATACCAATAAATTATTGCACCATTAGCAGTAGAGGCTGTGTACCTTGGAAGTTAGGTCAGGAATACAGGCGGGTCCATCCATAGAGAACCCGGATTGACTAGCCTTACACTCGGGGACATTGCCCAAGGGTCGGAAGAAACCAGAGGGAAGCATTTCAGTCTTCGTTTCCAAAGTCATTACCAGGATCTGTGAGAAAGTTTAGTCTTCAAAAAAGTGGCAGGTCAGTGAGGGCCTGTATGGCTCGCTTCTCTCCAGGCTGTAAATTAGGGGTCTTCAGTAAGACTTGGTGTGGGACTTATGGAGTAGGACACCTGGAGATGACTCTACCGCGAGGTGTGACTCCCTGCTCACTCTTGCCTGCACGCTGTCCTTGAGGGACTGAAACCCAGGTACTCCAAGGAAGGAGTTCTGTCCATCCAGTGATCAGCCACTGGTGTGCGACCCACAAGGACCCACAACTGCAGTTACGTCTCGCTCACCCTGACGGATATGGCTCCTCCTCATTCTTCTACATCGCCCTGTCAGCTCCCAAGGATTCTGGACCTTGCTCTCAGAGAAGTTTAGGGGGGACTCTGATGGAGAGCCGGCCTGCATTCCACCCTGTGAAATGAGTTTGAGCTGGCCAAGGAAGAAGTATCTAAAAACGCACAGCAATTTAGATCTCCAGGCTGTGTTCTTACGACGGGGAAAAGGGGGGCTATTTATTCTGCCTTAAATTGGTGGCAAATAATGAAGAAGACATTTGGTGAATGTACCAATGGATACACTCCTAGTAGGTTCATGTAGTCATTAAAAGGAGATCGAGTAGATGTTTTTCTGTCTCGTAAGCAATAATTCTTTTCTACGTCTTACTGCACATGGCTAGCAATTATTTATTTACACGCCAGACGGTTCTTGCATGCGAGGTCCATCAAAGTCACCAACGTCCTCAGCTACTGGAGGTATTTTGACCATTTTTGGCATTTGGATGAGCTGTTTCTTAGATCGAAATTTATACATCATTTCATTAAAAATTGTGCCTTAGACAATGCGAAGCAGTTGCACAGAGCGATGAATTCTGAATGCAGTCCATGAAGGCGAGATGGCGTCACTTCCAAGTCCCCAAGACTTCTTCGCCTGGAGAAGTGTCTGCCGTTTTACAGCTCGTGCAAGCACCCGTGAAAGTGATCGGAAAGAAAAAAAGACACAAACTCAAAAAAAAAAAAGAAAGAAAGAAAGAAAACGTGTGGAACATGTACAGATTCAACCCGATATTTTGAGTAACCACCTGCATGTTTTATGAAGTATTTTGATAATGTGGATGTTTACACTTGGCATGATTTTAGCAGAGGACTGCTTCACCCACGTACTGCACCGAACGCGGACAGTATGGTCATTCATAACCGATTTTATAGACTCCTTTTTACATGTGGAACTTCATTCATTACGTAAGGATTATAGGAATACTGCGCATTCTCTTCGGGCTTCACAGGCCCATTTATACGTATTTCTTAGCGAGGCTCATTGTACACGGATTGAAGCTAGTATCGAGTCAAGAAAAATAAAGCCCTGTTCTCCCGTTTTCCCAACGCGCTTTCCCATAATGAAGACTAGTCACCAGCACAGGATCATCTCCAACATTTTCTAAATTCTAATTGCCAACTGTTTCTATTTCGATTTGATTTATATTGCATTTGGAGTCTGTTACGTGGCAGCTAAGGCAGACTGGCTCTTGTTTTTTCCCATGCAGCATAATGAACATGATCTATTTCTTTTCAAATCATCTTTGAGATTCCCCGGGAAAAAATAAATAAATAAATACAAATAATGCTCTGCTCTCATGAGCTCTCATGGAAATGGGTTTGTTTATGAAACAGAAGAGGCAAGCGAGTGATTGATTGTTCTCGAGGAAGTAGATCGGATTGTTGTTCCTCATTCACGGAAAGCTCGTCCCTTCTCTTTCTTAAGAAACAAATGGGTAACTCTTTGTTTTTCACTAGCAGACTTCCACGGCATTTCCTCCTCCTTTCTATGTAGTGTTATTAATGCAATACCGATGATAGCGATCTATACACAGCGTAAGATTTAACGAACTGAAATGATCCACCTCCTGCGTGAGTCCGTCCAAACGATATTACTGTTCTGGGTGGGCCAATGTTCTGTTACCAGTTACACTAACTTTCCTTTAAAATATTTATTCTAAAATGCCTCTGAGAGATAGTAAAAAAAAAAAAAAAAGAAAAGAAAAAAAGTTGTCTAAAAATGCAACAGCTTTTATAGCAAATGTACATTTATAAATAAAATACTCAGATCAATGTGGTTCTCCATTCATTACTGTGGTGGGGGTGGGAGTTGGTTTTCGTACTTGGAGGACTCGAACTCCGTCCTGAGGCTTTCGGCCCGGAGTTACCCATCAGAGGGTGGCCACCATCCACCATGCGTGTTTGCACATGTGTGTGTGTGTGGGGGTGGCTACCTGAGGTCTCTTCGCTTAAGGAAAATCCAGTCTAGCAGCTGTCTGTGTTGTGGTCTGCCTTCTGTGATGACATCCAGCTTCTTGGTGTTTCAAAGAACTGAACGACACACAAATAGTGTACGGAAAGGGTAGTTTATTAAGTAAAAGGAAAAGCATATTCCTGAGAGGTAGGAGCAGGCCTGAGTAGACAGAGGAGGAGCAGGGCCCGGCAGGTGGTATGATGGTTAGGAGCTCTGGGCTCCTACGTGGCCAACGGGTTGGAGTCCTAGACTCAGCGGCTTGCTTTCTCACTTTCCCTCTCTCTCACTGTCCCTCTCTGGTCAAATTTAAATTAATTAATTAATTCAATAAAATATACATATATTTTTAAGTACTGCCTCATCAGTTACATTCCACGAGGTTTATCATTTTTAAATCTAGATTCTGTCGGTTGATCATTGGCTGGGCCCACGGATTGATCTCATGACCATATCAAATGAGGCCTAATCAGTGAGGCATCCCCTACGAATCTCCCACCTAGTTATCTTGGTGGAGAATTTTCTGCCCTAATTAAGTGGGGTTTTTTCTTTTCTTTTCTTTTTTTTTTTTTTTTTTAATAGAGGTTTTTGCTATAGGGCACATGCACTCACCAGAAAGACAGAGAGAGAGAGACAGACAGAAAGTGAGAAATCACCCCCTGGAGGGGAATGGCCATGCCCCAATCCCTTCTCCTCCGTTCTCCTCTCAGGATCTTGGGCACGCACGCACACACGCCCGGCGTGAGTTTTAAGCCACCAGGTCCAGGACTCGAACCATGGTCGACTACATGGGAGTTCAGCGACATAGCCATTACGCTAACTGCTAGTCTCGAACACTCGCTTTCTTACTTTCCCCCTCTCTCTTCGTCTCTGGCAAGCACATGTGCCCAGTAGCAAATTAAAAATAAATAATAAAGACTGTTCCTCTGACATGAGGTCTATAAAGAATATCTTTTTTTAAAAAAATGTGTCCATTTGGGGGCCAGCAGGTGGTGCGGTGGTTAAGGGCGCTGGATTCCCACATGGCCGACCGCAGTTTGAGTCCCAGACCTGGCGGCTTGCTTTCTCACTTTCCCTCTCTCTCTCTTTCTCTCTCTGTCTCTCTCTGGTCAAATGAAAATAAGTATATAAAGCTAAGTAAAATAATTCTTCAAAAAATTTTTTATCTGTTTCTTCCATGAGTGAGAGTCAGAGAGACAAGCATCCCCAACAAGGTTTCCCTTACGGCAGGTCGCCAGTCCCAGCCAGCAGAATCGTGGCAACACCCAGGACTGGCATAGAGAGGGAGGTTTTAGGACTCCATTCCTCCCTTAGGACTTCACAGAGCATGGCATTACCACTGTGCTACCAGACAGCCTCAAGAAGAGCTCTATTAAAAGAAAAGCATTTCGAGCCAACAGGTGGCATGGTGGTTAGGGTGTTGGATTACCACATGGTCGACCACAGTTCAAGTCCTGGACCTGGTGGCTTGAAAGTCATGCTGGGTGCCTGTGCCTATGTGCCCAAAATCCTGACAGGAGGATGGAGGAGTATGGAATGCAGTGTGGCCATCCCCCCTGGGGGGTGATTTCTCACTTTCCCTCTCTCTGTCTCTGTCTCTCTCTGGCAAGCACACTCTATGGAAAAAAAAAAACTAAAAAAAGAAATTTTTTTTTCTCAGAGATGTTGAACTAGTTTCCTTTTCACTGACTTTCTTCAAGACCTAGGGCTTCCTTCTTAGTGTCCTAATCCAAACCACAAGGCTCCTTCCCCCATCCTTGGGCATTAGCTAAGGCAGGGGTTACAAATTCAAATGGCCAATCAGGAATTAAAATAGAGACCAGCAGGGGGCAGCAGAGAGTGTGGGCCATGGCCAGCTGAAAAAGGAAGCTCTTTCTTTTTTTTTTTAAATAATTCTTTTTTTAATTATTTATTTTTATTTATTCATTCATTTATTTTAATTTGATCAGAGACAGACACAGACAGAGAGAGGAAGAGAGAGAGGAAAAGTGAGAAAGCAAGCCACCAGGTCCAGGACTTGAACCGTGGTTGGCCATATGGGAGTGTCCAGTGCCTTAACCACCACGCCACCTGCTGAGGAGAGAGTTCCCTGGCTCCACCTAATCGGCCCACGTGAAATCGTGTTTTTTGAACGTTGACACACCCACCGACCTCCTCCCCCCAGCACACACCACCCGCCGACCTCCCACCCAGCGTGTGCCACCTCCACACTTACCAAGTCTCCAGGGTTGGGAAAAACTAGCCCAGCCTGACAGACCACACATTGCCCAGTTCAATTGGCTTTTTTTTTACAGCTGGATCTCAGTTCTCCCAGACGCTGTTGAGGAGCCAAGGCCAAAGGAAGGGCTTTTATTTTATTTATTTAGTTTTTTTTTTTTTTAATTTTCTCTATGAGAGACACAGAGAGAGGCACCCTCAGTAGGGCCCTCATGTCATGATCACCTCTGGTGTCAGCCAGCGGGACCACAGACACACCCAGGGAGGCCCCAGGATGCAAACCCAGGGTGTTTCCCATCCCAGTCCAGTTGTGTTACCACTACGCCACCCCCTGGCCCAGGAAAGGGTGTTTTCTGACTATCTGGAAGGAGAAGAGACCCCGAGGGCACCACATTGATTCATGTACCACAGTCTTGCTTCACTACAAACAAATTCATTGGCACATGGATTAAGCTACTTCATTTTTTAAGCAGGAATATTGCCTAGGAAAGTCTGTGTTCTGGGGCTGGCAGGTGGTAGTAGGTTGACTCCCACTGACCGTGGTTTGAATCCCAGACCTGGTGGCTTACTTTCTCACTTTCCCTCTCTCTCTCTTGCTGGTCAAATTAACGAAAATAATAATAGTAAATAAAAAATAAAATAATTCCTTAAGAAAAACAAACATGTATAGCAAATTTTACAAAATAATAATGATAATAAAAGTAAATAAATCATTCTAAAAAACCAAGAGTGTGCATTGGGGCCAGCCAGTGGTATGGTGTGTAAGACCCTGGATCCCACACAGCTCACAAGGCCGTTTGAGTCCTTTTTCTTTTTTTTGGAGAGGTTTTTCGCTCTAGGGTGTGTGCGCTCGCCAGACAGACAGAGAGAGACAGAGAGATAGAAAGTGAGAAATCACCTCCCAGGGGGAATGGCCACGCCGCAATCCCTTCTCCTCCATTCTCCTCTCGGGATCTTGGGCACGCACGCACACGCGCCCAGCATGAGTTTTAAGCCACCAGGTCTGGGACACGAACCGCGGTCGACTACGTGGGAGTCCAGCGACATAGCCATTACGCTAACTGCTGGTTCCCAAGGCCGTTTGAGTCCTTGACCCGTACCTTGAAAGGGCAAATTTTCTCCCTTCTCAGAGCTGTTTCAATTATTTTTGGACCTTTACTTTTTTTTTTTTTTTTTTTTGGAGAGGTTTTCGCTATAGGGCGTGTGCGCTCGCCAGATAGACAGAGAGAGACGTAGAGACAGAAAGTGAGACATCACCCCCCAGGGGGGATGGCCACGCCGCAATCCCTTCTCCTCCATTCTCCTCTCAGGATCTTGGGCACGCACGCACACGCACCCAGCGTGAGTTTTAAGCCACCGGGTCCAGGACGCGAACCACGGTCGACTACGTGGGAGTCCAGCGACATAGCCATTACGCTAACTGCTGGTTCCCTGGACCTTTACTTTTTCATATAAATTTTAGGATACATTTGCAAAATTTTTGTAATGTACCTCTTGGAATTTTGATCAAAATTGAATTTATAGCCTGTTATTTTTAATTGGTATTGTTACTATTGTACATAAGAATACACCAGTTTCCTTATTCATCCTGGACCTGGCAACTTTATTGGACTCATTAGTTCTAATACATTATTTAGGTTTTTTTTTTTTTTTTTTTAATTTTGCCATAAGGAATAATGTATGGTCACCAGAGAGACAGAGAGAGAGAGAGAAAGTGAGAAAACATCTCCCAGGGGGAATGACCACAGCAAAATCCCCTCTTTTCCATCCTCCTGTCTGGATTTAGGGCACACATGCACACACACACACAGAGTATTTTTCAAGTCACCGGGTCCAGGACATGAATTAAACAGTTGGCCTTATGGTACCCAGCTGTCTTAACCACTAGACCACCTGACCAGCACTTGTTAGGCATTTTGGCATGCAAAATAATCAATAACACACTTATCCTTCATCATATCACCTAGTCCCAGGGGATTCTGGATTTTTCTTATTTTTCTTCAATTTTCTTTCCTAATCATCATCTACTAGAAAAAAAAAAAAAAAAAGACAACCTATGTTGTCGCTTTTCTTATAATTATTTTTTTATTATTTATTTTTATTATTTATTATTATTTTTATTATTTATTATTATTTTTTTATTTTTTTTCTTATAATTATTTTCTTGTTTTTTCGTATCATATGGTATTGTTAAGCTATTTCATAAATGGTAATAATAGACCTTTGTATCACATTGTTATTTATATATAGGCAGAAAAAATAAAACTGGAAAACATCCTACACGTCTAACAACAAAAAAAATAGTTTTGAAAAGTATGGTATAGGGAACCAGCGGTTAGCGTAATGGCTATGTCGCTGGACTCCCATGTAGTCGACCGCGGTTCGCGTCCCGGACCCGGTGGCTTACAACTCACGCCGAGCGCGTGTGCGTGCATGCCCAAGATCCTGAGAGGAGAATGGAGGAGAAGGGATTGCAGCGTGACCATCTCCCCTGGGGGTTGATTTCTCCCTTTCTGTCTCTGTGTCTGTCTCTGTCTGTCTGGCGAGCGCACGTGCCCTATAGCGAAAACCTCTCCAAAGAAAAAAAAAAAAAAAAGAAGAAGAAAAGTATGGTATATCCTTTTCCTGCTATTGAGAAATTGCATTTTCAAAACACTTCGTTTAAATGATTAAAATACTTTCAATGAAATTCTGTATGGGGGCCAAACAGTGGCCCAGTGGTCACACACAACAGTCTTCCAGGTAGTCCCACACAGGAAGGTTCCAAGTTCACGTCCAGACACCTCCCTGACTAAGCCAAGTGCACACATGCCCATGATCCCAGGCTGACCAAGATCTGGGGGTGCGCAGTAGCAACAAGACCCTACTGGGGATGCTGTCTCTGTCACTTGTGGAAGAAGTAAATAAAATAAAATTCTGAAACAATAGAAAACTATCTTTGAACAAATTATTTATTTAATTTTACGTGTTTTTATCTTCTATAGAGCATGCATACTCACCAGAGAGAGAAAGAGAAAGAGAGAGAGAAAGTGGGAAAGCAAGTCACCGGGTCCAGGAATCAAACTGTAGTCAGCTATGTGGGAGTCCAGCACCTTAACCAGCTGGACTTAACCAGCTTAACCATTCTCCTCCAGTCTCCTCTCGGGATTGTGGGCACACGTGCACATGCTCCTGGATGTTTTCCAAGCTGCTGGATCCAGGACCTGAACTGCTTAATCTGCCATGTGGGATCCAGCTACCTTACCCCTCCCCACAGTCGCCACCGACTAGCCCTGAAAACTATTTTTTAAATGCTATCTAAAAAAGGGCAAGATATCAAACTCTATTTAGGGTTCCATTTTTACAAGTAAACCTATGATACGTGATTAAATTATATCTCGTGGGTTTTTTTTTTAAAGAGGTTTTTGCTATAGGGCGCGTGCACTCGCCAGACAGACAGAGAGACAGAAAGCGAGAAATCACCCCCCAGAGGGGTTGGCCACGCCGCAATCCCTTCTCCTCCATTCTCCTCTCGGGATCTTGGGCACACACGCACACACACCCGGCGTGAGTTTTAAGCCACCGGGTCCGGGACGCGAACCGCAGTCAACTACGTGGGAGTCCAGCGACATAGCCATTACGCTAACTGTTGGTCCCGTATCTCGTGTTTTGTAATGCATATAGAACCTGCCTCCAGTGTTCAAGACATACAGGATTGACTCCCACGATACCCAAATATAAATGCTTGCTCCGTTCTATGGAGCTATGGGAAATCCAGCCCTCGCTATGATTATTTCTGATCCTCAGAGTGCCCTGGATTTTGTTTTCCACGACTCATGCTTGGCCACTGCCCGGGCTTCTCCTTCAGTCACTTTGGCCTAGGGCATCACTCCTATTCTCTGTCCCTTCAGTCCACTGAAACCCAAACACGGGGACAACCCCCACTTCTCTATTGTTCAGAGACCAGCTAACAGAGGGTTTTCCTGGCTTAATCAGCTTGCATGTGGGGCCGGCAGGTGGCGTTGTGGTTAAGGATGCTGGACTCCCACATGGCCGACTGTGGTTCAAGTCCCGGCCTTGATGACTTGCTTATTCACTGTCCCTCTCCCTCTCTCTCTTGCTCTGTCCCTCTCTGGTCACATTAAAATAAGTAAATGAGTAAATAATATAATTCTTTTTTTTTTTTAAGAGGTCTTTGCTATAGGGCGTGTGCGCTCACCAGACAGAGAGACAGAAAGTGAGAAATCACCCCCCAGAGGGGATGGCCATGCCTCAATCCCTTCTCCTCCATTCTCCTCTCGGGATCTTGCGCACACATGCACACGCACCCGGCGTGAGTTTAAGCCACCAGGTCTGGAACTCGAACCGCGGTCGACTACATGGGACTCCAACGACATAGCCATTACGCCAACTGCTGGTCCCACCTGTTTACTTTTTTGTTTTATCCACAGTGGTCATCCTTATTACTTACCATGGGAATATGAAATACTATGAAAAAAATAAAAATATCATAAAAGAGAGAAAAAAGAGCCAGCAGGTGGTGTGGTGGTTAAGGCGGCTGGACTCCCACATGGCTGACTGTGGTTCGAATCCTGGACCTGGCAGCTTGCTTTCTCGCTTTCTTTCTCTCTCTCTCTGGTCAACTTCAATAAATAAATAAATAAAGACAATGAATAAAATGAAATAATCCTAAAAGAAAAATGAGGAAAGAGAAAAAAGTTCTCTTATACATCTGCAGCAGAGAGGACAGTTTATCAGAGTCTTGTTGACCCGAATTCTACAATGACATGCAGCTTAGGCTTGAATAACTAGAGCATTACCTGGGCGTTTGGTCCTGGCAGGGCCTGGCCACCTTGTGGCCACGTGGCTGCCCTGGGAGTGGCCACGAACTTCTCAACTGCCGTCCCTCGTGTATAATCAGAAAGAAGTCCGCTCCCTGGGGCCGATCAGCGCTTCAGAGGAACTTGGAGCTACGACTCGACCCTCCTCTCTCCAGTCTGTTTCCGCGTGTGGCTTCAGCCTTGCTGTTTTCACCAGTCACAACAAAACGCTGCAATAAAACCTTAGGTCGGTCGTCTGCAGCCACAGCGCTGCCGCTTTCTCAGTTTGTGAGGGCTCCGAGGTAGTCACGGAAAAGAATGTCCTTTAAGGCAGGAAAAAGCACCCCGTTAGAGGTGACCAACCCATGTCCTCTGCCCTCGGCCATACGACAGTGAAGATGAGTCAGAGGCTTCGGATTTTAAATCGGATCTGCTGTCCTTCAAACACTAGCTTTTAGGGGTCAGCATGGAGATTAAGACACTGGACTCCCACGTGTTCAACCGCAGTTCCAGTCCCACACTTGGTGGCTGTAAAAAATCACGCCAGGGGCATGTGTGTGCCCAAAATCCCAAGAGGAGAATGGAGGAGAAGGGGCTGTGGTGTGGCCATCCCCCGTACCTGGGAGGGGCGTGATTTCTCACTTTCCCTCTCACTGTCTCTCTCTCTGCAACAAGCACCCTATGGCAAATACCTAAATAAAAAATAGAAAGAAAGAATAAACAGCTTCTAGGCCTTTTTTACATTCTATTACTCCTTGAAAAATATGGCAAAGCTTTCCTTACTGGATGCTGTCTTAGGAGGATCCGAGGAACGGCTCATGACCAAGGCTGTCGAAGGGCAAACCGAGAGGGTTTCACAAACGCGTGGTTGCCAGAGATGAGCGTTTCCCAGGTGTGTTTCTCAGACGTGTTGTACCAAATGTGTTTCAAGAAAAGGATCCATGGGCCAGCAGGTGGCGATGTTGTGCAGGCACTAGATTCCCACATGACTGACCACAGTTCAAGTCCCAGACCTGGGAACCAGCAGTTAGCGTAATGGCTATGTCACTGGACTCCCACGTAGTCGACCGCGGTTCGCGTCCCGGACCCGGTGACTTAAAACTCACACCAGGTGTGTGTGCGTGCGTGCGTGCCCAAGATCCCGAGAGGAGAATGGAGGAGAAGGGATTGTGGCATGGCCATCCCCCCGGGGGGGTGATTTCTCGCTTTCTGTCTCTCTGTCTCTCTCTGTCTGGCGAGCGCACGCGCCCTATAGCGAAAACCTCTAAAAAAAAAAAAAAAAAAAAAAAAAAAAAAGTCCCAGACCTGACGGCTTGAAAATCACTTTGGATGCATGTGCATGCATGCCCAAAATACCGGGAGGAGACTGGAGGAGAAGGCACCGCAGCTTAGCCATACCCCTTGGGGAGTGATTTCTCCTTTTTTCTCTCTCTCTCTCTGGTGAGCACACATTTCTTATAACAAAACTAAAAAAGAAAGAAAAGAAAAAGAGGACCCATGGTCAAATGTGCAGAAAGCACTCCATATCCTTTTTCTGGAACGTATCAAATGCATATCAAAGACCTGACTTTTGATTCTGCCAAAGCCCAGTTACATTTGTTAAACCCACATTTCCCTAAGTATATTTGACCAAGAAACTCCATCCCAGACTCTTCTCAACCTCGTCTACCACTTGGGTTCCACGGAACACACTTTAGGAAACACTGATTAGACAATTGAGACATTTGTGAAACCACACACATACCTTAGTAACCTGTAGGCATCACTTAATTCTTAGACTAATTTCAATTCTTGATGCCCTGTGGCAAGAGTGTCAATAATAAACAAGCTGGGATTCTTGCATCTGGAACTATGACAGTAGCGTTAGAGGATTTTATGGGGTAAGATTAAGGACAGCTGAGGAACAGCTGGAATCCACTACCTCTCTTTATTCAAATCTAATTCTCCTACAGAAGTTCCAGGGGAGGGCCAGCAGGTGGCGTGGTGGTTAGGGTGCCGGACTCCCACGTGGCCAACCACGGTTTGAGTCTCAGATCTGGCAGTTTCCTCTCTTGCCTTCTCTCTCTCCTCTTGTCAAATTAAAAAGAACTAATAACAAATAAAATAAATAAATAAATATTTTTAACAATTTCCAGTGAAGAGTAGTGCTTTCATTAGGAACCCTGTCAAGGCTCTGGCTGAAGCACTCACTTTTCAGGGTAAAATAAAATAAGATTTCATGGTATGGGGACCAGCAGTTATCATAATGGCTATGTCGCTGGACTCCCATGTAGTCAACCGCAGTTCCAGTCCCAGACCCGGTGGCTTAAACTCATGCCAGGCGCGTGTGCGTGCGTGCCCAAGATCCCGAGAGGAGAATGGAGGAGAAGGGATTGTGGCGTGGCCATCCCCCCTGGGGGGTGATTTCTCACTTTCTGTCTCTATGTCTCTCTCTGTCTTTCTGACAAGTGCACGTGCCCTATAGCAAAAACTTTCCCAAAAAAAATAAAAAAAGATTTCATGGTATATCGAGAGACTGACCCTTGTAGGAAAGAGTAATTTCCAGAACCAATATGTCTTTCGCCCCAGCATTCAGGAGGCAAAGCACCAAATCTAGTAAGCAAAGCTCTCAGGATCCCACCGTGGGCAAAGGTTTCCACAGGGCCGTGGGCTTCACCTCAGCTCACAAAGCACGTAACCTCCGGAAGCTGACTGTGGGGTCATAGGCAACTAACACGGGTCAGGTGTCACCAGACAACCTATTCTGAATGACAAGGCAGACAATGGCTACCCTTCTGAAAAATGGTGAAATGCCTATCATAAATTATGATCTTGGCCTAGCCCCACTGCCTAGTGGTTAGGGAAGCCAAGCCTTACATGACTGACCTCAGGATTTGAGTCCTGGGCCAAGGGGCTCGAGACACACACTGGGCACATGTGCTTGTGTACCCCAAATCCCAACAGGATGGAGAAATGAAGAAGGGGTTGTCCGAAGACCATGTCCACTGAGGGGCGCTCTCTTCCTCTCCTCTCTCTCTGACAAGCACATGTGCCCTCTTGGGGAGGGGGAAGAAGAAATTCTGATTTCATTGGTTCTCTTTTTAACCAACAGATTCTATTGTAAACCCAATGACTACCTCTTTTGCTGTTTAAAAATAACACTTAGCATCTACCATCGTCTCTTTTAGTTTGAGAATCTTTTGAATACGATAAACTTGTCTGTCTTAATTTGCCTTTGTAAAAACAAATAAACAGGGACCAGCAGTTAGTGTAATGGCTATGTCGCTGGACCCCCATGTAGTCGACTGCAGTTCAAGTCCCGGACCCGGTGGCTTGAACTCACGCGGGGCGCGTGTGTGTGCGTGCCCAAGATCCCGAGAGGAGAATGGAGGAGAAGGGATTGTGGCGTGGCCATCCCCCCTGGGGGGGGGGTGATTTCTCGCTTTCTGTCTCTCTGTCTCTCTCTGTCTGTCTGGCGAGCACACGCGCCCTATAGCAAAAACCTCTCCAAAATAAATAAACAAACAAAATGTAAGCTTAGGAACTATCTTTTGCTTTGGTGAACCATTTGGTAAAGCATGTTGGTCATCTATAGCTTCATGTCGCTGATCTTCATTCTTTGATGCAGAGTTGAAGAAATTTTTTTTTAGAATTATTTTAATTTTTAAAATTTATTATTACTATCATTTAATTTGCTGTAGGGCATGTGCACTCACTAGAGAAATACAGAGAGAGGGGGAAAGAGAGAAAGCAAACCACCAGGTCCAGAACTAAACAGCGGTTGGCCACATGGGAGGCCAGTGTCTCAACTTCCACGCCACCTGCTGGCCCCTGAAGAATTATTTTTGACCCTCTGAATCAAACCAATATGTGAATCAGTGTATTTCTGTGTGATTCCTAGAAGAAACATATAAACAACATGAGATTCTTTTTTTTTTTTTGAGAGGTTTGTTTTTTTTGTTTGTTTGTGTTTGTTTTTGTTTTTGTTTTTGTTTTTTTGCTATAGGGTGTGTGCGCTCGCCAGACAGAGAGAGACAGAGAGACAGAAAGTGAGAAATAACCCCCAAGGGTGGATGGCCACGCCGCAATCCCTTCTCCTCCGTTCTCCTCTCAGGATCTTGGGCACGCACGCACACACGCCCGGCGTGAGTTTTAAGCCACTGGGTCCGGGATGCAAACCACGGTCGACTACGTGGGAGTCCAGTGACATAGCCATTGCGCTCACTGCTGGTCCCAAGCAACATGAGATTCTATTGGGCACTCTCATGACCTCACTTTCTCTAATATCTATCAGAAAAAAAGGCTTCAGCACAAACACTGAGATTTCAGACACCTCTAAAGTTACTCTTTTGACATCTACTACCTATCATCGCAAGAACGCAAGGATAAGGAATCTTGAATTTGCTTCCTCCAGAGCATCTGAAGTAGATAATTCATCGCCTTCCCAACACCCACCGTACAGCAGTCATATTGCCCAGGTGGGGTTCGTCTCTCGATCAGCAGCAGGCTGGCCTCTGATCATGATGAACATCAAGATCATCGAAGCTTCTTGCCAAAGATACTGGTTCAAGTGTGATCCAGCACCTTAACCACCACGCCACAGGCTGGTCATTTTTAACACGATTCTGTTAAGAAACAAACGAGGAGCCAGCAAGCAGAATAATGGTTCAGGCTCTAGATTCCCACACGACCAACCACAAGTCCTGACCCTATGACTTGAAAACCACACCAGGTGCGTGCATACCCAAAATCCCAGGAGGAGAATGGAGGAGAAGGGATTTGGCATGCCCATGCCCCCAGGGGGATAATTTCTCACTTTCCCCCTCACTGCCTCTCTTTGGCAAATGCACACATATCCTATAGCAAAAAAAAAAAAAAAAAAAAAGGGACCAGCAGTTGGCATAATGGCTATGTCGCTGGACTCCCACGTAGTCAACCGCAGTTCGCATCCCGGACCCGGTGGCTTAAAACTCACGCCGAGCACGTGTGCGTGCGTGCCCAAGATACTGAGAGGAGAATGGAGGAGAAGGGATTGTGGCGTGACCATCCCCCCTGGGGGGTGATTTCTCGCTTTCTATCTCTCTGTCTCTCTCTGTCTGGCTAGCGCACGTGCCCTATAGCAAAAACCTCTAAAAAATAAAATTAATGAAAAAAGATTTTTAATAAGAAAAATGAACAAAATAGCCAGTTGTGGTCAAATCCAAATGAATCATTTCCCCCATCAAATCTAATGTATTTCTTTGATCGTTTTTTTAAAACTATATTGTTGGGACCAGCACTTAGCATAATGGCTATGTCGCTGAACTGCCATGTAGTTGACTACGTTTCGAGTCCCGGACCCGGTGGCTTAAACTCATGCCGGGTGCATGTGCATGCATGCCCAAGATCCCGAGAGGAGAATGGAGGAGAAGGGATTGCGGCGTGGCCATCCCCCCTGGGGGGTGATTTCTCACTTTCTGTCTCTCTGTCTGTCTGGCGAGCGCACGCACCCTATAGCAAAAACCTCTCAAAAAAAAAAAAAAAAAAAAAAAACTATATTGTTTCTTCAATTGACCTGTCCTGGAGATAAAAGACTGAATGGAAAAGATTATATTTAATATTTAAATATTAAAGCCTGGAGCAGAGACAGGTTATGGACAGGCTTCTCATGGGTCCTTTGGAAAGTACATTAGTAAACTATAGTTCTGATTCTTCTAATCACAAGGCAAGCGTCCGACTGACAATATTTGGGCCAAAGCACCAGAAAAATGAATTGTGCACAGGAAGACACGTCAATACTTAACCCAGAGAGATTCACCCTGTTTATTTCAAAGCCAGGGCGATTCCCTTCAGGAGCCAGGAGGCTGAAGGGCACAGCCAGTCAGAGGTTAAAAGAGTTCTGTCCATTTGGTGGGAATAGCCCTACCCGATTGTCTGCAGTGTGTCTGGCTGCTGGAGCTGCTTCGATTTCAGATCCTTCTGAACGTGCCAAGTGGACTCATGGCAGCCACCCGGCTCACGGACTGGAAGGCGCTTCGGAAATCGAATTTCAGGAGAGAAGATTGGTTTGAGAAATGATGCACCAGGAGAAACCCTCCCCCTGCAAAGCAGCCGTGTGTCCAAGTTCATCCTCACTGTATCCCGGTAGGAAGAAAAGAACACACGAAGACATTTAACTGCTTAAAATTTGAAACGCAATTGCATTTACCACGGCAAATCTTGTTACCAGACCTATGGGCTCACCTTCTCCCTACTCGAAGTCTGGTACCTGTGAGGAAATAACGTTTTTGTTTTTTTAAATCAAGAAATGGATCTGGGCTAAGTGGATAATTGCTGCTCCACATTCTTTGCCTTATAAAAGGTGATCCTGGGGACCAGCACTTAGCAGAATGGCTATGTCGCTGGACTCCCACGTAGTCGACCGCAGTTCGCGTCCTGGACCCGGTGGCTTAAAACTCATGCCGTGTGTGTGTGTGTGTGTGTGTGTGCGCGTGCCCAAGATCCCGAGAGGAGAATGGAGGAGAAGGGATTGCGGCTTGGGGGGGGGTGATTTCTCGCTTTCTGTCTCTCTGTCTCTCTCTGTCTGTCTGGCGAGCACACGCGCCCTATTGCAAAAAAAAGAAAATACCTCTCAAAATAAAAAAAAAAAAAAAGGTGATCCTGTAGGAATGTAAGGTTTTTAAGTAGCTCAAAAGTCCCTATAGGAAGAAAGACCTTAAACTCACCTTCTTACAGGTGAGTTTAGCGCCAGCAGGCTTTAAATTAATAGCAATTATAAGAGGCACAAATTCTAACTCTTAGTATAAGGGGTCATTCCAAACTGCTGGAACTATCATTTTAAATTGGCTCCCATAATAAAGAGCCATTAAGGGCTTAGAGATGTTCCAAGAACTCCTCTTCCAAAAAGAAAAAAAAAAAAAAATGGAGGGGGCGACTGGCTCCTTTGTTTGGCCAGGAGCTTCCATTTTAATTGAATTTTGATGAGATGATGAATGTAGTACCGCATTCCAAGTCTATATGCTAAATTAACAAGGCTGTCTGTTTAGTTCCTGCTTCTGAAGGCCACTGACGTGAGCTCTGCTCAGTCCACGTGGCCTTTCCAGCTCCGGCTGAAGCGCCTGGAACGGTCATGTTCTCCTAACCAGGGCTGCGCGGGGGCTGGAGGAAGATTTGGCCAGCCAGCAAGAGAACATCTCTGTATTTCAAAGACATCCACGAACGCATTTAAAACTTAAACTTAACAGCATGTTTAAAGATTTACTTGAGGGACCAGCAGTTAGTGTAATGGTTATGTCTCTGGACTCCCATGTAGTCGACCGCGGTTCGCGTCCCAGACCCGGTGGCTTAAAACTCACGCCGGGCGCGTGTGCGTGTGTGCCCAAGATCCCGAGAGGAGAATGGAGGAGAAGGGATTGCGGCGTGGCCATCCCCCCTGGGGGGTGATTTCTCACTTTTTGTCTCTCTGTCTCTCTCTGTCTGTCTGGCAAGCACACACGCCCTATAGCAAAAAAAACCTCTCCAAAAAAAAGATTTACTTGAGCATCTCTTTACAGAAAGAACGTGTCTTCAATGTTGAGTACAAGGAGTTCGTATTTGTCTATAAGTGATAAATGGAGTGATCAAAAAATGGGTTATTTTAGATTTATGGGGGCTTTTTGTTTGTTTTAGTTTGTTTTTTTCTAGATTTTGTTTTTGTTTTGTTTTGTGTTTGTTTGTTTGTTTTTGCCATAGGGCACATGTGCTTGCTGAAGAGAGAGACAGAGAGAAAGTGAGAGAGAAATTAACCCTCTTCCTTCTGGAGGGGGTTGGCCATGCCATAATCCCCTCTCTTCCATTGTCCTCTCAGGATTTTAGACACGCACAGACACACACCTGGCGTAATTTTTAAGCTACCAGGTCTGGAACTCAAACCACAGTTGACCATGTGGGAATCCAGCACCTTAACGACAACACCACTTGCTGCACCGCCCCCCCCCCCCAAGCTTTATGGTTTTAAAACACATGGGAGTTGGGCCAGCAGGTGGCACGGTGGTTAAGGGCGCTGGACTCCACGTGACTGACTGTGGTTCAAGTCCTGGACCTGGCAGCTTGCTTTCTTATTTTCCATCTCTCTCTCTCTCTCTCTCTCTCTCTCTCTGTCCCTCTCTAGTCAAATTAAAAATAAGTAAAGTTAAATAAAATAATTCTTAAAAACCAAACACACGAGTGTTAAACTCTACAACTCAAGAATTCTCTTTTCCATTTCTTTTTATTTCTTTTCTTTTTAAATTCATGATAGGACATGTACCTATGAGAGAGGGAGAGAGAGACAAAAAGACAGAGAGAGAGAGAGATGAGCACCCTCCACAGGGTCTGGTCATGTCACGATGACCACGATCAAGCCCTTCCTCCTTCCTCCTGTCCCTGAGCCCTTCAGTGTCTTGCGTGCTTGCACATGCTCTGCGCGATTCAAGCTAACCTGGCTGGGGATTCGAACTACAGTCACTACGTGGGATGCATCTTCTCCTGACCAGTGAGTTCCTGCTGCACCGCAGACCTGGCTCCAGTGTTCTCTTTATTCTGCTTTATATAGCTTCAAAGCTACAGTCTTGAACGTTGACTCATTCCCTAGAAATATGAGAGCCCGAGAAAGGGACAGATTGCTCTTATGTTGCTATTCCGAGTTTTTACATTTTGATATAATGATCCTTTTCCCTTTTTTAATTTGTAGATGCAATAAGCCTGCCCAATTAGTAAAAACAAAATATATGTTAGCTCATCATTCTGGTGCCAAGAAATTGCATAACAAATGGCAATTATCCACTTCCTACAGACTGGAGAGGTCATATATAAGGTTACTTATTACAGAAGCCCAAAAATGTCATCTGGGCTCGAAGTATGGCTGCCCCAAAGATTCTCAAGTGGCCCCCTGGCAACCAGAGAACCAGGTTTAAATTTCAGGCAAATTCTTTGATCTGTCTTGGTCTAGACCTTGTCCTTTGACATAGACCAGCTAAGAGCTTTTGTCATCCATGTACCCAAGACATGCCCTTTTCTGTGATATAAGGGTTACAGTATTGTGGTGTGTCCCCTGCCAAATACATATGTTGGGGTCTTAATCCCAGAACCTGAGGGTGTGACCTTATCTAGAAATATGGCTGTCACAGATACAGTCAGTTAAGATGAAGTCATATGGGAGCGGGGTGGGCCCTAACTCCATATGACTGGTATCCTCATAAAAGAAAAAAAGGAAGGACCAGCAGATAGCGTAAAGTTTATGTCATTGGATTCCCACTTGGCTGACCGTGGTTCAAGTCCCGGACTTGGTGGCTTCAAACTCACTCCCAGCGAGTGTCTGTGCATGCCCAAAATCCCGAGAGGAAAATGAAAGAGAAGGGATTTCGATGTGACAATCTCCCCTGGCGGATGATTTCTCACTTTCTGTCTCTATCTCTCTGTCTCTCCAGCGAGTGCAGGCGCCCTATAGCAAAAAAATTCTCAAACAAAATAAAAAAGAAGAAGAAGAAGAAAGAAAGAAAAAAGAATACATGGATGTAGATATTTGCATACAGAAAGAATACCATGTGAAATAAAGGCAGAAATGGAGGTGATGTTTCTATAAATCGAAAAAGACCACAGAGTGTCAGGAAATCACTTCTCATTGCAGAAGCCAGGAGAGGGGTGTGGAGCAGCTTCTTTATCACAGCCTATGGCAGGAGCTAACACTGCTGACACCTAGATCTCAGACTTCTTGCCCCCAGGACTGTGAGACAATACGTTTGGTGGGGGTGAAGTTTCTGTGTTTTAGATTTTTGAAATAGGGCCTATGTGCTGGCTTGAGAAAGGAGAGAGAGAGAAACACCCCCCACCCACCCCAGGGGAATGGCCTCACCACAATTCCTTCTCCTCCATTCTCTTCTTGAGATTCTGGGCACACATACACATGTGCCTAGCAAGATTTTCAAGTTGCCGAGTCTGGGACTCGAACTGCGTAGATAGCCATGTGGGATCCAGCACCTTAGCCACCATGCCACCTGCTGGTCCAAGTTTTTGTTGTTTTAAGTCACCTGGTCTGTGGAATGTTGTTGTGGCAGCCAAGCAATCTAGCACACTATCACGAATACCCAGTAGAACACCTACTTCACATGCAAATGTCAAACACTTGTACCTTCAGTGAAGAGCCACTTCGTCATGTTTGAGGTGGAGGGAGGGTCTAAAATCCAGCCAGAAGCCCAAGTTCTTCCCTGTTCTTGAGGATATGAACTACCATTGACATTTCATTGAAAACGTCGACCCCAAAGCTCATGTGGGGTGTCTCATCAGTTTGTGCATCTCATCAGAGACCAAGTGCCACACATCTCAGCTGGGTCTTATCTCCCCCAAGGGCGTGATGACAGGCTTAGACAAAATCATCATTAAGCTCCCTTCCGCTTCTTCCTTCCGTTAATTACTATCTTGGTGCGTCTTGTTGTAAGACAATATTCTCAATGCAAAAATATTTCCGAATCCATTAAAAAATGAAGTTAAGGGCCAGCAAGTGCATGGAGATTAAAACACTGGATCCCATGGGACCAGCAGTTGGCGTAATGGCTACGTCGCTGGACTCCCGTGTTGCCGAGAGCGGTTCAAATCCCGGACCCGGTGGCTTAAACTCATGCTGGGCACATGTACATGCATGCCCAAGATCCCGAGATTGCAGTGTGGCCATCCCCCCGTGGGGGGTGATTTCTCGCTTTCTGCCTCTCTCTCTTTCTGGCGAGCGCATGTGCCCTATAGCAAAAAAACTCTCAAAAAAACAAAACAACACAACACAACAAAACAAAAACACTGGATCCCACCAGCCAATTATGTGGTTCAAATCCTAGACCCAGTAGCATGAAAATCACACTGGGCACATGTATGTGTGTGCCCCAAATCCTGAGAGGAGACTAGAGGAGAAATGATTGCAGCATGGCCATACCCCCGTGGGGAATGATTTCTCACTTTTCCTCTCTTTCTGTCTCTCTCTGGCTAGTGCATGCATCATATAGAAAAAAATAAATAAATACCAAAAACAAATTCACACATATCCCCAGCCCCCAGAGAAAAGCACCCTCAAATTTTAAAAATATATACTGCATCTTAATTTGAGAAGCAACTGTTATGTGAAATGTTTATTTGCATCCAACATACTTCCAAAAAGGATTGAAGTGGCTTCCATAAACGCCTAAAATTCGAGACGACTACTAAAATCAGAATAGAAGTCAAGGGACTTTGTGAAGAGCACATTGCAGGAGACTCCGTGCCAGCGAGAATGGCTTCAGATGGTCATCGATACACGTTCCATTATGGAAGGGGCCTTGCCTACGTCTGCCCTTCTCTGGTGGCTACTGTAAGTCTCTTAAAGGAATTTGTCTAGGATGGGGGCCAAGAACCAGAGACAATTATCGGAAGACTTTTTAAAGAATTATTTATTTATTTCCTTATTATTATTATTATTAATTTGACCAGAGAGAGACAAAGCAAGCAAGCCGCCAGGTCCGGGACTCGTACTGTGGTCTGCCATGTGGGAGACCAGCGCCTTTAACCACCATGCCACCTGCCGGCCTTAATTATTGGAAGAGTTTTTTTTTTGAAGAGGTTTTTTTTTGCTATAGGGCGCATGCGCTCGCCAGACAGACAGAGAGAGACAGAGAGATAGAAAGCGAGAAATTACCCCCCAGGGGGGATGGCCACGCCACAATCCCTTCTCCTTCATTCTCCTCTCGGGATCTTGGGCACGCACGCACGCACACACACCTGGTGTGAGTTTTAAGTCACCGGGTCCGGGACATGAACCGCAGTCGACTACATGGGAGTCCAGCGACATAGCCATTACGCCAACTGCTGGTCCCCATTACTGGTAGAGTTTTGAAGGCTATTTAAGGAAACAGGTCTACTTGCACTTTCCAGGCTACCTAATGTGGGTGAACCAGTGAGAGTCAGTAGTGAGGGTGAGCACCTCAGTACCAGGTCTGAACACTCCAGAAACTGTCCACCTTGCAGCCAAGTGTGGTCTTCCAGAATCACTGGAGATATTTCTAGCACCCTGTCTCTCTGGAGCAAATCCAGGCCAGCTGTGTTCAAAGACCACAGGAACGGCCAGTGTTCCCTGTGAGATAAATGATGTAGTGACTACTTGGGCTTTCGCTTTCCTGCTTGGCCTGATGTTTGCGATTGTCCAGAACCAGAGTTGCTGGCTTAATGTGGAATGGTTTGTAGGGCAACGTATGGGAAACTGTGACTTCCGAAAACCAAACCAGACTTCAGTTGTGATCCTAATTTGTTAACTGAAAATTGTATTTTGTTTCCAACACACTGTGAACATTCTTCTCTTGTAAAATATTTACTAAAATAGGAAGCAGTATAGGTATCAGAATTGAGCACCTGGTGAGTAATATTTTTCTTCGCTAGTTATACCATCGATCAAGACTACATTTAGTTGCATTTATTCATGAATATGAATTGGACATCTATACTATGCTGGACACCAGGGGTACAGAGTGTAAAGGAGGGAAATGAGTACAATGGCACCTTCCCTGAAGATCCTACATGCTGGGACCAGCAGTTAGTGTAATGGCTATGTCGCTGGACTCCCATGTAGTCGACCGCGGTTCGAGTCCTGGCCCCAGTGCTTTAAACTCACGCCGGGCGTGTGTGCATGTGTGCCCAAGATCCCGAGAGGAGAATGGAGGAGAAGGGATTGTGGTGTGGCCATCCCCCTGGGGGATGATTTCTCGATTTCTGTCTCTCTGTCTCTTTCTGTCTGTCTGGCGAGTGCGTGCGCCCTATAGCAAAAACCTCTCCAAAAAATAAATAAATAAATAAATAAAAAGATCCTACATGCTAGGACCAACAGATGGCATAATGGTTATGTTCCTGGACTCCCACATGGCCAACGGTGGTTCGAGTCCCAGACCTAGAGGCTTGAAACTCATGCCAGGTACGTGTGTGTGCGTGCCCAAGATCCTGAGAGGAGAATAGAGGAGAAAGCGTTGCGACACGGGCATCCCCCTGGGGCGGTGATTTCTCACTTTCTCTCTCAGTCTCTCAGACGAGTACATGTGCCCTATAGCAAAAATCTCTCTAAAAATAATTAAAAAAAAAAACCTACATGCTGATGGCAGAGTTAAACAAATAATTCTAACACAGCATACAGGATGCCATTGTGAGCCAAGATGACACAGTGTATGACTCACAGTATGTGCTCAATACAATTTGATGAATGAAAGAATGAATGGATGGGGCCAGCAGGTGGCGTGGTGATGACAGTGCTGGACTCTTACATGGTCAATCGCAGTTCAAGCCCCTGACCCTGCAGTTTGAAAATCATTCTGGGCATGCATTCATGAGCGCCTGAAATACCACGAGGAGAATGGCGGAGAAGGAATTGCGGTGTGGCCATCCCCCCAGGGAGTGATTTCTCACTTACTCTCTCACTGTCTCTGTTTCTCTCCAGAGAGCACACATACACTATAGCAAAAACCTTTAAATATATATATAAATAAATAACTAGGGAGCACTTGTCAGGCAATTTATTCAGCGTTGGGGGATCAGAGAAGGTTTCCAAGAGGAAATTATGTTAAAATTGAGACCTAAAGGATAAGGAGAACTTAGAAAATGGAGAAAGAAAAGGAAAAAGTGACTAAGAAAAGAAATCTTTGAGAAAGAATAACAACTTCAAAAGCAAAAACTTAAGAAACCTGCTGGCTTGGGGAAATTGAATTAAATCCAGGATGGCTGGAACAGTAAGTCGTATAAAATAAGGCAGGAAGGCGGACAAGGGCCAGAACCTGCACGGAAATGTAAGGAATGTTTAGAAGATATGGGGGCTGGCGGGTGGTGTGGTCACTGGGGAGCTGGACTCCCACATGGCCGACCACAGTTCGGGTCCCAGATCTGGCAGCTTGCTGTCTTACTTTCTCTCTCTCTCTCTCTCTCTCTCTCTCTCTGGTAACATTTAAAAAATAAAATATTAAATAAAAGAATTCTTTGGGGAGAGAGGGGTAGATACAGGCCAGCAGGAGGCACTGTGGTTAAGGTGGCTGAATCTCACAAGGCCAACTGTGATTGTCCCAGACCCGCAGTTTGATAAACATGCTGGGCATTTTTGCATACATGCCCAAAGCCTGACGGGCGATGGAGTGGCCATTACCCATAGGGGTGATTTTTTACTTGCGCTCTCTGTCTTTTTTTTTTTTTTTTTTAAGAATGACTTACTGGGGCCACCACTGGGGTGGTGGTTAAGGAGCCTGGACTCCCACATGGCTGACTGTGCTTTGAGTAATGGACCTGGCAGCTTGCCTTCTCACTTTCCTTCTCTCTGACCTGATTACTCAAGGGGACCAGCAGGTGGCATGGTGC
Organism: Tupaia tana; assembly: GCA_026018925.1. Classification (NCBI taxonomy): domain Eukaryota; kingdom Metazoa; phylum Chordata; class Mammalia; order Scandentia; family Tupaiidae; genus Tupaia; species Tupaia tana. The sequence goes on along the minus strand of JAKSZU010000025.1, from coordinate 11,858,315 downwards.
TTAAGGTGCTGGACATTCCCACGTGGCTGACCACGGTTCAAGTCCTGGACCTGGTGGCTTGCTTTTTCACTTTCTCTCTCTCTCTCTGTCTTTCTCTGGTCAAATTAAAATAAATGAATGAATAAATAAAATTTTTAAAAAAGAAGTACGTTGGAGGTATGATCAAGGGCTGGGAACGGAATGTGGAGGGTGTGGGAAATCCAAGATGGTTTCTGGGCACATGCTTTGTATCTGTTTCTGTGTAACGAAGCACCCAAGCATCAGTGACTTACATTTTCTGCTACGTCTCAGGACCCCACCAGCTGCTGTGCTGTGCTGAGCTGGGCGGCTCTTTGCTGGCCTTGTGCATGCCGGCTCACGTGGTCTCAGGCAGGCGGCAGCCTGGGCTACAATATCCAAGATGGCCGCCTTCACATGTGGCAGCCTTGGTGTAGACAGCTGGGAAATTGGCTCGGGTGGGACGCTGGGTGTGTGGAGCCTCTTCCTTCTTTCCATGCAGACTGAGGATCCCACCATTCCCATGGAGACACTCCAGGATAGCTAGACACCCTACATGGCAGTTCAAGGCACACACATGCATGAAAATAGAAGCTTCTGGGGTCATGCTTCACTTCTGCCACGTCCATTGGTTAAAGTAGAACACAAAACAAGACAGATTTGATGTGGGAGGTTCTACAAGAGTATTAAGTGCGGGGAGAGGCCGATCACTGGAGCCATCGCTGGAGCCCCGAGACAACAATAGGGTTACCATTTATTAAAGGAAGACCGGAGGAGCAGGTTTGAGGGAAGGAGAGTTTTGAAGGTGAATTTTGGGTGGACTGAGCTTGAGGTTCATACAAGATATCCAAAGGGGGACCAGCAGTTGGTGTAATGGCTATGTTGCTGGACTCCCATATAGTCAACTGCGGTTCACGTCCCGGACCTGGTGGCTTAAACTCACGCCAGGTGCATGTGCGTGCGTGCCCAAGATCCCGAGAGGAGAATGGAGGAGAAGGGATTGCTGCATGGCCATCCCCCCTGGGGGTGATTTCTCGCTTTCTGTCTCTCTGTCTCTCTCTGTCTTTCTGGCAAACATAAGTGCTCTATAGCAAAAACTTCTCCAAAAGAAAAAGAAAAGAAAAAGATATCCAAAGGTAAGCAGATACACACACACACACACACACACACATGTGTAAGTGTGTATGAAGACTGGACTAGAGATGTATATTTGAGAGTCCTCATCATATGGTAATTAAAATGGGAAGACTACATAGAATGAGGGAAGAGATCCCAGGGTACAAAACTAGGAAATTCCAATATTTAAAGACTGGGAGGGGAAGAGGGAGAGGAACCTCAAAGGGAAGGGAAGAGGAAGTCAAAGGGTGACAGGAAAGTTAAGAGCTTTGAAATGCATAGTCCCAGGACAACTGGGGAAAACAGATGCCATGAAAGAGACTGTGAGTCAGAATAAGCTGGTTAGCGGTTCGAGTCCCAGACCCGGTGGCTTAAACTCACGCCGGGCGCGTGTGCGTGCATGCCCAAGATCCTGAGAGGAGAATGGAGGAGAAGAGATTGCAGCATGGCCATCCCCCCTGGGAGGTGATTTCTTGTTTTCTGTCTCTCTGTCTCTCTCTTTCTGGTGAGTGCATGCGCCCTGTAACCAAAACAAAACAAAACATCAAATAAGCTGGTTGATGCTGCAGTAACAGACAAACCCCTTTGTATCTCGGCAGTTTTTTCTTGTAAATTGATTTCCCCTTCCACTCAGTCTGCTGCCGGACTCCAAAGAAACTCCCCTCTGAGCAGTGAGCCAAGAGTGCAGGCTGGTTCCATCCTGTCGATTGAAGGCGGGGCCTCTACAAACACCATGATGGGGTTAGGAAAACACTGGGGCTCACACATACGCTCCTGTGCTTCAGTGCAGGTGTGACACAAATTCCTTGCCCTTCAAGGCTTGGTCAGAAATGAGTTTCAAACTGGGACCAGCAGGTGGCGTGGTGGTTAAGGTGCTGGACACTCCCACGTGGCCAACCGCAGTTTGAGTCCCGGACCTTGTGGCTTGTTTTCTCTCTCTCCCTCTCTCTGTCTCTCTGTCTCTCTGGTCAAACTTTTAAAAAATATTGGGGCCAACAGGTGGTGTGGTGGTTAAAGGTGCTGGACTTCCACATGGCCGACTGTGGTTCAAGTCCTGGACCTGGCAGCTTTCTCTCTCTCTCTCTCTTTCCCTCTCTGGTCAAATTGAAATAAACAAATGAATAAATAAATAAAGTTAAATAAAATAATTCTTTAAAAATTTTTTTAAATATTAAAGAATGAGTAAATAAAATTAAAAATAAAAAATTATTAAAAAAAAAAAAGAAATGAGTTTCGAACTAACCAGAAAATGCAGTCTTCCTATAGGAAGAAGGAAGTAAAGCTGGATTTAGTGGACACGTCATAGTGTTTGGACCACAAAAGTGAGGGTTGAAAATGATCTTTTGGGTGGACTAACAAAGTTTTCTTTGTGTCCAATGCAGTTCCCAATAATGGACCCTCTCCCCCCCCCAAAAAAACCCAGCTTATTGAGATGCTTACAGACCTGCATATTTAACAGTGTGCTTAAATCTCATTCTGGAATATTCTCTGATACTTCTTTATTTTTTTTTTTTTTGAGAGATTTTCGCTATAGGGCGCGTGCGCTCGCCAGACAGACAGAGAGAGACATAGAGACAGAAAGCGAGAAATCACCCCCCAGGGGGGATGGTCACGCCGCAATCCCTTCTCCTCCATTCTCTTCTCGGGATCTTGGGCACGCACGCACACGCGCCCGGCGTGAGTTGTAAACCACCGGGTCCGGGACGCGAACCACGGTCGACTATGTGGGAGTCCAGCGACATAGCCATTACGCTAACTGCTGGTTCCCAATTCTCTGATACTTCTATCGCTAAGAACCTTGTGTTTTACCAGCCTGCTTTTAACTCTGTGTAACGCCACCCAACAAAACCACAAAACACCGGGCACGACCTTCCACGGGGGCAAAGCCATTTGGGATGAGTGGGTGGTCAAGCCAGCTGACTTGGCTTTTTCAGACTCTCAGAAACATGAGTCAACAGAGGCAGCGGCTGTGTGGAGGCGCTGGTCTACGCCAGGATCTTAAATTGCATTGTCTTCCTGAGGACAAGTAATTAGAAAGGACTGTTTCCTAGCAGTCTGAATTACAAGATGATTATTTCCCTCCAACATGCGCTGGCTGCTTGGCGCTGCAAGACTGTGATATTATTAAAACACACTGATTATTGGAGAAAATGGCCAGTGAGGAGCCATTTTCCGACTCCAGGGATCAATTGGAGTCCTAAGAATGGGCTGAGGGGGGTGGGGAGGAGGCAGTGGCTCTTGAGGGTTCCCCGCCATGGCTGTCCAGAGTATATCCTGGGACTCTTGGAATGTCACTGTGCCAAAAAGCTCCTTTTCAAACTCGCTCTCCTCCTCCTCCTGACTTCATTAACCAAGAATATAAAACTAAAAAAAGCAAGGAGTGATGAATAAAATACAATACTGTACTTCCGATAAGAAGGGCTGGTCAGCCAGACCCCGCCCTGCGACAGGGAGGAAGAGCTTCAGTCTTCAGTAACTGAAAAAGGAGGAGGCTTGGAGGACATCAGCCGAGAAGGGCTTCCGGGGGAGTGGGTAAACACTATATTGTCTCGTAGGCACCATTTCCCCTCATGATGGGGAAGAATCCATTATTTTCAAAACATGAACATGGAGAGTCGAAGATGCATTCAGATTACAGTCCTGCTCTCCTTCTGGTAAAAATCAATCCAAGTTAGGAAAAGAAGAATGCCAAGTAATGGGAGTGAGCAGTGTGGAAAATTTTCCACCATAGGGCACGTGTGCTCCCCAGAGAGAGACAGAGACAGGGAAAATGAGAAATCACCCTTCCCAGAGGGCGATGCCCATGCCACAATCCCTTCTCCTCCCAGAATTGTGAGCATGCATGCATACGGTACCCAGAATGATTTTTAAGCTGCCAAGGACCAGGACTCAAATAACCATCTGCCACGGGGCAGTCCAGCACCTTCACCACCATGCCACCTGCTGGCCCCACAAAGAAACTTTTGACAGGGCAACTCCTTTTCTTTTTTTTTTAATAAGTACCTTTTTCCCCCCAAGAATTATTTTATTTAACTTATTTACTTATTTAAATTTGACCAGAGAAAGTGAGAGAGAAAGGGAAAGTGAGAAAACACTCTGCCAGGTACAGGACTCGAACCGTGGTCAGCCGTGTGGGAGGCCAGTGCCTTAATCACCACGCCACCTGCCAGCCCCAGGACAAATTCTTTATAGTGGCAACTACGAATTCTTGCTATTAATCAGACAATGCTTTCTTCTTCTTCTTCTTGGGCACATCTCAAAGGAAGAAAGTTGATGTAAAAGTTTTCAATTCCAGGGACCAGCAGTTGGCATAATGGGTATGTCTCTGGACTCCCATGTAGTCCACTGCAGTTCTAGTCCTGAACCTGGTGGCTTAAACTTAGACCAGGCATGTGTGCATGTGTGCCCAAGATCCTGAGAGGAGAATGGAGGAGAAGGGACTGTGGTGTGGCCATCCTCCCTGGGGGTGGGGTGGGGTGATTTCTCTCTTTCTTTTTCTCTGTCTCTTTCTGGCGAGTGCACACTCCCTGTAGCAAAAACCTCTCCAAAAAATAAAAATAAAAAAGCTTACAATTCTAATATGTTTGTTTAACTCCCTGTACGATATATTCTCACTTCAAAGACAGTGTGACTCCCCAAACTGGGCAGTTGCTTTGACGCAGGTATCCAAGCAAGGGAGGATTAAGATGTGGGTGCTTGGGGGGGTTAATCTCACTGGGGTCACAGGGAACAAACGGAGCTTCAGGATGCTCTGTGCTAGACCACCTGCAAAGCCACCTATTTAAGGAGCAGGGCCAGAGAGAAGCAGACCCTCTAGACATTTCTCTGCCATGAAAGAAGGGATTGCAGATAGCCACGTAGCCGCCGTAAGTCATGGCTTCAAGCCTGTATGTAGCCTGTGGTTACCAGGTCAGTGAAAAAGTGGCATCACAAAATGCAACCAACAAAGGACGTGAATGTTCTCATGCATAAGAAATGAACCAGTAACTGGGACCAGCAGGTGGCGTGGTGGTCAAGGCACTGGGCACTCCCACATGGCAGACCATGGTTTGAGTACCAGACCTGGTGGCTTGCTTTCTCACTTTCCTTCTCTCTGTGTGTGTGTGTGTTTGTGTGTGTCTGGTCAAATTAAAATGAGTGAATGAATAAATAAAATGGAATAAATAATTACCAAATTTTTTTTAAAAAAAAAAAAAGAAAAAAAGAAAGAAATTAACCAGCGGGACCAGCAGGTGGCGTAATGGTTACATCTCTGGACTCCCATGTAGTTGACTGCAGTTTGAGTCCCAGACCCGGTGGCATAAACCCACACCAGGCACATGTGCGTGCATGCCCAAGATCCCAAGAGGAGAATGGAGAAGGGATTGTGGCGTAGCCATCCCCCCTGGGGAGTGTTTTCTCACTTTCTGTCTCTCTGGCTCTTTCTGTCTGGTGAGTGCACATGCCCTATAACAACAACAAAAAAAAAAAAAAAAAAATCTCTCTCCTAAAAAAAAAAAAAAAAAAAAAAAAAAGAAGGAAAAGAAAAGAAATTAACCAGTGGGCCAGCAGGGACGTGATGTTTAAGGCAGAAGGATTTCAACCTGTCCAGCTCTGCATTTTGAGTTTTCAACCTGATGACTTGAAAAACACGCCAGGTGTGTGTGTGTGTGTGTGTGTGTGTGTGTGTGTGTGCGCATGCCCAGAATCTGGAGAAGAGAATGGAGAAGGGATTGCAGTGTGGTCATCCCCTAGGGAGGGTTTTTTCTCACTCCCTGCCCCACACTCCCCACCTCCGTCTCTGTATAAGAAGTGCACATGCCCTATAGCAAACTTAAAAAGGAAAGAAAGGGACCAGCAGTTAGCGTAATGGCTATGTCACTGGACTCCCATGTAGTTGACCACGGTTCGAGTCCCAGACCCGGCGGCTTAAACTCACGCTGGGCGCGTGTGCATGCGTGCCCAAGATCCCGAGAGGAGAATGGAGGAGAAGGGATTGCAGCGTGGCCATCCCCCCTGGGGGGTGATTTCTCACTTTTTGTCTCTCTGTCTCTGATTGTCTGGCGAGCACACGCACCCTGTAGCAAAAACCTCTCCAAAAAGAAATAAAAGAAAAAAAAAATAAAGAAAGAGAGAAAGAAACAGAGAAAGAAAGAAAGAAAGAAAGAAAGAAAGAAAGAAAGAAAGAAAGAAAGAAAGAAAGAAAGGAAGGAAGTAGCATCTGACAAGTGGCATCTATAGCATAACAGAGCCCTGAACAGCATGGTGACAGAGGAGGAAACTCGCTGAAGTGTGACGTTTCCAGTCACTTCTGATGAACAAAACCGAGCTTTATTAACTAATTATGTGATTAAGTTGTAGATTAGGAATGGGACAAAAAGGACAGGCTGTGCCTGGGCTGGGTCTGCGGGTCCCAGGAGAACAAGCTCAGCCAGGACTGTGTCGCTTTTCTTTAACATCATATTTGCTTGGCTTCTAACGGGGTCTAAAGAAAACAAAACAAACGCATTTGTCCTGGGCCACTTAGCCGTTTAAAAAGACAGCATGCCTGCCTTTGGCAATTGGTCATTGTTTCTGGACTCCATGAACGAGACAGCACGGACTATAAACAAGTAAACGCCTATCGGGACAAGCAGTTAGCATAATGGCTATGTCACTTGACTCCCATGTAGTCGACCGCGGTTCGAGTCCCAAACCTGGTGGCTTAAACGCATGCCCAATGCATGCGCGTGCGTGCCCAAGATCCCGAGAGGAGAATGGAGGAGAAGGGATTGTGGCGTGGCCATCCCCCCTGGGGGGTGATTTCTTGCTTTCTGTCTCTCTGTCTCTCTCTGTCTTTCCGGTGAGCACGTGTGCCCTATAGCAAAAAACCTCTCCAAAAAATAAAAAGAGATAAACACGTGCGAACTCTAGAACTAGATAGCCAGGATTCAGAAGGTGGCCCACAGCACTCCTGGAAACGTGCATTGACTACTGTTTGCTGATCACAATAAATTAGGTTCTTCAAAAAAGTGCTTGGTAAAAAGATCTCATTCCTTCAAAGTTTAGTAAAGACCATCTTCCAGCTTCACAGGATCCTTTGAACCTCGGTGAAGAGTACATTTTTCTGTTTCTTTTTATGCTTAGACGAGTGAGTTTTTGCCTGCAGAGGTGAGCAAATTTCTTTTTTTCCATCCTCCTCCCTTCCCAACCCCCCTTGACGGCAGTTCGAGTCCTGGACCTGGCAGCTTGCAAATCACACTGGGTGCATGTGGGTGCCCAAAACTCCAGGAGGGGAATGGAGAAGTGATTGGGGCATGACCATCCCCTCTGGGGACATGATTTCTCACTTTCCTTCTCACTGTCACTCTCTGTGTCTCTCTCTAGCAAGCATATGCACCTGATGGCAAAAACCTTAAAAAAACAATTAAAATTGTGCCTATATACATTTTTGTGCCTGTAATAAGTAGGAGGAAAAGGTTACTACAGAGCTAGACAACTATATAAATTACCCCTCAAAAATATATATATATATGCTTTGAATACATAGAGAATTTTCTTAAAATACTTCAGTCTTGAGTATTTCTCTATTTTCTTTTTGAGAGTTTTTTTTTTTTTTCTACAAGGTGCGTGCGCTCGCCAGACAGACAGAGAGAGACAGAGAGACAGAAAGTGAAAAATCACCCCCCAGGGGGGATGGTCACGCCGCAATCCCTTCTCCTCCATTCTCCTCTCGGGATCTTGGGCACGCACGCACAAGCACCCAGCGTGAGTTTAAGCCACTGGGTCCAGGACTTGAACCGTGGTCGACTATATGGGAGTCCAACAACATAGCCATTATGCTAACTGCTGGTCCCAAAGTCTTGAGTATTTCTGATTAGGAATGGATAAGGGAGTAAGAAATGGGACTTCCATTTTTCATTTTATCCACTTAACTATTATTTTGTTTTTACCCAGTGAATAATTACTACTTTGGTTTATTATTTAATCATAATAATGATATAATAACAATGCTAATATTTTAATAGAATAATAACAGTAACTTTCTAAAATAAAGAACTAAATTAATAAAGATGGCAGTGGTAGGAGTATTTCTAGAAAACAGATTTTTTTTTTTTGCCGGAGGCCAGAGAGAAACAGTCAGAGAAAAAGGGAGAGGGAGAGAGAAACTCCTAAGAGGCAGTGATCACTCCACCACCCCGTCTCCTCCCTTTCTCCATCCTGTTGGAATACGGGGGCACACAGGTGCCCGTGCCTGGCCTGTTTCCCAGGCTGCCAGGACTGAGATTCAAACCACAGTCAGCTCTGGTAGGATCTGGCTCCCCTAACCACCAGGCCATGGGGGCAGCTCAACATTTTTCTTTTAATATACAAGATGTGTTTGACTTCCAGAATATGGTGGTGGAAACGTTTCTGTGTAACTTGTAGAATAACCAAGCCATTAGCGTAGCTGAACTTCCTTAAGTCTGAGACTAATTAGAGAAGACACTTTATTTAAAATGAATGATTCAAGGCCAGTAGGGGGCGTGGTGGTTAAGGGGTTGGACTTGCATATGGCTCACCCCAGACGGAGTCCTGGACCCAGCGGCCTGAATGTCATGCTAGGCAGGTATGCATGTGTGCCCCAAGTCCCGGGAGGAGGAAGGGGACAAGGGATTGCAACACAGCCATCTCCCCTGGGGGTGACTTCTCCCTACCCCTCTCAGTGTCTCTCCCTGGCAAGTGAATGCACCGCATGGCAAAAATCTAAAAATAGGGAACCAGCAGTTAGCATAATGACTATGTCGCCGGACTCCCACGTAGTCGACTGCGTTTCGCGTCCCTGACCCGGTGGCTTAAAACTCACGCCTGGTGCGTGTGCGTGCGTGCCCAAGATCCTGAGAGGAGAATGGAGGAGAAGGGATTGCGGCGTGGCCATTCCCCCTGGGGGTGATTTCCTGCTTTCGGTCTCTCTGTCTCTCAGAGAGCGAGAAATCACCCCTGGGGGGGATGGCCACGCCGCAATCCCTTCTCCTCCCTTCTCCTCTCTGGATCTTGGGCACACACGCACACGCGCCTGGCTTGAGTTTAAGCCACCGGGTCCAGGACGCTAACCGCGGTTGACTACGTGGGAGTCCAGCGACATAGCCATTACGCTAACTGCTGGTCCCTCATCACAGATTCTTGAATGGCTTTGCCCCGCTTGGACATAACTGAAAAATCTCTACTAATCATCTCAAATAGGAAAGACGACAGAGAGCTGGCTTACCCTACAATCAGAAAGGCTCTCAGCCACCCCGAAGTTGTAACAGGAGAAAGAAAAGTGGACAGTGATTAAAGTCACCTTAGGAGACCCTCGGTGCACCAAGCATCTTCCAGGTCGGTTGGTCCTGAGGTTGGTTATTCAAAAATATATCATCAAATAAATAGCATTTTTAAAAAATCGCCAGAGGGTGCGTGTGCTCGCAGAGAGACAGAGAGAGAGAGAGAGAGAGAGAGAGAGAGAGAGAGAGGGAAAGCGAGAAAGCGCCCCCTGCAGGACATGGTCATGCCTTCTCTATTTCTCTCTCCCTTCAGGATTTCGGGCATGCATTGATGGCCAGTATGTTCTTCAAAGATCAGTCCAGGCCTTGAACCATGTAATCCACCATGTGGGGTCCAGCTCCCTGAACCACCATGCCGTGCACTGGCCCCGAATCACTTCTTTCTTTCCCTCCCTCCCTTCCTTCCTCCCTCCCTCCCTTCCTTCCTTTTCTTTCTTTCTTTCTTTCTTTCTTTCTTTCTTTCTTTCTTTCTTTCTTTCTTTCTTTCTTTCTTTCTTTCTCTCTTTCTTTCTTCGTTCTTCCTTTCGAGAGGTTTTTGCTATAGGGCGCGTGCACTCACCAGAAAGACATAGAGACAGAAAGCGAGAAATCACCCCCCAGGTGGGATGGCCACGCCACAATCCCTTCTCCTCCATTCTCCTCTCGGGATCTTGAGCACGCACTCACACGCGCCTGGCGTTAGTTTAAGCCACCGGGTCCGGGACTCAAACCATGGTCGACTACATGGGAGTCCAGCGACGTAGCCATTACGCCGTCTGCTGGTCCCATGGTCCCAAATCACTTCAAATGGGACCTAAGAAGTTTACAGACCTAGTCTTAAAATGTACCCTTACTGATTGATACTCAATGATATTGATTCTACTGTATTGGATTGAGTGGTTTATTTTAAACCACAATGTAGAGAGCACTACTTTGCTTGAAAACAATAAAAGAATAATGATAATCATTTTTCCTCTCCCTCCTCTTTTAGGCTTTGACCAGGAGAGAATAACTACAAGAAACGACTAATTTACAAAATGTGCATATGACCTAGTTTATTCATAACCATAGGAGTTTTAATTTATTAAGCAACAATTTAATATAAGCAGTGCCTAGTAATTCTAGTTCTCTGTGTGTTTTGTAGAAGAATAATGTATTACTTAATGGAGAAGATAAATTTATTATTGGGAAATTTTAATAATGAACGAAATTATGTTTGGGTATTTTCATGGGGAGTAATTAGTTGCAAAACTGTCCTTCCCTGAAGTATGGCCCGGTCGGGGCTGATTGCTACTTAGTGAGGAGTCCCTGCTCAGTAACCTACCCAGTTCCTGTCGCTCTGCAGTAGGAGCACTGGGAGTGAAAGGGCTCATGCGAGAGGTTCAAGTTCTGAAAGAGAGCTCATTAAAAGAAGCTCCTTGGGACCAGCAGTTGGTGTAATGGCTATGTCGCTGGACTCCCATGGAGTTGACTGTGGTTCAAGTCCTGGACCCGGAGGCTTAAACTTGCACCGGGCGCGTGTACATGTGTGCCCAAGATCCCGAGAGGAGCATGGAGGAGAAGGGATTGCAGCATGACCATCCCCCCTTGGGGGGTGATTTCTCGCTTTCTGTCTCTCTGTCTCTCTGTCTCTCTCTTTCTGGCAAGAGCATGTGCCCTATAGCAAAAGCTTCTCAAAAAAATATAAATAAATAAAATAAACTCCTTGGGGGCCAGCAGCTGACATGGAAGTTAAGGCTCCAGATCCCAAATGGTCAATTCTGTGGTTCGAGTCCCAGACCCGGCAGTTTGAAAATCATGCCAAGCGCATGTACATGAGTGTGCTCAGGATCCTGAGAGGAGGAGAATGGAGGAGGAGGGATTGTGGCGTATACATCCCTCTGGGGGAAAATTTCTCACTTTCCCTCTCTCTCTGAGTTTCTGATGAGCACATGTGTCCTATAGCAAAAATAAAAACAGATAAATAAATAAGCCCAACTTCTATTTCGTCCAGCCCCGGTTCCCAGCCTCACAGTGGTGATTGCAGTGGAAGATTCTGCCTCACACCCCCATGTGTCTTGAGAGGCTGCAGAAGGCCCATGTGTCCCAAGCAAATCTTCCTCCCTCTACTTGCTAAACTTTCTCAAACTCGTTCCTCCCACTGAGAAGAACTTTGCATTAAGTGATCAGCTCTAGAGAGCTCTTGGTAAAAACTGCAAATATTCAACCAGATGGGGAACATATTACTCCATGTGAGCACAAGGGTGTTAATTAGTGATTAGTAATTATGTTATATCAGTAGATAAGCTTTGGGGTATTAATACTTTGCAGTATTAAAATCCTGCAAGTGGCAAAAGCTCAATTCAAACTAGTTAAGCAAATGAGGAACCCACTGGCTCATGAAGCTGAGAAGAAATCTGGGGTAACTCTGGGATTCGGGGAGAGCTTTAAGAATCACGTCATGGGGGCCATCAGGTGGCCTGGGAGTTAAGGCGCTGGACTCCCACCTCGCCGGCTGCAGTTCGAGTCCTGGACCTGGTGTCTCAAGAAACATGCCAGGTACGTGTGAGTGTGTTCCCAAAGTCCCAGAAAGAAATGAAGGTTTGTGGCATGGCCACTCTCCCTGGGAGACGATTTCTCACTTCCCCTCTCACTGTCTCTTCCTGCTTTTCTCTGGCAAAGACACATACCCTAGGGCAAAAACCTTAAAAGAAAAAAAGAAAAAAAAAAAGAATATGTCAAGCTTGGAAATCAACTCCTCTTCAACCAAGAGACAAAATTGCCATTAAATCCCCATTAGTGGAAGGTGGTGCTTTTGAGACATTTCGGAAAGAGGTGGGTGACGCTGAAGAGAAACCGAAGGTGGTCGGAAGACTGACCCTGAGCAACCCTGCAGATGAAGTCTCACGGCTGCAGATCTCCCACTCCGTGGTGCAGTGGCCTCTGTTGGAGCAACAGGAAATCAATCCGAAGGGGAAAGTAACTAGCCTTGAATGCAAAGCATATCTAGCGATAGCAGAAAACAAAGTCAGGAAAATCTGTATTGACGAAGGCGGGCACGGCCAAACACACAGCGTTCCTAGACTCGGCTCGTCCTGATGTCAAAGTGAGCGTAATCGTTGCTGTGTCATCAGCTGCAGGGCTGTGTCTCTCAGAGCTGTGAGCAACACCATTACTCGAAAAGCCAAGGTAGCCACACAGACAAAGGCCATGTCTGAAGAGCCATCATCTTGGGAAAGAAACAAAGAATGCTTCTGGGCAACCAACGATTAGTAACCTATATTTCTAGAGCACTTCATCCCAGATTTGGTACGTTTTTGTTTTTGATTTTTAGAGATTTTTGCTATAGGGCTTGTGTGCTCACTGGAGAGGCAGAGACAGAAAGCAAGAAATCACTTCCCCGGGGGATGGCCATGCTGCAATCCCTTCTCCATTCTCCTCTGGGATCTTGGACATGCGTTCACATATGGCCAGCATGACTGTCAAGTCACCAGATCTGGGACTCAAACCATAGTTGATCATGTGGGAGTCCAGCACCTTACCTACTACACCACCTGTTGGCCCCAAATTTGATAAACTTTCATCATTGATCACATATTGGTTTTTCTTCTCTATAAACTGAGAGCCAGAGGAACCAAAGTAAGAAGAAGAAAACAAAATAAATGGGAATGTAGAATCAGGAGTTATTTATGAACTAGACATCGGGGGAAGGACCTTAGGGAAGAAAGAAGATAATGTCTGGACCAGCAGTTAGTAATGGCTATGTCGCTGGACTCCCATGTGGTCGACCGCAGTTCGAGTCCCGGACCCGGTGGCTTAAAACTCACGCGGGCGCGTGTGCGTGCGTACCCAAGATCCTGAGAGGAGAATGGAGGAGAAGGGATTGCGGCGTGGCCATCCCCCCTGAGAGGTGATTTCTCGCTTTCTGTCTCTCTGTCTCTCTCTGTCTGGTGAGCGCACGCGCCCTATAGCAAAAACCTCTCCAAAAAAAAAAAGAGAAGATAATGTCAATGTGAGGAAAGGTGTCTGTGTAGACATATCCTTTCATAATTTATTTATAATTGTACTCTACTCACATGGAGGTGTGGCTCCTTCTCACCAGCATCATACTCAGAGAGAGCCTCCTTTTTTTAAAAAGTTTTTTTTATAAATTCAGCAATAATAATAAAATATTTAATATTATGGAGATTTCTAGCATAATACTTTTTGCATTTTATTCATTATCTATCCATATATATGACAGCATAAAACTGTAAAAGTAACACAAGATGGTATGTGTTAAAATATCAGTTGATGGGGGGCAGCAGGCGGTGTGGTGGTTAAGGCACTGGACTTGCACATGGCCAACCACAGTTCGAATCTCAGACCTGGTGGCTTGCTTTCTCACTTTTGCTTTTTCTCTCTGGTCAAATTAAATAATAATAATACATTAAGTTAGATAAATAATTATTTAATAGAAAAATTAGTTGATGTCTAAAATGTCACTCATACCATTTAAAAACGTTATATTAAGGAAGTTAATATAGGAAAAATATACATTTATTGAAGTTTTCAGGTAGATATCTTTTGGGTTGATTATGTACATTATCACTAGTGAAGTCATTAATAAGCACTTAAGTTTTCTTTTTCCTTTTCTTCTTTTTAGAGAGGTTTCTCCTATAGGGCACATGCACTCACCTGAGAGACAGAGACAGAGAGACAGAAAGCAAAAAAAAATCACCCCCCAGGGGGATGGCCATAATGCAATCCCTTCTCTCCCATTCTCCTCTCAGGATTTTGGGCTCACACACCAGCATGAGTATCAAACCTCCGGGTCCGGGCCTTGAACCGCGATCAACCATATGGGAGTCCAGCAACATAACCATTATGCCATCTGCTGGTCCCAAGTTTTCTGCAAGGTTTTATTTATACTAAAGAATCATTCAACTTTGAATTGGCCCACCCTGGGGGGTGATTTCTCGCTTTCTGTCTCTCTGTCTCTCTCTGTCTGTCTGGCAAGTGCACGCGCCCTATAGCAAAAACCTCTCCAAAAAAAGGAAAAAAAAAAAAAAAAAAAAAAACAGGATATGGATGTAGAGGATGCTAGTTGTGGCCACAAGGAGCAAAAACAGGGCTGGCTCAGCGAAGCAGTGGTAATACACCACCCAAGTGCTGCTGGATCTGAACGGAAGATTGCAGTTCGATTCCCGGGTTGACCTGAACACACCTGGCAAATGCACCATGACCCCAGTTGGCTGGGAAAGATGGGAGCAGGGGTCACAGCATGAGGCCCGCTTAAGAAACCTACCTCTCTTGGGGCCGGCGTGGCATGGTGGTTAAGGGCGCTGGACTCCCACATGCTCGACCATGGTTCGGGTCCCGAAACTGGCAGCTTCCTTTCTCTCTCTCTCCCCCTCTCTGTTCAAATGAAAGTAAATAAATAAATAAAGTTTAAAAAAGAAAGAAAGAAAGAAATTCCAGAAGGAGAATGGAAGAGAAGGGATTGCCACATGGCCATCCCCCCTGGGAGATAATTTCTCACTTTCCTTCTCTCTCAATCTCTCTGTGTCCCTGGCAAGCACACATATCCTATAGCAAACAAAAACAAAACAAAACAAAAGTAACAGTTTATATATTTTCCATGCATCTCTCCATTGTTTCTACAGCATAATTTGCAAAATCACATATACTAAACATTGCAGTTGACCTCTGGATTAAATCAATGATACAGGACTGGCTCCATAGCTTAGTGATTAAGGCACTGGATATCACATGGTCAATCACCTGGTTCAAGTCCTGGACCCAGTGGCTTGGATGCTAAGTATGTGTGGGTGCAGGCCCAAAATCCCAAAGGAGGGAGAGATGGAGGGAGGGACAGAGGCATGACCATGTCCCAGTGTTTTCAACTAGCAAGTGCACACACCTTCTAGTGGAGAAAAAAAAAAGTCAAGGATACGTAATATCAAATATGCCAATCATTGCATCAAAACAAATCCATCTTTCACACGTCACCTGGCCCAGAGTACATACTCAAAAAGTATCCATTGAGTAGAATAATGGGTTTGGGATGAATCTGGATTTGGTCAGGCAAAGACAGCATTAAACAGAAGCTACTGGAGGGGTGGGCTTATTTCATACCAAACCCAGATAATGTGTGAAGAAAGAAAAATGAACCAGCTCATGAATTATGCTGAAGTTACACCTCTCTTCCACCTGATAATCGCTTCAAGGAGAGCGGTCTTCCCTAGTCACTGTCATCTAATGGATGACAATGGATGCTTTTCTACACCGATATTTGAATTTCTAAAGTCTTACATTTTACACCAAGAACTGTATTTCACTCAACATCTCCACTTACTAAAAGGAAGTAATCAGCGAATAAACTTTGTTTTTAAAGAATTACCTTCGGGAAGAGAAGTAGAAACCGATGCATAATGCATGACTTGGTAAATGATTTTTCTGTATTTCTTTAGCATGACTCACACACCTGGCCCGGAGGTGCAAAATACTTTCTCTTCTCACCAAATCCTTCAACAAGTGTGTGTAGTGGTGTGTTGTGTGAGGCCAGCTCTGTCCAGGCTCTCCTCACTCAACCACTTAGTTCCATTCCTATGGCCAGGTCGTTAAATGAGGTGGACGGTAAGCGAGGAGCTTAAACGCAGCCGTCTGCGGTATGTCTTGATGCCGTAAGGTATGCATTTTTCTTTTTTTTTTTTTTGGTTTTATGTTTTTATTCTTATGTAACTTTGTGCCCTCACACATAACAAATATTCTGAAAGTGTCCACATACACTCAAAAAAATTTAAATCAGGGCATAAGATTTCATTCTTATTACAGGTATCACTCAACATAGAGATTACAGCTTCTTCTAAACAAATTTCCTATAAAATTAAATCTTACATATAATATCCTATTCCTACTAAAATTAGGACGTATTCTTTCATAAAATAAAAAAAAAATTGTCCAAAGGCATAATAAAATCATATGTAAATACAGCAAACCCTTATAAGTCAGAAAGAAATACAGTAATTTTCTGGAAAATGCTGAATATTTAAAATAAAATAACTAAAACTGAAAATACCAGTAACAGTGGCAATGGGATTATTGCCTTATCTTGTCCACCATCATCTTGCAGCTTCAGGCCCTGCCACTAGTGAAGAATCACTCAGGGAATTTCTGTTTGGAGGTGGTTTTGGTTTCAGCATTTTACTAAGAATAGTTGCCATCTCTTTTCTTTCATCGAAATTCTTCCACTGTTCATATAATTTTAAAATAACCCTGATTATTTCCAATATCTTCTCCATACCCATAGAAAGCTCAGCAAACCACTGTCTGGCATCTTTCTGCTGTACAACACAGGCTACATGTAGGCAGACTAAACCTATCATGAAAGGAGGATACAGCAGGCAAAGATCAGTTCTGTAGGCACCATTCACTATCCTCCATGCAAGGGAAATCAACATGTCTTCTTGACCCATGTTTTGCACATATTGGAGAAAAGGTCTATAAGGATGATACACTATCAAGCAACAATCCATTAGTTCTAAAAGATAGAATTCACATTCTAATATATGCATCATCGTATAAGGAAATTCCTTTGGAAAGGCATATGAAAATCTAGTTTTTAATACAGAAGTAGCGGCAGAAATCAATCTTGTATTTGAGACTACACCAAATTCCTCCACTTTGGATGCCAAAAACACACATGTAGGAGCCATCAGTACAGGATCTATACTTTTCAGAGAATACCTGGCATAGAATCTCTTGAAATAGACTGTAGCAGTGGCAATAACTTGTTGCCTTAACTTAAGATGTTCACCTAATGCTTGGATAACATTTGTAAAAAATATTTGCAATTTCCAATACTCTTCTTCTGAGAGAAACTTTAAGTCCTTTTGACGTTCCTTCAACAGATCTTGTTTATCCAAAATCCACTGCAAATAGTGGGAGCTCTGCCAAAAGTTCCCTGCCATGGAAAACAGCTTGCCCTGATAAAAAAGCACCAGCTGGCGGAGCGGCTCGCGGAGCGACCATAGACCCAGCCCGTCTGGTAACCGTGTTCCTCGATCAGATTAGCTCGGCTGCACTCCGCGGCCTCTTTTTTTTTTTTTTTTTTTTTTTTTTTTTTTTTTTTTTTTTTTTTAGTGTCTTAGAAAGAAATTATTTTTGTTCGTTTGTTTATTCAATTTTATTTAATCATTCATTTATTTTCATTTGACCAGAGAGAGGCACAGAGAGAGATAGAGAGAAAGTGAGAAAGCAAGCCACCAGGTCCAGGATTCAAACCGTGGTCTGCCACGTGAGATTGTCCAGTACCTTAACCACCACGCCACCTGCTGGTCTCCCAAGGGTATACATTTTTCAAAAGCTATCAGGTGAGACCACACTAGGCTCCAGAAATGATAAGACATGTCACAGCACGATAATATAAATCAGGTGTCATAGTTTTCATTAATTCTAAATACTACTATGAGTGTGCTAAAACGTACAAATTTATAAACGAAATAAGTAGCCTTGCAGGATAGACCTAAGGTGAGTCTCTACCAAATGAAAATGACAGATTCCTCTCAAGGGTGAAGTTAGACATGTGTTTGTTTAATCCTTGCTTCTCGTGGTACTTTAACTGCAAGACTAGCTCATTTTTGTTTTGTACATGTGGAACACTGGTCTGATTCTTACTCATTTTAATGACAGTACTATTTGGGATTTCCAATCTCTCTTCTTTAGGGTTTAGGAAACCTGACTTGGGTTATCCTTCTCGGCTACCTCCATTCATCGGGGGGCAGTGACCAGAGATTGGGGCTTCTGGAAGTGATGGGGGAATAAACCTTTCATTTGTCCTAAAATTTAAAATTCTTCAGCAATGTAAAGATAAAGTCAATCTTGTTCTATCAATATTTGAAAAAAAAAAAAGGTTTATTTAAATCAAGCTTATGTTTTAGGACCTCAAAACTTAAAATGCCTACTCCTAATCACCTCACCCAGGCTCACAGTAAAGTGCTCTGTCCATGAAGTATAATCTTGGTATCATTGGTTTATTACTAGATAAACATCTCTTTTTTTCTTTGTGAAGATTTTGTAATTCTTTATAATTTATTTTCAATTAGGTCACACTATTTATCATAGCACTAAGAACTTTTCTTTTAAATTGTAGGTAAAGAAAATTAGGCCTGGGGCCAGCAGGTGGTATGGTAGTTTAGGTACTGGATTCCCATGTGGCTGACCACAGTTCGAATCCCAGGGACAGCGGCTTGAAAATCCCAACAAATAAATAGAGAAATAAATAAATATTTTTTAAAATTTGAATTAAACAAAAATAAAATAAAGAGAAGAAGAAGAAAGCCAGGTCAATGAACAGGAAAGTAATAAATAGCAGGAGGGTCTCTGGTGTGTCAAACATTGTGAAGTTGGCACTGTGGTGAATGAATGAAGTTCGGGGACATCAGGTCACTAGACACAGCACAGGACTCCCAAACTGAGATCGTCAACAAACTGGGCACTTTAATGTAGCTCTCATCTGTGAAATAGGAACAGTAATAGCCACCTCATATGGCCCTAATCAAAAGAGATAAAGCCTGTGACGGCACCTCGAGACCTGCCGAGTGTGTGAGGGACGCTGTGACAAGTGCCAGGATGTTCAGTTACTGGTTTACGATTGTGTTTGCAGAGACAGAACAGGCACGCAGGGAGCTCACCTCCCCAGCACGGTGCACCGGGCCCTCAAATGCTTCCTGATGGCGTTATCAATCTTTAGGGGAAGGGACTTATTGATTTATTTCCTTTAGAAGTGCTTCTGCAAATTGATCTGGCCATTTTGATGCTGCAGGCTCACTAATGCTCCTGCCATCCTGCCTGTGGTTGGAAACGATCCTGCTGCAGGGAAAAGCCTGGCTCATTCGGACATTCTCCATGGCTCCTTCGTGTCTGAACAGCCTCCGAGCTGATCTTAACTCCTCAGGGCTCTTGGTACTGGAAAACAACATCAGTAATCTCAGTGTGGTTTCCTCCTGAGCTGTAGTTGGGGCTAGAAGGAATGGGTATTTTATGTGCACGTTACACATTTAAAATATCCAAAGATAGAGAAGTAAAGAGTGTTAAATGCTCTCTGAATAATTAAGCCATTTCTATCATTTCCACTCCAAACATAGGATCAATGCTGAGCAGCAGAACCACTGGAAAAAGCCCATGGAGTTTTGAGTTGAGTTTCTACCCCCTACTTCCTGAGCAACTTCAAACAAGTTATTCATCCTCTTCAAGCTTCAGTTCATACATCTGGAAAATAAGAGTAATTACACGCATTTATACATCTGGAAAATGGAGGTAATAGTACCACCTACTCCATAGGTTGCTCTGAGACTAAATTATATGGCTCATCCGCTGGTGCATTCGAGTGCTACATCTTCCCTGGGTAATACGCAGGACCTGTGAATTATTTCTCTGGGACACTGTTGGGCCTTGGTTAAGTACAATCCATTTATCACCTGCTACAGATATCCCCAAGCCCTCCAACCAGAAAGTGTGGGGTCCCTGAATCAGACTACTATGGTACTCACCTAATGGGATAGACTGGGCACTGTGCTGGGTGAGAGGCACTGGCACCCTCCTACTAGGAGAAAGGCTTGGCCTACAGGAGGGAGGACCTACAGATGCCACCCCTGTCATTCAGGGACAAATGCTTTTTTTTTTTCTTTTTTAAATTTGCTTGAGGGTGCATGTGCTCACTGGGAAGAGACAGAAAGAGAGAGAGAGAAAGCAACATCACATTGAAGATGATCGCACAGCAATTTCTCCTCTTCCAATTCTCCCTCTTCTGAAGATTTTGATCATACATACATGTGCCTGGTGTGTTTTTCAAGCTACCAACCAGAGGCTCGAACCACACAGTCAGCCACATAGAATCCAGCTACCTTAACCACCATGCCACAGACTGGCCCATTCACGGCCAACTCTTAAACTCATATGACTGATTCTGGCTTTTCAACTGTGAATTAGAGCCTAAGGAAGACCACCTGAAAAAGAAGTGATGGGCAAGGAGAGAAGAATGCCTTCTGGGTCATGGTTCAGCAGCCGAGGTTAACCGCACAGGGCTCTCACCCACTTCTGTGGATTCTGTGGAGTCCTTTCTGGCCCCGTAGGCACCTGGCCCCGGGAAACACTCAGTAAGCACTAGCTGGTCCAAGGACATGGCTGAAGATGCGTAAGACAGCCAGGCTGAGTATTTAATGACACCCAGGACTGGGCACACATACTGCCTCTGTGCACCATCAGCACAGAAGAAGCCTTCTGGGATCATGAGGAACCTTTTACTCACTGATACCCGAATGAGCACAAGATTGTTGTGTATAACCAGGTGCAGTGGCAGAGTGGCCCTGGGGTTAGATTGAGCTGAGTTCAAATCCAATTCCAGCTCTCTTGCTTTTCAGTTGATGAACTTGAGCAAGTTAGTTTATCTCTCTCTCTCTCTTTTTAATTATTTTATTGGGACCAGCAGTTGGTGGAATGGCTATGTTGCTGGACTCCCGGACCCGGTGGCTTAAACTCACACCGGGCGCGTGTGCGTGCGTGCCCAAGATCCCGAGAGGAGAATGGAGGAGAAGGGATTGCGGTGTGGCCATCTCCCCTGGGGGGTGATTTCTCACTTTCTGTCTCTCTGTCTCTCTCTGTCTCTCTGACAAGTGTACACGCCCTATAGCAATAACCTCTCAAAAAAAAAAAGAAAAGAAAAAAAATTATTTTATTTAGTTAGTTAAATTTGACCAGAGAGGGACAGAGTGAGAGAGCGTGAGACAAAGAGAGAAAGCAAGCTGCCAGGTCCAGGACTCAAACCATAGTCGGCCATGTGGGAGTCCAGTGCCCTTAACCACTACACCACCTGCCTGCCCCATTAGTTCACCTATTTAAGTCTCGGTTTCCTGATCACTACAATCAGGGTCATGGTAGTTCCCATCTCATAAAGCTCTGGCTAAATTGAAACACGATAAGGCAGGAGACAGGCTCAGCGCAGCATCTAGCAGGGAGGTACCGGCTGCATTTTTTTTTTTTTTTTTTTTGAGAGGTTTTTCGCTTTAGGGCGCGTGCGCTCGCCAGACAGACAGAGACAGAGAGACAGAAAGCGAGAAATCACCCCCCAGGAGGGATGGCCACGCCGCAATCCCTTCTCCTCCATTCTCCTCTCGGGATCTTGAGCACACACGCACACACGCCCAGTGTGAGTTTAAGCCACCGGGTCCGGGAAGTGAACCGCAGTCGACTACGTGGGAGTCCAGCGACATAGCCATTACGCTAACTGCTGGTTCCCCAGACTGCATTGTCATGGGAAAGCCTGAAGACTAAATTGGGTCTTTGTGTTCCCCCTGGATTCTCCTACACGGAGTTTCCTCTTAGAAGGAGGGGACCCCCTCTACACACGGCCATGGTCCTGTAGTCACCTTCCGGGTGGAGGGCCTACCCTCAGGCACAGTTAGTGTTGAGTTAGATGGGACTGGCTTCTTTGTCATTCTAAAGGGATAATGTGGGCTCATGAGGAGCCAGGTCTGTAATGGCAACCGAGGAAACATTCTAAGGGAAAAAACTTCCCTTGGATTTCCCAGTGAATTACAAACAGATGGGGCAACGTCTGTGGGTAGTACCCAGCTTCATCAACATTAAATCCTAAATGAATATATTACTCATGTGTTGTGACATGACTATGGACGCTATGATGACAGACGGACTTATCTAATCCACCTGCCACTCACTGGCTCTTTTGAAAAATCTATGGGGTGGCGTGGTGGTTAAGGACGCTGGACTCCCACAAGACTGACTTGAGGTTTGAGTCCCAGACCTGGCGGCTTGCTTTCTCGCTCTCCTTCTCTCTCTTTCAGTTCCTCTCTGGTCAAATTAAAATAAAATAAATAAAGGTAAAATAAAAATAATTCTTTAATTAAAAAAATCATGAAACCACCCTTTAGGTGGGCTATCCTGACTTCTGCTAATAAAAATGTGCTGAATTTTTTTTTTCTTTTTTTGGAGAGGTTTTTGCTATAGGGCGCGTGCGCTCGCCAGACAGACAGAGAGAGACAGAGAGATAGAAAGCAGGAAATCACCCCCCAGGGGGGATGGCCATGCCGCAATCCCTTCTCCTCCATTCTCCTCTCTGGATCCTGGGCACGCACGCACACGCGCCCGGCGTGAGTTTAAGCCACCGGGTCCGGGACTTGAACCGCGGTCGACTACATGGGAGTCCAGCGACATAGCCATTACGCTAACTGCTGGTCCCAGTGCTGAATTTTTTTTTAAGAATTATTTTTTATGGGACCAGCAGGTGGCATGGTGGTTAAGGCGCTGGACACTCCCACATGACCGACCACGGTTTAAGTCCTGGACCTGGTGGCTTCCTTTCTCACTTTCCTCTCTCTCTCTGTGTCTCTCTCTGGTCAAGTTAAAATGAATGAATGAATGAATTAACTAATTAATTAATTTTTAAAAAAAGAATGATTTTTTATTTAATTTTATTCATTGTCATTATTTTATTTTATTTTTATTTTATTTTTTGCAGTTGACCAGAGAGAGAAAGCTCCCTTGCATGATTGTCCCAACACATGGGCATAGGGACTGAGCACGTTAACAGCTCCCCGGGCCTTCAGTCACAAGGTTGGGAAGAATGTGAAGCAAAGGTTACATACTTTTTTTTTTTTTTTTTTTTTGGGGGGGGGAGGTTTTTCGCTATAGGGCGCGTGTGCTCGCCAGACAGACAGAGAGAGACATAGAGACAGAAAGTGAGAAATCACCCCCCAGGGGGGATGGTCACGCTGCAATCCCTTCTCCTCCATTCTCCTCTCGGGATCTTGGGCACGCATGCACACGCGCCCGGCGTGGGTTGTAAGCCACCGGGACCGAGACGCGAACCGCGGTGGACTACGTGGGAGTCCAGCGACATAGCCATTATGCTAACTGCTGGTTCCCAAGGTTACATACTTTAAGAAATTTTGCCCTTTTTTTTTTTTCATGTTTTTGCCATAGGGCACACGCACTGGCCAGAGAGAGAAAAAGGAGGGAAAGTGAGAAATCACCATGCCCCAGGAGGGATGGCCATGCAGCAAGCCCTTCTCCTTCATTCTCCTCTCAGGATTTTGGGCACGAATGCACATGGGCCCAGTGTGATTTTCAAGCCACGGGGTGTGGGGCTTGAGCTACGCCAACAGTCATGTGGGATCTGGTGCCTTTAACCACCATGATGCCTGCCAGTCCCTAGCCAGTTTTGTTTGTTTTTTTGTTTGTTTGTTTTCTCATTATTGTTTTATTTTATTCCATTTGTTGTTATTATTATTATTTTTCTAATTTGACCAGAGAGAGACAGGGTAGGGGAGAAAGCCACGGGTCCAGGACTCAAACTGCAGTAGGCCATATGGAAATCCAGCACTTTAACCACCATGGCACCTGCTGATCCCTCAAACATGTTTGAAAATAAAGTTGTGGCCCACTGCAGAGGTGCAGAGGCAAGACAGGTGCTCAGCAAGGCCGAAGTTACAGGGAAGCCCTGGGTTTGCTCCTGGGGTATCCCTTGAGCATGCCAGCCACGCATGTTGCCCAAGATCCTCGCCAGCTGAGGTTGAGTGTGGATCCCAGTGGGAAGACTCTTCCGGGGGTACCTGTTTCTCTCCCTCTCTCATGGAAAAAAAAAAAAGTAATAGAGGAAGCATGTGCTTCTTTTTTTTTTTTTTTTTTTTGGAGAGGTTTTTGCTATAGGGCGCGTGAGCTCGCCAGACAGACAGAGACAGAGAGACAGAAAGCGAGAAATCACCCCCCAGGGGGAATGGCCACACCGCAATCCCTTCTCCTCCATTCTCCTCTCGGGATCTTGGGCACGCACGCACACACGCCCGGCCTGAGTTTTAAGCCACTGGGTCCGGGACTCGAACTGCGGTCGACTACGTGGGAGTCCAGCGACATAGCCATTACGCTAACTGCTGGTCCCACATGTGCTTCTTTACTAATGTATTAAATAACAAGATATACTGGCCGGTTGGTCTAGTAATGATCTTAATTTCAAGCTAATGATGAATATAAATGATACATTAAGATAGCCTCAAAAACTCTAATGTGAAAATACAAGTCTTCCCACTAGTGACAAAGTCCCAAGTACTAATGACTAGTACTGAGGCTATGTTGCTTACGTCCATTATTAAGAAAATACTAAATTTTGGGGCCAGCCAGGCGGTGTGGTGGTTAAGGGTGCTGGACTCCCACATGGCCAACCACGGTTCAAGACTCGGACCTGGTGGCTTGCTTTCTCACTTTCCCTCTCTCTCTCTCTCTTACTCTCTCATTCTGTTCCTCTGTGGTCAAATTAAAATAAATAAATAAAGTTGAATAAAATAATTCTTTAAAAAAAAGAAAATACTAAATTTCTTCTAGAGGTTAGTAAAATAAATATGTATGGGGCCAGCAGGTGGCACAGTGGTTAAGGTGTTGGACTCCAATATGGCTGACCACAATTTAACCTAGTAGCTTGCTTTCTCATTTTTCCTCTCTCTCTCTGTCTCTCTGTCTCTCTCTGTTTCTCTCTGGTGAGCACATTTGCCTTACAGCAGATAAGTAATAATAATAACAACAAATAAAAGTAAATAGATCATTTAAATAATAAAATGTTGGGGCTGGCAAGTGGCGTGGTGGTTAAAGGTGCTAGACTCCCACATGGCTAACCACGGTTCAAGTCTCAGAACTGGTGGCTTGCTTTCTCACTTCCTCTCTCTCTCTCTCTCTGTCTCTCTGATCAAACTGAAAAATAATAATGATATAATAATAAATAAAGTTAAATAAAATAATTCTTTAAAAAAATTAAAATAAAATAAAATAATAAAATGTTTAATATAATGTATATATATGTGTTTTATTCCTATCTATGAATCCAAAATTAACAACTCTGAATTAGGGATTGGCAGTTGGTGTAGTGGTTAAGGGTTCTAGATTCCCACATGGCCAACCACGATTCGAGTCCTAAACCTGGCAGCTTGCTTTCCAACTTTCTCTCTCTCCCTCCCTTCCTCCCTCTCTGGTCAAATTAAGATAAGTAAAATGAATAAATAAAGTGAAATAAAATAATTTTTTGACAAAAAGAACTTCCAGGGAGCAGCAGTTGGCCTAATGATTATGTCACTGGACTCCCATATAGTTGACCACGGTTCGAGTTCTGGACCCGTTGGCTTAAACTCATGCCGGGCATGTGTGTGTGCATGCCCAAGATCCCGAGAGGAGAATGGAGAAGGGATTGCAGCATGGCCATCCCCCCCGGGGAGTGATTCCTCACTTTCTGTCTCTCTGTCTCCGTCCTTCTAGTGAATGCACGTGCCCAATAGCAAAAACTTCTCAAAAAAAAAAAAAAAAAAAAAAAAAAAAAAGAACTTCTGAAGCCCAGTGGTTAACCTAGTAGTTAAAGGAGTCAGATTCTACAAGACCAATTGAAGTTTAAATCCTAGCCCCAGCTGCTGGAAAACACACTGGGTGCGTGTACATAGGGGCCTAAAATCCCAACCGTATGGACAAATTGAAGCGAAGGGTTGGCAGCAGGGCCACAGCACACTGGGGAGGGCTTTCTGTCTCTCTGCAAGTGCACACGCTCTCTGACAACTAAAAACAAAACAAAAGCAAAGAATGCCTGAAGGAAGCCAAGACGAACACCATCCAGCATGCCTACCATGGTGAGGGGGACGAGGCTCTAGACTGTTCTGAGGTAGTCCTGCCTAGGAAGGACTCCAGTTTCCAACAGGAAAATGCCCGTGGGTGAAGACATTCAGCCATTACTTATCCACAGAGATTTGTGGGCAGTCTCTCTGGAGTCGACTCTGGAGATGAAGGGTTCGGGCGGAGTCTGCCTGTCATGGCAGTGATAAATGATCCCAGAGGCCGACATCTCTTCCTGGCATCTATCCCTACCCACTGATGTTACTCCGCGCTCTGTAAATGGAACTGTTCCATCCCCTTCATGGTCCTCCCCTCTGGCTACTCCTGGTTGACCAGAAGGAGCCTGTGAGCTGTCAATCATTGCTTCCCAGAACACCTCCTCTCTCCTCCTGGGGACAGGAAGGCCTACTCGCTTTCAGGCCTTAGACTCGTCCTAAATCTAGCAAGAATTCCCATGCCAGCACTTCCCTGTCACCCGTTCTAACCTTGCCGAGTATTTTTCAAGGTCTCCTGAGCCTGATAGGTGCACCCGTGTCAGCTAAAACGAATTCCTCCCGGGTGGAGACTGTAAAGAACCTCGATTAAAGAGCATGAACTCGGGAGACCAGCCAGCCGGGGCTGGATTCCAGTTGTCATCCTCCAGCTGTGTGACCTGGCACGGCACCAAGCCCTCCTTGCCTCGGTTTCCTCATAAGAAATGTACTTTTCTCACAGAACAGTGTGAGGACCACGCGTGTTGGAGTTGGTTCATTCGAAGCTGGGCCTGGCACACAGTGAGGGCTCAGTAAATGCTAGGAGGCGGTACTGACCAGGCCTGGCTGATCTAGTTTCTCACAGTGAAGTTCTCTAAGCCCACCCTCTGTTATGCACTCAGACTGTGTGTTTTGGGGCCATTGACTTCAATTTCCAATCTTCTGAGGCCTGAGTGAGAGGAGCAAGAAATAAACCAGGAATTAGAGCCTCATCTTTATTCGCTCTGACGTTGGCTGAAAACTCACAGCTAAGCCAGGTACCTGCTGTATGCTATTTTTCTTAATCCCCCTCCAGCCTTACACTCTGCCTTGTTATTCACATTTATGATTGACGAGTTGGGCTCAGAGAAATTAAGTTACCCAAGGTAGTAAGAGTCTTGGAGGTGAAGACCACCTCATCTTCTGTCCCCTTCCTCAGGCCATGGGGAGGCCACAGAGAAGCGGGGGTGGGGGGGGTGGAGATGTGATGGACAGCCGCTTGCTGGGTTATCGGCTCCCCTCTGCAACCACTCTGAAGGAGACTTGCCTTGTGAGTGGCCATCTGGCATTGGCTCACGCGGCTTTTGTGAAGTCACATGTGGTCCCCGAGTTGCCAGGAAAAAGGACGCCTTGATGAGCCAAAATGGAAATTCCTCCGGAGAGGAAAAGTGAAAGTGAGCTTGTTCACACTGTGCCGGGCTCCAGGAAAACGCGCGGCTCCAAGACACAGTGTCCTGCCATGAGGCTCCGTCATACGACGGGGACGTCACTTTGCACTTGATCATAGCTCGCCTCCCGACAGTCTGCCTCTGCGGCCACTCAGAGAAGCAGAGGTGACCCGAATGAAGGAAGATGTCGTCCCGGACACTGAGACTGGTGTCTCCAGACATTGCAGTGCAGTCCTCCAGGGGGCTGGGGTGGTGCGGGTTGGAGATGGGGGGCACGGTGTTCAAGTTTCCCTTGCCCTGGGACACAGCACACATAGCAGAGTAAGGCCAGGAAGAGGGAATGTGGGGCCCCTCCTCCAGTTTATCCACACCAAGATTTCTAGAGCTTCGCTGGGGTTCCCAAACACTCTTCTTTGGCCACTTTTTCTCCCTCTTTCTCTCTCTCTCTCCTCTCCACCTCCTTTCTTTCTGCCTGAGCGATTAACCTGCCCATCAACTCAGAGGAGGCCCCGATGTCCACACGAAGGTGAATTTCCTCTAGCCAGGCGCAGGGCTGGGTTACCTGGGCACTGCGTGTCCTTTATGTTAATGTAATAAATGCTGGCCCTTTTTTTGCCTCTCCCAGTCCTTCTAATTTACATTTATAACCAAAGATAGGAGCCTAAGGGATTGGGCTATTGCTGCCATTTTAAACCAGCATAATCACTAGCATTGTTCATGGACAACATTGTCTACGGGAGTTTACTAAGAGACATTTAGAGAAAGGATTTTTTAAAGGATTATTTATTTTCATTTTTATTTATTCATTCATTTATTTTCATTTGACCACAGAGACACAGAGAGAGAGAGAGGAAAAGAGAGAAAGCAAGCCACCAGGCCTGGGCCTCCAACCACAGTCAGCCATGTGGGTGTGTCCAGCGCCTTAACCACCGCGCCACCTGCTGGCAGAAAAAAGGATTTTTCTAAAAGACTATTTAAATTATTTGATTTAATTTTATTTATTCATTCATTTATTTTAATTTGACCAGAGAGAGACACAGAGAAAGACAGGGAGGGAAAGTGAAGAAGCAAGCCACCAGGTCTGGAACTCAAACCATGGTCGGCCATGTGGGAGTGTCCAGCACCTTAACCACCATGCCACCTGCTGGTCCCTTAAAAGACTATTTAAAAACCTTTAGGAGGGGTTGGCAGGTGGAGTGGTGGTTAAGGGTGCTGGACTCCCACATGGTCGAAGACAGTTGCTTTCTCACGTTCTCTCTCTCTCTCTTTCTCTCACTCTGTCCCTCTCTGATCAAATTAAAATAAATAAATTAAATAAATAAAGTTCCATTAAAAAAAAAAAAAAACTTTTCAAAAGACGATTCAAAGTTTGGAAGGCTCCAGAGGTTTGAAATCTCCAAATGAACTTGTCTTGTCAAATGCAAGCCACATTTGGAAGTTTAAGGTGGAAGCCCAGAAAAACCCAAACCCAATTAGCAGCTGATGAGAGACCAGAGGAGGCAGACTGGGTCGGCAGGAAGGAGGGGAACTGAGTTACTATTGACAAAGCTCCACCAGAGAGGTCTTAGACAAGACCAGAGTCCACCCCAGTCTTCTGTTCAAATACGATGTGGACCAGTCAAAGGTTTAAGGCAGAGGCAGCACTCCATTTTGGAGCCCTGGGGAAGGCCCAGCCCTTCCTAAGGAGCTCACTGAAGCTGCCAGAGCCCTCCCCCACCCTCACCTGTTCCCCAAAGAAGTCCCACCTCCGGGACTTCCCAGCTCTGGTTTCCTGGGTGTGGGTCAGCAGTCCACACACCCTCTGCACCACCTGTTCCCTCCACCCCGGGGCTCTCACCGATTCCGTAGGTCAGGGGTGGCACCCAGAGTTTTTGTCTAACACATTTCCAGCTGAACCTGATGCTTCCGGTCCAGGGTCTACACTTTGGAGTCCGCCTGGGTGCTTAATTTGCAGGCGTTTTAGCTTCTCTGAAGCTTCCTTTCCCTGGGCAGTTCGAAGGAAACAAGGGTAGAACTCGCACCTTCTACACGATCTTGTTCTGGAGGGTGTACATAAACTGTGAACCCAACCGGCCACGTGCAGGGCTCGCTAAGTCCCAGTGCGAGACGTTATTTCTACAAATACACCAACGCCGCAGAGCTGTTCCCCGCCCAGGGAACAAACTTGGGGAGGGGGAAGATGGGGCTGAGGGGGGGACCCTCTGGGCGCCAGGGCTCTGCCAGGCTGAGTCGCCTGGATATCGCCAGGCGCCGGGAGCCCTGAAGGCGCCAGCGTGCGGAACTGCAGAACTCGCGGTCATTCAAGTTCACCTCCAAGACTTGCGTTCAAATCCTCCAGCTGCCGCCACCTAGCCAGAGCTCGGGCTCCGCTGTGAATACTGTCATCAACGCCCTGGGTTTCTTTTGTGACCAGTGGGGCAAAGAAACACGGAGCAAAAGAATCTTGCCTGCAGTCCCAAGCTCTTAATTTTAAATGTGGCTGAACGTGGCTGCGTAGTTGAGATGCTTCAACCTGCTACGTTCGATTCCCAGAACCGGGTGGGTTTCTTACTGTGTAATACAATTCCTCCGTCCTCCCTTATCATTTAAACATTATATTTTAAAAAAAGCTAAAAACAATTTAAAAAAAGACAGAAGAGATCAATGCTGGACTCGCTTTTTGTTTTTATTATCAACAATCAAGTTAATGGTACACTCTTGGAAAACTATATGCACATGTAGAAATATTTCCCTTTTAAATAGAAGCATTCATTATAACACATATAAATAAATTTGAAAATCTGAAACATAACTTATGACAATTATGTTCACGAACATAGTCCAACAAGAAGAAGAAGAAGGAGAAAAATAATAAATCGGACAGACATGCACCTGCTAACAAAAATATATACCATTGTCTGAATCGTGGTCTCTCTAAACACAAAGGAATTGAACCCGTGAGGACCTTATTACGCCATAAAGACACATCATAGAGACTACAGGAAGAGAAAAACATCATAGGTCACGGAGAGGAGACAGTCTGTACTGATATTAACACGATACAATTGAGTCACAGAACACAGTTGTAGAAAGACACGCAAAAAGGTAAAGCCTCAACTTTGAACTAATATCTATAGTTTGTGCCTTTTGAAATAAAAACGAAACGAAAAAAAAAATAATAATCCCAACAGACATGTCTAAACCGCGAAAATAATGGGATCTTCAATAGACAGTCCATCCACCGTCCAGGGCCATAGTCCAACGCGGATCATTCACAAGGAAATGCAAACCGAGACACTTCTGCGAAAGTGTGCGCGCCCTTCCACCCTCGCTGGGTAGACCTCTCTGCAGCCGGCCTCGTGGACCCAAACCGATTCTAATACAAAGCACTGCCCACAAGTTCAGGAAAAGCTGGTGGAAGAAGAAAACGCCGGTGGGGGGATGGCAGGAGAGAAAAAAAAGGGGGGAGGGCTGCAAAAATACGAGACACAGTTTGGTGGATGAAAAGGCATCTCACGGATGAGGCGTCATTCAGGGCCCAGAGGCTGCAAGTTTCGGGGTTGAGAGTCAGGACTGTTTGGGGTTCAGATGCTCCAATAGCAGAATGGTTTTCAGGCGAGGTGGGACAGGCAAGCGGGCGCGAGAAAGTCACTTTGGCCGCTGGAGGAGTGTGAGCGAGTCGTCGCCGCGGTGGCCGAACCCAAGGACGCACGAGGGGAAAGGAAGCCGGAAAAGGGTCCCTACTCTGCTCTGAAGAGGGGTCCCCAAAGAGTCCGTGCTGTCAGGAGGGCGCCAATTTGGGGGTTCCAGAGCTCTAACCCTCTGACGGCGCCGCGTGTCCCCTCCCCTCTTCCCTTTATCTCCCTCCCTTTGGATTTCTAAAAACCCTTCTAGCATTTTCTAAAAAAAAACATTGCTCCCTTCCGAATTTGATTTTTAATTTTCTTTTTCTTTTCTTTCTTTCTTTTTTCTTTTGTCCGAAGCAAGTGGCCGAGGTGGCTGTGCCCTCCCATCTGTCCCTGTCACCTGCTTGGGCCACAGACACACATCCCCGAGCCTGACACACGCTGACACGCAGAACAGCCCCCCTGAGAGCGCTCCCCCACCGCAGGCCTCACCCTGGCGCTCTGCGCAGGCTCTGGGCAGGTGCGAAGCCAGGCAAGTTTTTTGTTTTGTTCTTAGGGTTGAGGAAGGGGGTTGAAGTGGGGTTGAAGTGGGGGCGACGCCGGTTTCTCGTTATTCTTATGGTGATTACGTTAGGCCTCGGTGAAAAAGCCACAGCAGCAGCGACAATATCCTTGCCCCTACCACTCGCCCACTCGCCTGCGGGCCCTGGTTCGCCGCTGTCGCTGTCGCTGTCGCCGCCACCGCGCAAGATCCCAGATCAAAACATACTGCTCTTCACTAAGGCGGCTTTGGCACCGTTGGGTCTTTGGAGCGAAGATAGCACGCTGGCGAATGGGCCCCCGAGCGAATCCGGGATGGACGTGATGGGGCCCGGGCCGGGGGCCCAGCCTTGTCCAGGACCCCCGGCTGCAGCCAGGCCCCCCGCCGCCGCCGCTGCCGCCGCAGCCGCAGCCGCAGCAGCCGCCGCCGCCGCCGCCGCTGCGCCGCCCTTGCCGGGTTCGCCTCCCGGGCCCCCGGGCCCTGCGGCCCCGGGAGCTCCCGCCGGGCTGGGCCCGCCCCCGCCGCCGCCACTCGCCCCGCAGCTGGGGGCGGGGTTGGGGTTGGGTCCCGGGCCCCCGGTACTGTCCGGGTCGGTGCTCTTGGCCTCTTTGCTCTCGTCGTCCCGGGAGGAGTCCGACTTCTTGCCGGAGGAACCGTTTTTGGCCGCGGCCGCTGCAGCCGCCGCCGCGCGCTCCTGCTTGCGGAACTTGGCCCTGCGGTTCTGGAACCACACCTGGCCCGGGAGGGGAGGAGAGGCGAGCAGGGCGGGAAAGGAGGAGAAGGGGGGGAAAGCGCTAGTTAGGGGGCCCCCGGCCCACTGCAATTTGTTTGAGCACCCCCAGACCCCGCCGCAGTGGAGGGCCCAGCCCCATCCCAGCTCCCCTGCTGCTAGCGCAGCTCGGGTGAACTCGCTCCGCACCAGGTGAGCCCGTCTGGGAAACCGCGGCTTGCAGAAAAGGCCACAGTCCCCGGAAAGGCCAGGATTCATAGCCCTGAACTCGCTGGGCCTCTGCCATCCGGTTCTGGGCAACCCCCAAGCGCTCCAGACCAAGGCCTCGGCTCTCAAGTTTGATTGCTAGAATTCTGGCAGGGGGGCCTCCGGGGTTCCTGCCGGGGTACACCCCATTCCTGTGGGCCCGGAGGGGTCGGCGATGGAGTGCCCTGCCCCTCCACTGGGGGGCTCATGGAGAAGACCCAGGCCAGCTCCTGAGCGCACCCCGGGTGTTCACCTTCACGGGGTCACAGCCCCTTTGTGAATCTGACGCGAGTCCCCGGGGAAACGCACCCATACGCCATGGAGTCCAGGCCAAAGGCGCTGAGTTAGGAGGCATCTGGGCAAAAAATACTTAAATGGGGGCAAAGCGCGCACTCCTCCCATAGGGCGTTTTCTGTCCTGAAAGGCCTCAGGCATTCGGGTCCCCAGGTCCCCCAAATGCCTATGCTCGAAACGCTTTGCAGCTGTGAATAAACTGCCCGAGCACCCTAACCCCTCGCCCAGCGCTGGGCCGCAACAAATCCTACGTCTCCCAGCCGCTCAGAGCCCCGGACCCCTGGGCCCTTCTCTTGGGAACCCTGGGGATTCGAACCTCCAGCGTCAGCACCCGCCTCTCTCTCCCACCACGTGCCCGGAGCCGGGCGGCAGTGCGGGGTACCTGGACTCGTGCCTCGGTGAGGTCGATCTTCAGGGCCAGCTCTTCCCGGGTGTAGATATCCGGGTAGTGCGTCTCGGCGAAGACCCGCTCCAGCTCCTTGAGCTGCGCGCTCGTGAAGGTGGTGCGGATGCGCCGCTGTTTGCGCTTCTCGTTGAGGCCGCCGTGGTCGGTGAAGAGTTTGTAAGGAACTGGGGGTGACAGCGGAGACAGAAGGTGAACCTCACCGCGAGGAGCGCGCGGGCCTCGGGGCTGCCCAATGGGGCCTCCAGGTCAGGTCGCCAGGGAGCTGCTACCGACAGCGGCGGGGGGCAGTAGCCTTCAGGGTCCCCGAGAAAACCCGAGCACATCAGTTATTTACGGAAACCCGAGTTCACTTTGGGTTTTGAGGGGTCCGGTCTGGTACAAACGCCTTGGGTAGGTTAGAATAGCGCATTAGAGAAGGCTCGAGGCCCCGGATACGGGATAGTGCTTTCAGCAGAAAAAAAAGAAAAAAGAAAAAGAAAAAGAAAAAAAAAAAACAAAGAAATGAAATGAAAAGGAAAAAACCGAGAGAGGAAAAAAGTCCGAAAACGTCGGTGGGAATAGGGAATCCGAGAAGTTCCCAAACGCAGTACCGCAGTGAGAACTTCTCGATTCTCCAAAGTTGACCCGGCCCCAAAGTTGGGAGACGGTGCTGCAAAAAGATAATAAATTAAAGAAACGATCATCCCAATGACCAGCCAAGGAGGTGTGAGCCACTGTCGGTTCTTTAAAAAAAAAAAAGAGAGAGACACTGGCAGTAATGAGCTTTACTCTTTGTTATTTAATTATTTTCTAAGCTTTACGTCTCATCGCAAAGTAAATAAATTATGCCTATCATTTTGGCAGCTTAAGATAATTTTGTTGGCGGTTCGGGTGTGACTAGGATAGTGTAACCCTGTAAGTGAATTACCCCTCCCTGCAATCGCTTCTAACGTGATAAATTCTTTCATTTGTGTAAGCAAATTTCGTTTGGTAAATACTAAACACATTTCCATTTTCAAATGCAATCAAGGCTTCCCTATATACGAGCGGAAAGGCGGTTTCCACCGCCGAGAAAGCTGGAAGTCCTTACCTGCGGCGTATGGACTGCTCTGGTGGTCCCTGAGGGTGCCCAGGCTGCAGGATCCCGGCGTGAGAGACGGGCAGCCGGACGTGGCCCCAAAAGTGGTCCTGATCGGGTTATACTGGAAGCCACTGGCCTGGCTGCAGGAGCTGAAGTCAGCATAGGCTGAGGCTAGGCTCGAAGTGTCCATTCCAGCCATACAGGACTCGTAGGCAGAGGAATTGAGGTAAGAATATTCCATTTTATACATTGAAAAGGTTCTGGATGGCTCGGCCAAGTGGCAAAAGGAAATCAAAGATGAGTGTGGAGAAGGTGGCTGAACGGGGAGATGTGAACAGCTCAACGCCTGCCTCCAAACTGGCCTCCTTACTACCAGCAGAGCCTAGTTTTATGAAAAAGCCTATGAGATGCCTTGTCTGAGGTCTCTAGAGCATATAGTCCTCATAATAAACTTGGCTCTTTCCACTTGGACAATAGCAGAGCGGTTGGTCTTATTGCTGGCGCTTTTTACATGACAATAACTCATCCGTCTATTGGGTTGGCACTGGGGAACTGAGCTGTCCAAACTCCCTATCATTGATTCTTGCATCTCTAATTAGAATTTAATACCACACCATTACGCACCAAGCCCCCAGTCCTCCCTTCTAAGCAGCTCCCTGCCCTTTAATTCAATCACACTACTTGCAAATAATGAAAGTTGGGTGACGATTCTCCCTGATCCAATTTCCCCGAGCTTTTAAGCCTTTTTAACTGATCATATACCTTAGGCATAAATGGAGATAGGGTGTGTATTTTCCCCCTTCTTCGTCCTCTTTTTTTTTTTTCCCTCTCTTCCCTAGATCGGGGAGAAAAAACCTTGATGTCATAGAAAACCTGTTTTGTAAGAGTGTTACACGCTCAATTTAACAACAAGCCTACCCCCCGAAGTGCATGAAATGTTATAAAGGACTGAGACATTGACAAGACTCGGGCGCCCCGTAACATAGAGGAAGCCGGCCAAGGGCGTTTATGCGAAGGAAAAGCGGATTTCTTTCAAATACACCTAGTAGAGGGGGTTAAAAAAATAGAGCATTTTGAAATTGCATTTTTTCCTTGGGGCTGAAGGTGCTTTCGGGAGACTCTGTAGATAGCTGTGTATCCACCTGCATTAGCATGCCGTTTGCATTTGGTTGCTTTGGAGGCTTGGTGCAATTGTTTTATAATTATGACCAAACTGGAAAACTGCAGAAAGGGTACCCAAATATGCTCCTCTGCCTGCCGGCTCTCTGAGGTTCCCTCTTTTTTCTGCCTCTCTCTCTTTTTTTTTAAGGTGCTTACTATCCCCCACTGACCCAGAGCTTCCAAAAAAGAATTGTCTTCCGTTTGCCCCTGGGGTTTGCAGACCACGATGGGAGAAATCCTTGCCATTCAGATGCCTAGACTAGGGGTGCACCTTTCTCCTCCGGGTTCCTCAGGCTCTTGGGTGCTGGCAGCGAGGCGCGAACAAAGAAGCGAGCCATAATTCGCGGACCTCGGTGGCCCCATGATTTAAGCGGAGGGTAATTTTCATTTGGTTCGTTAGGCTCTAGCAAAATAAGGGAAACTATTTCATTAAATCCTCCCTCTCAGTGGACAAGAGGGGGGATGCTTAGTTGAATCGCCGTGTGGTGTAAACAAACCCCGGATATTTTATATGAATTAAATGTGTAGATAATTAGTTTTATTGCATTCATTACCCCCTTTATGTGCTCTGTAACAAGTCAGTAATTAAAGTAACAAACTCATAAAGTCTTTATAGGGGCATTTAGGCGTGCAGTATTTGCCAAACTAAGTGGTTTAATTCGATGCTAGTGCCGGGGAGTGGATGGGCGCCCGCTCGCCACTGCCACCGTGTTTTATTGCGCGCTAAACTGCCGCGGACGCCCTAATGGATGACACAGGGACAGCGGCCCCAGCCTCGTGCCTCTGTGCAGGGTGAGTTTCAGGCGATGGCAGGGCCTGGGACGCGAGGAAGCGCCCGAGTCGGGAGTGCAGGCGGCGGGCCTCCGCAGAAGCCTGGTGATAGTTTTATTGCAGTTGTATGTTGTACAATGCGTATTTGATAAAGAAGGGCCCTTGGTGACCAGCGTGCGCGTTTTTGTGCATGGGGGCGAAATGAAAATAAATGCGCACCAGCTTTTACGGCGGCGGGAAACAAATGGCAACGCTCTAAATGGTTTTCCTTTATGGTCACCAGACAAGAGGAGAAAGGGGACAAACATCTGTCTTCAGTCCCCTAAACCTAAAGGCCAGCAAAGACGGATGCGAATCCAAGCGCTGTTACTGCGGGCATCTGTCTTTATTTCCCCTGCTCTCATGAATATGAATCCGCATTTGGGCAGGAGGGAGGTGGCGGTATCTTTGGAATGTCCCCACCCTCACCTCCCCCTACCCGCTTCGGGGAGGTAGGGGTAGAGTGTCAACCCCCAGGCTGCCATTGTCCGAGTCTCTCCTTTCCCTCGGCTTTGGGGGGCAGGGTGGGAAGGCGGTTCTTCCTAGGTTTTTAAACGCAATTTGCCACCCAGGTTCGCACTTGGGAGGGGTGTCAACCTGGGGGGGGGGGGTGCCCGGGTGGCATCCCGCCAGCCCCCTCCTCGGCTGCTGCTGTGGGGTTTCCACGCGTTTCTTTGCAGAATAGAACGACGTGGAGTGGCCGGGGGGCCGTTAGGCTCCAAGGCCTGCGCGTGGCCACAGCAGGCCCGCAGCCTGGGCGCAGCGCATGGGTGCCCCGGGTGCGTCCCCGCCAGGTCCGCGCGCGCTCGGCCCGGAGCTCCGGCACCTGGCGCTGGGCGGATCCGAGAACAGGGCAGTTCTCCGCGGGGTCCTCACTCGCAGACAGTCCTCAGGCCCCGGAAGCCTTTGGGGCGGAGGTGGGACAAGCGCTGACCGTGCGCAAGGTTCTCGGTCGGCAGTTTTGGAGGGTGGCTCGTGCGAACCTGCAAACGCTGCCCCGTAGCCCGTGCACGGAGGCGGGGCCTCTGCGGAAGGGGTTGGGGTGGGGAATTCAGTGCGCAGCTCAGGGAAGGCGGGTGTAGACAAGGCGTCTGAGGGCGACTAGGGGACATGCGAGGGCGGGCGGCACCCGGGCCAGCGCTGGTCGCCTGCCCTGCGGTCCCAGAGCTCCCCGCTGCCTCCTTCCCGCCCGGCCAGCGATCACTCGGGTGCCCCCGTCCCCGGGTGTCTCTCCAGGCGCCCCCTGGTGCCGGGTGTCACGGGGTCGGGGTGCCGCGCCCCCTCGCCTTTGTACTGGGACACCCGTCCACGCCGGACCGCACGGTCGGATGAGCAAATGCGCTCGACTTCATTTTCCCCTCTGTAAGCCTTGTAGGTTTATTTTGTTCGGTGTCACCGTCGCTCCTCCCACCGCTGGCCCTTCGTCCCCTGCCTGTCTTTTGTGGCCCGGGGTCTTGCCTCTGCCCGGAGATGAAAGGCGAGCCAGGCTGGGCCAGGCCAGAGCCCCAGCCCCAGCCCCATCTCCAGCGTCCTGTTTTGTTCCCGTTGTGCTTTCTACACGCGAGCTCTCCCCTAAAAGTTGTACCAAATGGTTAATTTAATTATTCAACTATAGACCAACTGCTTCAGCGGCCTCCACCACGCGTCTGGGAGGAAAAAAGAAACCATCTATAAGAAATAATCTAATAAAAGTGAAGTGTAGAAAAACCCCTCCTGATTTTCAACCGGCACAAATAGAATTAGAGGTTCAGCACCCTTTTCCCAAACAGATCTTTTGTCCAGATCACAACTCCAGCCAACCAGCAATGTGTACACTGCCTGCTATTTATTTTAATAGACGCGGGTGGGTAGTGAGATGGATTGATAGATAAATGGCCACATGGATAGATGGATGGTTTGATCCATCTTCCTCCGACTGCTCTTTCTTAGGATGAGTACACGCTTTTTTTTTCCTGCCAATTTTCTGAATCAATAACAGAAAAGGCAATGCTTTGTAGTAAAAGAGGGGGGAAAAAGCTATTTAAAGTACACACACACAAAAAAAGCTACCAGCATATACCATGAGAAAAAAAAAATGTTTACAAGCTCCCCAGAACCAAATGAAAAAGGTTGCAAGTTTAAAAGAAACTTTTCTTCCCCTTTCTTGGCCATTCATAGGAGGATTTCTTTTTCTTCTTTTTTTCCTTGAAAGTCAGAAAGAATGTTAGAAGACAAGGAAACAAAACAGCAAACAAAATGCCATTGTGTTGTAGCAGCAATTCATGGGAAAAAGCTTGTCAGCCTCCTAATGCCTCACTCCTAGGAGGCTGGTCTGAGGCTGTTTTACCGCAGGCGAAGCACAATAACATGGGAATGAATAAAATATTAAATACCAGTGAGAGTTTCCAAGGAATTTTCTTTTTGATTGCTTTATTTGATGCTGCGTCCAAATTATTACCCCAGCACAGCCAGCCCCACTGCTCAGCGAAGCCTTAGCTCAGAACCAGAGAACAACACGGCAAAATTGTTCTTCGCTTTCTCCAGAAAACTGTCCGCACACAGTGGCTTTTCTCACTCACCTGCCCGAAGAAAATCACCTTGCTAGAACATAGGAAGCCTCCGCTACCCAGAACGTGAGACAGATCAACCGCAACATCCCCAAGCCTGAGGGCCCAGTATTCTTTCCTAACAGCTTGGAATGTTCACCACAATTTTCCATTTGCCTAGCAACCATGATACACATGTTTCATAATGGAAACTCTTGGAGGCTCTGTTCACTAACCTCTTAGCAATTATTAACTGATGGACAATAGCGTGTGCAGAGCAATCGGCTCAGTTCTCGGCACCTGGAGGAAGCCCAGTGAGCACTGGGCGCTGGCGCTATCGGAGGCGATGGTGGTGACAGTGATGCTGGTGGGGTCTCCGTGGCTCCTCGTACTGCAAACTCCTGACTTAGGAATATAGGCATTCATAGATGCACGGGCTATTGCATGGTTGATAATGCCTGTGGAAGCCCATCTTTAAGCAACTTATTGGAAGGCATTTTTGTATTAGATAGGTTTGTTATAGGCTTTGTCTTATATGCATTATTTATGCATGATGAATGTGGTGTGTTACACTTTGTGTCATTTTTTTTTGGAGAGGTTTTTGCTATAGGGCATGTGTGCTCGCCAGAAAGACAGAGAGAGACAGAGAGACAGAAAGCGAGAAATCACCCCCCAGGGGGATGGCCACACCGCAATCCCTTCTCCTCCATTCTCCTCTCGGGATCTTGGGCACGCACGCACACGTGCCAGTGTGAGTTTAAGTTACCAGGTCCGGGACTCGAAACGCAGTCAACTACATGGGAGTCCAGTGACATAGCCAATACGTCAACTGCTGGTCCCCACTTGTGTGTCATTTTAAAAGGCATTTGCCCTGCGTTAGCTGTGTGGGTCTGGGTTCGAGCATTCTGGCTAACTTACAGGTGGTATGTGTGTATCTGGGTGGACTCTGGAGGAAGCCCTGGATCTAAGGGCTATGTTTTTTTGTGTAGGAATGGGGTCCAGAGCCCCACTATCCACCCTGCAAGAGCATCCTCATGGAAGGACACAGCCCCACTCCTCTTTTTCACCCCCCCCCCCATGCCATAATTAGCAGAGAAAGCTGCCTGTGACCTTTCCGCTGGGGTTTGGCTTAAGGTAGTAACATCTGCCGGGCTGGTGGGGGGAGACGAGCCATTCGATCAGAGCCACAGATGTAAAAGTGACATCTGCTTGTAACAAAGAAACAAAATTAAATTAGACAGGGATCTCTCTGTGTCTACACCCAAAAGGAAATGCTATTGGAAGGAGAAAAGAGTGGCTGTGCACACTGACCAAGTTTGCAGGGTACGGGAGCGCTTTTGGAGAGGATTGTAATTTTCTGAACCAGCACCTGCCAGACTAGCGGGAGTGGCAACACTAAAGCAGCAACTTCCTGAGACCTGGAAGGCATCTTCACGTGCCCCAGGCAATGCCCTGGCCTGCAGTGCAGGAAGGCCTGAGAAATCGTTTTCCGATTAAAGCCAGAACGAGGGTAAGGACAAAACCTGTAGGGTTAGTAATATCCCAGTATATTCTTAGATGAATTCAGGCAGAAACAGATTTTCACTTAACAGCTATGTTAAAAGTCCTACTGTCGGGACCAGCAGTTAGCGTAATGGCTACGTCGCTGGACTCCCATGTAGTCGACCGCAGTTCGAGTCCCGGACCCGGTGGCTTAAACTCACGCCAGGCACGTGTGCGTGCGTGCCCAAGATCCTGAGAGGAGAATGGAGGAGAAGGGATTGCAGCGTGGCCATCCCCCATGGGGGTGATTTCTCGCTTTCTGTCTCTCTTTCTGTCCGTCTTTCTGGCAAGCGTATGTGCAAAAACCTCCCCCCCACACACACAAAAAGAAAAAAAAAGTCCTACTGTCAACAATTAAGAATGAGCAGCTTTGGGGCTGTCAGGTAGTGTGGTGTTTAAGGCATTGGACTCTCACATGGTCAACCATGGTTCGAATCCCAGACTTGGCAGCTTGCTTTTTCACTTTCTCGCTCTCTCTTTCTGTCTCTCTCTGGCGAGTGCATGTACCCTGTAGCAAATTTAAAAATGAGCTATTTTTCACTGGGCTTGGAAGAGTGCCTTTGACAATTAAAACTGCCTACCTGGTACCTGACATAGAGCTCTGTTGTGCGTGTGTGTGTGTGTGTGTAGGGGGGAATTGCAGGCAGAGCCAACATGCTTACCATCCTCCCAAACACTGTCCTAAGAAACCAGAGTGTTCTAATGGAACATTTCTCTCTCTTTCTATAATGATGTCCTCAGCTTTTCAAGTGGAACACGTTGTGATAGATTTATATAAATTAATCTCATGGTGACAAGAAGCCATCGGACAAGGATTCCCTCAACTTCCTTCTCAATCTGTAAGCCGGTTGACTTCGGGTGCCCCGTTGTCCCTGTGGCATGGGGATGGGAAACCTATGCTAGCCCAAGAGCCGTCCCGTGGTTGTGGTTTGGAGACTGGTTTCTCCCCTTGGCTCAAGGACTCCCCCCTCCCAATTCTTCTCTCGTGGATCTTCAAATCCTCCTACTTCCCAGGGCATATCGTGTTGTCATCTAAACATGTCCAAGCCTAATGCTGATAGCTAACCTACACTTTCCCTTTTCTTGGCCACTCCCTCACCCCCACTTAACTCTCCCCTTTCTACTCCTACGTCTTTTTTGTTTTTTTTTTGAGAGGTTTTTGCTATAGGGTGTATGCGCTCTCCAGAAAGATAGAGACAGAGAGACAGAAAGCAAGAAATCACTGCCATGGGGGGATGGCCATGCCACAATCCCTTCTCCTCCATTCTCCTCTCAGGATCTTGGGCATGCACGCACACGTGCCTGGCGTGAGTTTAAGCCACCGGGTCCGGGACTCGAACTGCGGTCGACTACATGGGAGTCCAGTGACATAGCCATTACGCAACTGCTGGTTCCCTTTTTTTTTTTTTTTTTTTTTTTTTTTTTTTTCTGAGAGGTTTTTGCTATAGGGCGCATGCGCTCGCCAGAAAGAGAGAGAGAGACAGAAAGACAGAAAGCAAGAAATCACCCCCCGGGGGGATGGCCACACTGCAATCCCTTCTCCTCCATTCTCCTCTTGGGTTCTTGGGCACGCACGCATACACCCCTGGCATGAGTTTAAGGTACTGGGTCTGGGACTTGAACTGCGGTTGACCATATGGGAGTTCAGCAACATAGCCATTACGCTAACTGCTGGTCCCTACTCCTATGTCTTGAAGGAGCTGTCTGTTCTCACTGTCTTTATTTCTTCTGAGTCATTCATAGCTTCCTCCAATATGGCCCCAGTAGGCACAGCGGCTCCCACCGGCACCACAGCGGCTGAGCCTTAACTCTCTGATCCCACCTTCCAGTTTTGTATTCCTGGCAGAAGCATACATTTTAAACATGGCGATTATTCTTTCTGCTTTGCTCTTCCTTTCCTCCAAATGATGAATCATGCTGTCTCCCCATATTGAGGACCTTTTCTGACTACCTGGTATTCTGCATGAGATCACGGTTTAGTTCATCAACCCTGTTTCAGAGACACACAGATTCCTTTTCATTTTTAAAATACCTTGGGGCTCCTCAGCAGCCCTACGGTAAAGAGCTGCTAGAGCCATGTGTGTGG
Organism: Tupaia tana; assembly: GCA_026018925.1. Taxonomy (NCBI): domain Eukaryota; kingdom Metazoa; phylum Chordata; class Mammalia; order Scandentia; family Tupaiidae; genus Tupaia; species Tupaia tana. The sequence goes on along the minus strand of JAKSZU010000025.1, from coordinate 11,815,937 downwards.
TCGCGGGTCCGGTTTCCCAGTCGGCCTGGGTGCCTTGGTGTACCTGCCCAGGATCCCACCTGGCAGGGAGGCAGGAGGGTGGCCCTGAGTCCCTGTCGAGGGTGCCTGTCTTTCTCTTTCTCCAGCTCTCGCTCTCTCTCTTTCTCCTATCATAAAAGAAATGAATAAGTTTTGAGACCAGCAGTTGGCGTAATGGCTATGTTGCTGAACTCCCATGTAGCCGACCCTGGTTCGAGTCCCGGACCTGGTGGCTTGAACTCATGCCGGGCGCGTGTGTGTGCGTGCCCAAGATCCCGAGAGGAGAATGGAGGAGAAGGGATTGCGGCGTGGCCATCCCCCCCTGGGGGATGATTTCCTGCTTTCTGTCTCTCTGTCTCTCTCTGTATTTCTGGCAAGCGCACTAACCCTATAGCAAAAAAAAAAAAAAAAAAAAAAAAAAAAAAAAAAAAAAATCTTTGAATACATTACAAAATTGCCTTTCTTTTAAAATTAAATTAATTTTTAAATTAAGAAATTATTATTATTATTATTATTATTATTATTATTTTAGAGAGTTTTTTGCTATAGAGGATGTGCGCTCTCCAGAAAGACAGAGACAGAGAGACAGAAAGCGAGAAATCACCCCCGGGGGGATGGCCACGCCACAATCCCTTCTCCTCTGTTCACTTCTCGGGATCTTGGGCACGCACGCACACGTGCCCCATGTGAGTTTAAGCCACCGGGTCTGGGACTCGAACTGCAGTTTATTACATGGGAGTCCAGTGACATAGTCATTATGCCCACTGCTGGTCTGAAATTAATTTTTAATTTCTTAAATATGCTATCAGATGTGTGCACTCTCTGGGGATGGAGTGGGGGACTGACAAAGCACCCTCAGAAGGGGTGGTGTGCCACAGTCCCTTCTCTATTCTCTCAGGATTCAGGGGTGGAGGTGGGGTTCTGAATGCACAAGCACCCGGCATGATTTTCAGCCGGCTGGGTCCAGGACTTGGCCACGTGAGATCTGGCTTCTTTAACCACCATGCCATTGGCTGGCCCACAAAATTGTCTCTCGAGGAGGTAGTTCCCGTTTCTGCTTGAGAGCAGAACATGGCGGAGTGAGCAGTCCAGTACCCACCCGCACTGTGGAGTACCGCCATCCTCAGCTCTTGGTAGCGAGCAAGACTTCCTTTCATTTGCTTTTTAACGTTCACCCTTTCTTCTTTTTTCTTTTTCAACTTCTGGAGGGCTCATGTACTTGCCAGAGTGCGAGAGAGAAAGAAGAGAATAACTCTAATGGGGCTTAGTCACACCACAATCCTTATTCCATTTCTCCGTCCTGTGAGAATTTGAGACACACACACGCGCACACACGCACCGTCTGTTTTTCAAGCTGCCGGGGCCAGGACTCGAATTGCAGCTGGCCATATGGAATCCAGCTTCTTCTGCCCTGTGCTTAACTGCTGTGCTACTGGACTGGCCCCGAGCAAGGGGACAGAGTGCCTAGAAGAATGAGTGACCCTCTGCAAAAGACAGGGGAGAGAGGTCACTTTGAAGAAGAGCGGAGGGACCAGCAGTTAGCGTAATGGCTATGTCGCTGGACTCCCACATAGCTGAGTGTGGTTCGAGTCTCAAACCCGGTGGTTTAAACTCACTCCGGGCGCGTGTGCGTGCATGCCCAAGATCCCGAGAGGAGAATGGAGGAGAAGGGATTGCGGCGTGGCCATCCTCCCTGGGGGGTGATTTCTCGCTTTCTGTCTCTGTCTTTCTGGCGAGCACATGCGCCCTACAGCAAAAACCTCTCCCAAAAAAAGAAAAAGAAAAAAAGAAGAGTGGAGATTGATTACAGTGGAATTGCCAAAATCCAGCTTTATTTAAAAATAAAAATCAAATCAGAGCTAGAAGGCAAAAGGGATCGACGTGCTGTCGGGATGGCTCTCCTCAGGGCTGAGAAATGACAAAGAACATGAATAGAAGCCCGCCATGCTGCCTGTCCTTTCAGTCAGGGAGAGTCGGTGTCAGGATGGAGGGGACTCACAGGAACACTAGTGACAGGCCCCCAGAGTCCCTGTGGAGTGACCACGAAGGGTCCTGGGCACTTTCATGGGTCCTGCCAGAACTGTGTCCTGGAGGCCAGGAGGAGGCGCTGGTGAGCTCGCCAAGGGACAGGAGGGACAGGGACGTTCTCGAAATCACAGAGAATGAAGCAGAAACGAACAGCCCGCTCACCCAACAAACGCATTTTTTTTTTTTTGAGAGGTTTTTGCTATAGGGCGTGTATGCTCGCCAGACAGACAGAGAGAGACAGAGAGATAGAAAGCGAGAAATTACCCCCCAGGGGGGATGGCCACGCTGCAATCCCTTCTCCTCCATTCTCCTCTCGGGATCTTGGACACGCACGCACACGCGCCCGGCGTGAGTTTAAGCCACCGGGTCCGGGACTCGAACCGCGGTCGACTACACGGGAGTCCAGCGACATAGCCATTACGCTAACTGCTGGTCTCAACAAACGCATTTTCAGGAAGGGCAGAGAAGTAGATTCTGGAAACAAAAAAAACAATGACTTCAACACAAAGTCAAGCACGCTTTTAGGTTGGGTTTAAAAAATGATTATGGGAATTTTACACACAAAGGAGAAAGAGCAAAACTTATTAAAAAAATAAAAATAAAAAAACACCCACATGATTTTCAAGCCGCCGGGTCTGGGACTTGAACCTCAGTCAGTCATGTGGAAACCCAGTCGAGCAGCTCTCGCCAGATAAAAGCAGCCATCGACAGCTGACTGCCCTGATTTCAGCATTGCCCACCCGCCTGCACTGACCCCCTTCTCCCAGTGAATGTGTCTTCTTAATTTCGCGATAGGGCACATGCACTCCCCAGAGCAACAGGCAGAGAGAAAGTGAGAAAGCACCCTTCAAGGGACCTTCCCTTTGTGTCTTAAAAGAAATCTAAAATATCATTTCTCCCTTAAATATTTTAATCTTATCTCTAAAAAGTAAGGTTTAATTTAATTTAATTGAATTTTTTTGCCATAAGGTTCATGCACTCACTGGAGAGAGACAGGGAGAGGGAAAGTGAGAAATCACTCCCCTTCCTCCAGGATATCCACACCTCAATCCTTTCTCCTCCATTCTCCTCTCGAGATTTTGGGCACACATATACACACACACCCAGCATGATTTTCAAGCTGCCGGGTCCAGGACTTGAACCTCAGTCAGTCATGTGGGAACCTAGCGCTTTAACCACCATGCCACCTGCCAGCCTGAGGACTCTTTTCTAAAAGTACATAATCATAATATCATTATCACACCAAAAATATTAATCATTTCCTTTTTAAAAATTTATTTATGTATTTATTTATCTATTTATTTATTTATTTATTTTAATGTGACCAGAGGGGACAGAGTGAGAGAAAGTGAAAAAGCAAGCTACCAGGTCTGGGATGCAAACCGTGTTCGACCATGTGGGAGTCTAGTCCCCTGACCACCATGCCACCTGCCGGCCCCAACATTCATTTCTTGATATCCTCAAATATCTCATATTCAATTTTTCCTGATTGTCTCATCAAAGTGTGTTGTAGTTGATTTGTTTGAATCAAGATCCAAATATGATCCATGAATCGCGTTTTTTTCTTATATAATTATTTTTATTTTTATTTTTTAGGGTTTTTCTATAGGGCACGTGAATATGTCAGAGAGGCAGAGTGAGACAGAAAGTGAGAAAGCAAGTCACCAGGTCCAGGACTCGAACCACAGTTAGCCATGTGGGAGTTCAGCACTTTAACTACCATGCCACCTGCTGGCCCTGCATTTGTTTTCTTTTAAAGAATTATTTTATTTAACTTTACTTATTTATTTCATTCTAACCAGAGAGGGGCAGAGCAAGAGAGAGAGAAGGCAAGCTGGCAGATTTGGGATACATGTTGTTGTTTTTCAAATATTGTTACGTATTTTTTAAATTAATTTACATTCAATAACACAATCAGCAGATTTCTTTGTTTTGCTTTCCCTTCTTCCCACGGGTTTTGGTTAACATATAATAATCGAACATAATCGGGCACAATATGATATTATAATACAAGAACACGACGTGCAATGACTCATTCGAGCTGATCAGCCCACCCATCATCTCTGCCGTTAGTGTTGGGAACATCAAAAACCCTCCCTTCAAGTGACTTTGAGACACACAGCGAGTTGTTGCCCTCTGTCTAGCCATCTGTCTGTCTATACCTTTTCCTTTGCCAGAAGTTGAGTGGTCACCCAGAGAGACAGAGAGAGAGAGTGTGAGAAAGCACCCCATGTAGAGCATAGTCAAGACCCAATCCCCTCTCCTCCATCTCTGCTTCCTTCAGGATTTTAGGCACACACATACCCAGCGTATTTCTCTTTTTATTTATTTATTTATTTTCTGCTATTGGGTGCATGTGCTTGCCAAAGACAAAGAGAGAAATTACCCTCCATAGGGGGTGGGCGTGCCACAATCCCTTCTTCTCCATTCTCCTCTCAGGATTTCGGGCACACACGCACACATGCCTGGCATAAGTTTTAAGCCTCCAGGTCCAGGACTCGAACCATGGATGACTACATGGAAGTCCAGAGATCTAATCATTATGCCATCTGTTGGTCCTCCCAGCATGTTTCTCAAGCTACCAAGTCCAGGACTCGAACCGCACAGTCAGACACATGGAACCCAGCTCCCTTAACCACCAGGCCGTGGGCTGGCCCTGCCATCTTTATTTTTGATACTGTATTTGATAACACTAGAAATCATTCCTTCTTTCTAGCTGTAGTTTTATTTATATTAGTCAACATCCCTCAGCCTGTAGCATTTCTTTTTTTTTTTTTTTTTTTTTTTGGAGAGGTTTTTCGCTATAGGGCGCCTGCGCTCGCCAAACAGACAGAGACAGAGAGATAGAAAGCGAGAAATCACCCCCCCAGGGGGGATGGTCATGCCGCAATCCCTTCTCCTCCATTCTCCTCTCGGGATCTTGGGCACGCACGCACACACGCCCGGCGTGAGTTGTAAGCCACCGGGTCCGAGACGCGAACCGCGGTCGACTACGTGGGAGTCCAGCGACATAGCCATTACGCTAACTGCTGGTTCCCTAGCATTCTTCATTATGGAGCTGTCTTTTCCATTTCCGCACACGGATGAGGAAAATTGTCTCTCTCTGTGCCTGGCTTTTTAAATTTTTTTTTTTCTTTTTCAAAACGCAGAGTTGGCCATCTGGGATCCAGCCACCTTAACCACCAAGTCACCTGCTGGCCCCGAGTAGTGTATTATTAATGTCCACAGGCAAAAGCAAAGTGCACAGAATGTGGTGTGCCTATGCTGGTCTGCAGTAGCTGCTCAGATTCCCCTGAGGGACTACTTTCAAAGAGCAATTGACAGACTGGGGTAGTAGATAGGAAAATGGCTTGATAGGTAGGGGAACTGAATACACTACAATGAGGTCCAGCAGGTGACGTGATGGTTAAGGTGCTGGACTCCACATGGTGACTACAGTTTGAGTCCCAGACCCAGTGGCTTGAAAATCATGCCAATGCATGGGTGTACATGCCCAAAATCCCTAGAGGAGAATCAAGCAGAAGGGATTGCGGTGTGGCCACCTCCCTTGGGTAGTGATTTCTCACTTTCCCTCTCTCTATCTCTTTCTTCAGGGAGTACATGCACTCTATGGCTGAAAGAAAAGAATCTTAAAAAAATAGAAAGAAAAAAACTATGAATGAAGAGGCAAAAACATGACTCAAGGTCAAGGGACTCATAAACCCTCTAAAGCTCTAATCGCCATCGAGCTGTGGTGCACAGCACGAGTGGAAGCCTTCGCAATTGTACCTTAAGACAGTAAAAGGTATGAGTAGGAAACTGTTCATCAGTCGGAGGATAATAGATTTCTGCTCTGCAGAATAGCTTTCCCTTCGTCAGAGCATCCTGCAGGTGAGGAAGGCCGGCCAGGGACCAAGCCCACCATCGTAGATAGCTGTGACCCAGGAGGACGTAGTTGAGTAGAGCTGAGCATCTGAACAAGAGCCAAGTTTTCTTCTGTTTTTTGTTTTGTTTTGTTTTGTTTTGTTTTTTGTTTCTTTTTTTTGAGAGATTTTCGCTATAGGGCGCGTGCGCTCGCCAGACAGACAGAGAGAGACATAGAGACAGAAAGCGAGAAATCACCCCCCAGGGGGGATGGTCACGCCGCAATCCCTTCTCCTCCATTCTCCTCTCGGGATCTTGGGCACACATGCACATGCGCTCGGCGTGAGTTGTAAGCCACCGGGTCCAGGACGCAAACCGCGGTCGACTACGTGGGAGTCCAGCGACATAGCCATTACGCTAACTGCTGGTTCCCAAGTTTTCTTCTGTTTTAGGGAGTCTGTGAGCCTGTCCTCTTTCTTAACAGCCTCCTTTTGGGTTCACAAATGCTCGTGCTCCTCACATGGGTGCTTAGGGCCTACCCTGAAGCCTTCGTCACTCGTACAGTGTCCTTGTCTGGGCCTTCCCTTTCTGTCCCCCCTCTTATGCAGTACTGTCAATGTCGGCAGACGCACCAGGACTCAGGAGAGCGGGGTTCTGGTTTCAGTTCTCCTAGCTCAGTTGTAGGACCTCAGGTGTGGTTGATTTCAGAGGGCTGAAAATCTTTGAGTTCTTCTATTGAGAGATAAAATCGAATTTCCCTTCCTTTTTTTTTTTTTTTTTGGAGAAGTTTTTGCTATAGGGTGCGTGTGCTCACCAGAAGGACAGAGAGAGATGGAGAGGCAGAGAGACAGAAAGCGAGAAATCACCCCCCAGGGGATGGCCACGCCGCAATCCCTTCTCCCCCATTCTCCTCTCGGGATCTTGGACACGCACTCACATGCACCCAGTGTGAGTTTAAGCCACCGGGTCCGGGATTTGAACTGCGGTCAACTACCTGGGAGTCCAGTGACGTAGCCATTATGCCATCTGCTGGTCCTTCCTTGACTTTGGCCCTATCTCAGTGACTTTCTTGTGAGGCTTCCGGAACTTGGTCTTAGAAAGCCTTCTGTTTGCACTCCAGCTTCTTGGAATGCTCACCCTGTAAGCTTAGCCACTGGGGGAAGACCATGGAAAGAGAGAGGCCACCAAGTCCCCATTGCTTCAGCTTTCTGATACTGAGTTGCCCCAGCTGAAGCTGCAGATGAACTCCAGCCCAAGCTCAGCCCAAGTGTTCGACTGAAGAGCAGAATGAATGGAGGTTGCTCTTGCAACAACTAGATTTGGGGTAATGTATAGTACAGCAGTAGGTGGGCAGGACACCAGGCAAGTTACCCTGACTTTTGGGGGATCAATTTTCAACTTGCAAATAAGGTAAAAAGACCTAATGCCTTCCCTATCACATTGACCTTCTTTACAACAAATATTTGTGGTTCCAAGATTCCTTTACACTCTTAAAAATTATTGAAGACGGCCAGCCAGTGGCATGGTAGTTAAGGCACTGGATCCTACAATGCCGACTCTATGGTTCAAATCCCAGACCTGGTGGCTTGAGAAATACATCAGGTGGGGACCAGCAAATGGAGTGATGGTTATGTCACTAGACTTCCACATAGTCAACTGTGGTTCAAGTCATGGACCTGGCAAATTAAAATTCAGCCAGTCCTTTAAAAACAGAACAAAACAAAACTCAGCCAGGTGCATGTGTGTGCATGCCCAAGATCCTGCGAGGAAGAGGGATTGCGGTGTGGCCATCCCACAGATGTGATTTCTGCTTTTCTGTCTGTCTGTCTCTCTGTGCCTCTCCAGTGAGTGCACATGCCCTATAGCAAAAATCTCTCTTAAGAAAGAAAGTAAAACACACCAGGTGTATGTGAGTGTGTGCCCAAAATCCCGAGGGGAGAATAGAGGACTATGGATTGTGGTGTGGCCATCCCCCCCCGGGGGAGTGATTTCTGACTTTCTCTCTGTCTCTCTCTACCCAGAAATCCAGTGAACCCACGCAAGCTATGACAAGTATCTTTTTTTTTTTTTTTTTGGAGAGGTTTTTCGCTATAGGGCTCGTGCTCTCGCCAAACAGACAGAGACAGAGAGACAGAAAGCTAGAAATCACCCCCCCGGGGGGATGGCCACACTGCAATGCAATCCCTTCTCCTCCATTCTCCTCTCGGGATCTTGGGCACGCACACACACACGCCCGGTGTGAGTTTTAAGCCACTGGGTCCGGGACACGAATCACGGTCGACTATGTGGGAGTCCAGCGACATAGCCATTACGCTAACTGCTGGTTCCCTATGACAAATATCTTTAAAAAAATTATTGAAGAGTCCACGGAGCTTTAGTTTATGCGGGTTACATCTATTGATACGTGTCATATTCAAAATTAAACTGAGGGAACAATTTTTAAATACGTCTTAGGATCTTATTTTTAAAAAACAATAGAAAATCATTCCATGTTAACATAAATAACATACTTTGGATGAAAATAATACTTTTGACACAAAAAAGTTTTGAAAGATCGGCACCATTTTATATTTTTGCAAATTGAATATTTGACATAATAGAAGACAGTTGGATTCTCGGAGCTGTTTCTGCATTCAAACTAACATGACTGACCCGGGTCCTGGTATTTAAGGTGGCTGGATCCCACATGCTACTGCCAGACCAGGCAGCTTGAAAAACATGCCAGGCACATGTGCATATGTGCCCAAAATCCTTACAGGAGGGGGAAGAGTAGGTGAAGGGATTGTGGCATGACCATGCCCCAGAGGGGGGTGCTTTTTTCCTCTTTTCTCTCTCTGTCCTCTCTCTGATGAACACGAGCATCCTCTAGCAAAATTACAATTTTAAAACTATTTCATCTTCCTCAGACAGATCAGTCTCTACTAGCAGCATTTCAAAAATGCAGGTCACTTATCTGATTGAGGGTCCCCTACTCTGCCACACTTTTCAAGGTGGACTGGCCTCCACTGAAGTCTGGTTCTCACGGGAGGGAGGTTGTGGCCTCCAGACTAGACCTCCAGACTAGGGACAATGGAAGAGAACAGAGAAAACATGCAGCCATATTCAGGTCTTCCTCGGAGCCCCTCACTTTAAGAGAATACACTGTCCTGGTTTTACAGACAGAGAAGGGTCCAATGAGGAATTAGCAAAGAAATTGAGATTACTAACTCTCATTGCCCCTTCTTGAAGCAATTAGACTGGGTTCCTCATTAGGCTGTAGGCTATGCTAAGGAACTATTGTAACATGGAGGTAATATGGTTGTTTATTTTAATTAAATGATTGGAAATCAGAAATGATATCATATCTAGCCTTTCCTAGCAATGCAGAGATTTCCCAGAATTTTTAGCTGCATATTTTTAGTAATTGCATTGTGCTAATCAACTAAAATGGCCCGGTAGAAATGATAATAAATAAACATAATCATAATCATACGCCTAGACTTAGTCTGTTGCCAAGGACTTTGGGAAGCCATTGGATCCATCCCTCTGCCTCCGGGCATGCTTCCTTTTCCCATCATTTTTTATTTTTTTATTTTTGGCCAGAGGGTGCAGGTGCCCACCAGAAAAAGACAGAACAATGAGAAAGTGGGAGGAAGTACCCCCCCAAAAGGGCATGTTCATGCTGCAATCCCTTCTCCTCCATTTCCCTGTTCTGCTGGGATTTGGGGCGTGCAGGTTCACGTGCCCCGCGTGTTTTCAAGCCTTTGAGGCTGGGATTTGAACAGTGTAGTTGGCCACGTAGAGTCTGGCCCTCTTACTCCTAGGCCATGGGGCCAGCTGTCCCGTCAGTTCTTCACAGAAATGATGTCAGCAAACACGTTCTCTTAGGTCGTCGGGAAGGTCATGACGTATTTTTCTATGTATTTCTATGCAAAATGTATCAGGACTTTCCCAATGACCCGATATACTGCATCGCTTCTTACTCCTTTGTATTTCTTCCAATATTTTAATCCAGAAAAAAAATGGCAATGAATTTAAGGTTTTTAGAAAATGGAGATATTGTGAATTTTTTGGAAAGAAAAATTCAAATTAAAATATACATATTTATTTATTTCCATTTGTTATTGTTAGTTTTTAATTTGACTAGAGAGACACACACACAGAGAGAAAAGGAAAATGAGAAAGCAAGTTGCCAGGTCTGGAACTCGAACTGTGGTTGGCCATGTGGGAATCCAGAGCCTTTAACCACCACCTGCTGGCCCCATAAAAATTTGAATTTTAAATGAATTGCTTTTTTTTTTAAATAGAAATGAGTTAGTACATATATTTCATGAAATACAGGCAAACCTACTAAGTCTATACATGCTGACTATGATTTTAGTTATCTTACAGCTGAATTAGAGGATTTCCTTTTCTTAATTTTGGTAATGACCAGATTTTTTTAAAGATTATTTTATTGAATTTTATTTGTTACTATTATTTTTTAATTTGACAGAGAGCGCAAAGCAAGCCCCCAGATCCAGAACTCAAACTGCAGTTGGCCGTGTGGGAGTCCAGTGCCCTAGCCACCCTGCCAATTGCCGGCCCCTGTAACCACCGAGTTTCGCTAAATAATTAATTGGCTTTTTTCACCTAGTTCTACTAGAAGCTGAATATGTTTTGTTGCATTTAAACATTTTAGGAATTGAAAACACATACGAAGTGTGTAAGCTAGTTAGTATTTCTCTGGGGAATTATTAGAATTATCAAAATGTGCAGCAAGTTAGGCCAGCTGGTGGCACGGTAGTTAAGATAGATAGGTCCTACATGGATGACTATGTGGTTTGAGTCCCAGACCCAGCAGTTTGCGAAACATACTGGGTGCATGTGCATGCATGCCCAAGATCCCGAGAGGAGAATGGAGAAGAAGGGACTGCGGTGTGGCCATGTCCCCCGGGGCCATCTCTCACTGTGCCTCTCTCTTTGTCTCTCTCTGGTGAGCACACATGTCCTATAGCAAAAGAAACAAAGAATTAAAAACTAACGAGACACGTGCTCAAGGTCAAATATCTATTTTGTTACTCTTAAAACTGATGATTTATGGAAGAAACTCCAATGGCAACCCATAAGATGATGGCTTTCAATTGGAGCCCTGTGGAATTTTCTAAAAAGGTAGGGTGGGAAAAAAAGGAAAATATGCAGGAAACAAGAAATGGGGGATCAGCAGTTAGCGTAATGGCTATGTTGCTGGATTCCCATGTAGTTGACCACGGTTCGAGTCCTGGACCTGGTGGCTTAAACTCACGCCAGGCGCGTGTGCGTGCGTGCCCAAGATCCTGAGAGGAGAATGGAGGAGAAGGGATTACGGCGTAGCCATCCCCCCTGTGGGGGTGATTTCTTGCTCTCTGTCTCTCTCTGTCTTTCTGGTAAGCGCACACCCTATAGCAAAAACCTCTCCAAGAAATGGAAAATTATTTGTTGACAATAACACATATGTTGATGTGCTTGACTGAGCCAATATACAGTGTATTCTGGATGGAAAAATCTCATTTTGTATGCTGTAATGATGGGTAGTGAATGAATGTAAATGAATAAATTGAAATTAAAAATTTTATTTTAAGTTTTTGAGTTATCAAAGACTCCCAAAATAATAAAATAGCCTTCTGGCGACCTGTAGTTTAGAAACAGCATTTTCTTGTGTTTGTGGGCTTGGGGTTGGAGCTCAGAATGTAGTCTACCAACACAGGAGGTATTCTCTAGGTCTCGAGGCACGTGGAGAGACAGATTTTGCCTTCCCTCTCTGTGCCACACACTGGGGCGAAGCAGAACCTCGCCCAGACCACGGCTCTGTATTTGCACAGAACAAGCCCAAGAGAAGTCTAACACAACGGGCTTGTCTCATCTCTGAACTGCTTCTCTTGAAAAACATGATGTGACCTGCTCAGGGAAGACGATCTTTCTCCCCAGACCAAAATATCACCTCCCGTGCCTGGAACTTTGTTCTGAAGAAGATTCCTTTGGGGTCTGGAGAAGAGGGTTAACTCCTTAACCTTTTATCAAGTGGTGTTCGGTTGAGAGAGATACCTCGGCTAAAAACCCCTGTAAAAGGATTCTGGATTGCTGGTGGGTTGTGGCTGGGAGTGCGGCAGATGGACTGGATTCTGAAAGGGAGTTTCAAAGGGCATTTAGGGGCCAGTAGGTGGCGTGGTGGTTAAGGGCGTTGGACTCCCACATGGTTGACGGTGGTTTGAGTTCCGGACCTGGTGGCTTGCTTTTTCACTTTCTCTCTCTGTGTGTCTCTCTCTGGTCAAATAAAAATTAATAAATAAATGTTAAAGTAATTCTCAAAAAAAAAAGGGTGGGGGTTGTCAAATTTAAAACATAGGCCTTGGTGAGGAATTCTTAGGCAGAGTACCAAAAACACAACTCATAAACATAAAATTGGTAAATTGGACTTCATTAAAAAGACAAGTACAGACCGGGCTAAAATACTGGATTTGCAGACTACACTTCTGATCAAGGTTGTTATTTCAACTCCAGAAAGAACTCTCAAAACTCAATAGTGTACAAAGAATTCAGTTTGCGAATGGATAAAAGATACGAAAGACATATTATAACAGGAGAAACGGAAGTAAATAAGCACATTGGAAAATGTCCAACATCGCTAGCCTTTAGGAAAATTCAAATGGTCACCATGATGAAATATCACTATATACCTATTAAAACATTGAAATGAAATATATGAACATACACATTTAATATATGGCTATGGTCCAGCTCACAGCCTAGTGGTTAAGGGACTCGAATCCTACATGGCTGACTGCAGTTGGAATCCCAGCCCAGTGGCTTGAAAACCTTGCCAGACATGCGTGTGGGCATGCCCCAAATCCCAGCAGGCCAAAGTCAAGGTCTCGCAGTGTGTTCATGTCCGATTATGGCATGCTTTCTTCCCCTCTCTGTCCTACTGTCTGTCTCCAGAGAGAGCGTGCACCCTCTGGCCACTACAAATAAATAGTGGTAATACTAAATCCTGTTAAAGACGCAGAGAGGCTGGATCTCTCAGACATTGCTGGCGGGTTGTAGTACGGCACAGACATTCTGGACAATTGTTTGTCTATTCCTTATAAAACGAATATGTACTTACCTCAGGGCCCAGCTATTACACTCTTGGGTGTTAATCACAGAGAAATAAAAACTTAAAAACCTGAATACGTCGATACTCGTGGGAGCTTTATTTGTGACAGCCAAAACTTAAGACCACCTAGGGACCAGCAGTTAGCGTAATGGCTATGTCGCTGGACTCCCATGTAGTCTCGAGTCCCAGACCCAGTGGCTTAAACTCACGCCGGGCACGTGTGCGTGCATGCCCAAGATCCCGAGAGGAGAATGGAGGAGAAAGGATTGCGGCGTGGCCATCTCCCCGGGTGTGATTTCTGTCTCTCTGTCTCTCTCTGTCTTTCTGGCAAGGGCACGCACCTATGGCAAAAACCTCTAAAAAATAACCAACCAAACAAACAAAAACCAACCACCTAAATGTCCTTCACCAGATAAATGGTTAAACAAATCATGGTACATCCATACCATACTAGCAATGAAAAGGGACAAGTACTCCACTCAACAACCTGTGTACATCTCAAGGACACTATGTATAGTGACAAAATTTTTTCCAAAAGATGAAACACTGCATGATCCCAGTAATACAATCTTCTTCTCCTTCTTCTTTTTCTTCTTTTTCTTCTTCTTCTTTTTTGTAGAGGATTTTGCTATAGGGCGCGTGCACCCGCCAGAAAGACAGAGAGAGACAAAGAAAAAGAAAGCGAGAAATCACTCCCCAGGGGGGATGACCACGCTGCAGTCCCTTCTCCTCCATTCTCCTCTTGGGATCTTGGGTACGCACGCACTTGCGCCCAGCGTGAGTTTAAGCCACTGGGTCTGGGACTAGAACCACAGTCAACCACATGGGAGTCCAGTAACATAGCCATTACACCAACTGCAGGTCCCTGTACCTTGATTTTTATTTGTGGTCAACCTTTACGCTGGTTAAAATTGCATAGAACTGGGGCCAGCAGGTGCAATGGTGGTTAAAGCACTAGATTTCCACATGGCTAACTACAGTTCGAGTTCTGGACCAGTTTGCTCTCTCACTTTCCCTTTCTCTCTCTCTCTCTTTCTCTCTCTCTCTCTCTGGTGAGCACACATGACCTATAGCAAAGTTAACAATAATAATAATAAATAAAATTAAACAAATAATTATTTTTTAAAAATTTAATAGAACCCAAAAAATTAAAAAATAAAATGAGATGGGGCCGGCAGGTGGTCTGGTGGTTAAGGGCGTGTATATATGTGTCCAAAATTCCTGAGAGAAGAATGAGTGATAAGGGATTGTGGCATGGCCATCCTCCCCTCTTGAGGGTTATGTCTCACTTTCCCTCTCTCTCTCTCTGTCTCTCTCCTCTCTGGCAAGTACATGCACCTATGGCAAAAACCTAGAAACAAAAAAGGAAAGAAAGAAAAGAAAAAAAAGCAGGGTGTGGGGGAGAATCTGTCAGAAACTTTCAGAAAGAGTATGTCTGGGGACCAGCAGCTGGCATAATGGCTATGTAGCTGGACTTCCATGTAGTCAACCGCAGTTCGAGTTCTGGACCCGGTAGCTTGAACTCACGCCAGGCACGTGTGCATGAGTGCCCAAGATCCTGAGAGGAGAATGGAGGAGAAGGGATTGCGGCGTGGTCATCCCCTCTTGGGGGTGATTTCTCGCTTTCTGTCTCTCTGTCTCTCTCTGTCTGTCTGGTGAGCGCACATGCCCTATAGCAAAAACCTCTCAAAAAATAAATAAATAAATAAATAAAATAATAAGATGAACATGAGACCAGCAGATGGAGTAGTGGTTACATTTTTGGACTCCCACATGGCCGACCATGGTTCCAGTCCCAGACCTGATGGCTTGAAACTCTTGCCAGTTGGATGTGTATGTGTGTGCATGCCCAAGATCCTGGGAGAATGGAGGAGAAAGGATGGTAGCATGGCCATCTCCCTGGGAGATGATCCCCCAGGGGATGATTTCTTACTTTCTGTACCCGCTCTCTCTCTGGTGAAAAAAAAATAAAAAATAAGATGAAGATCCAGAATAAAAGTGGGCAAAGGCTATAAGTAGAAATGACAAAAAAAAAAAAAAAAAAAAAAAAAAAAAAAAAAAAAAAAAAGTAAGCTTAAGAAAAGGATGTTGGGACCAGCAGTTAGCATAATGGCTATGTCACTGGACTCCCACGTAGTCGACTGCGGTTCGCGTCCCAGACCCGGTGGCTTAAACTCATGCCGGGCGCGTGTGCATGCGTGCCCAAGATCCCGAGAGGAGAATGGAGGAGAAGGGATTGCAGCGTGGCCATCCCCCCTGGGGGGGTGATTTCTCACTTTCTATCTCTCTGTCTGGCGAGCGCACACACCCTATCGCAAAAACCTCTGAAAAAAAAAAAAAGAAAAGAAAAGGATGTTCACCCTGTCAGTCTCTGGCAAGTACATGTGCCCTCTAGCAAAATTTAAAACAAACAAAAGCTCACCTTCATGAGGAACTGGGTAAACTAATATCAAAGTGAGATATAATTTTTATAACAAAGATTGGAAAAAGTTTAAGCATCTGAAAATACCAAGTGTTGTCAAGAATGTGAAGAAAAGAGCCCAAGAGGTCAACAGGTGGCATGGTGGTTAAGGCACTGGATTTCTATATGGCCAAGTGCCGTTCGAGTCCCAGACCCGGTGGCTTGAAAATCATGCTGGGCGTGTGTGTGTGTGCGTGCGCATACACATGCCCCAAATCCCAAGAGGAAACTGGAGAAGGGATTGTGGCATGGCTATTCCCTCTGGGGGGTGATTTCTCACGTTCTGTCTCTCTGTTTCTCTGGCAAGCACGTGCCTTAAAGCAAAAATCTAAAAACAAGAATGTGAGGGAAACAATGGGAATTCACGTATTGCTGGTGAAGTTGGAAAAGAGACTGGCAATGAGTAGTGACTTGAAGATGCCCCTAACCCAGGACATAGCGCTTTATTTTTATTTGATGTAAATTTTTAAATACATATAAAATGTTAAATATTTTTGGGGCCAGCAGTTAGCATAATGGCTATGTCGCTGAACTTCCATATAGTCGATTGCAGTTCAAGTCCCAGACCCGGTGGCTTAAATTCACGCTGGGCACGTGTGCGTGCGTGGCCCAGATCCCGAGAGGAGAATGGAGGAGAAGGGATTGCAGCGTGGCCATCCCCCCTGGGGAGTGAATTCTCGCTTTCTGTCTCTATGTCTCTCTCTGTCTGTCTGGCAAGCGCACGCGCCCTATAGCAAAAACCTCTCAAAAAAAAGTTAAATATTTTTTGTGAATATATTCTCTCTCTCTCTCTCTCTCTCTCTCTCTCTCTCTCTCTCTCTCTCTCCTTATATATATGTATATATACAATTAAAATAAGAGTAGGAAGGATTGGAAATCATACCAATTTCAGGAGAATGATTGTCCTTGGGAGGATGGGATAAGTCGTTTCAGTGGTATGTTTTATTCCTTTAAAAAGTAGAGAGTCTAACCAAATATGGCAAAATGTTAAAATTTGCTTAATAAAGCTGATGGATTCATGGGAGTTTATTAGATTATCTTCGATAGGTTCTTGCTGCTTAACATTCTTCATTATTACGATGGTAGAAATCTAGAAGGAACTAACAAGGTTTATCGTGGATGTCTCTATGAAAATTGTGGGCAATCTTTTTTCCTCATTATCCTTTTCTGAAATTTCCAAATTACCTTCAATCCACATATATTTTTTGTTTTATAATTAGGAAGTCTTAATTAACTTGCTCTCTAACCCATACAGTTCTTTAAAAAAAAAAAAGGCATTTATTTAATTTTAGTTATTCTTTCATTTATTTTTTTTAATTTGACCAGACAGAGACAGAGAGAGAGAGAGAGAGACAGAGAGGGAAAGTGAGAAAGCAAGCCGCCAGGTCTCGGGCTCAAACTGCAGCCGGCCATGTGGGAGTGTCTGGCGCCTTAACCACCACGCCACCTGCAGGTCCCCTCCATACAGCGCTAATGGGAAGAGAATTACAATGCCTTGCTTAATAATGACAGTACGTTCTGAGAACTGCATCGAGGGCAATTTCATCCCTGTGTGAACATCCCAGGGTGCTCTTACACAAAGTTGGGGACGTCTACACCTGCCTAGGCTCTGTAGTGTAACCTGTTACTTCCGGCCACAAACCCGACACGGCCACTGCCCTGATTACTGTGGGTAATTGCAACGCGATGGCAAGTGTTTTTGCATCTAATTACCTAAACCTAAAAAAAGGCACAGTGAGGGGCCAGCAGGTGGTGTGGTGCTTAGGGCACTGTATTCCACACGACCAACTCCCCTGGTTCTAGACCCAGACCTGGTGGCTTATGAAATACACCAGGTGCGTGTGTACGTGCCCAAAATCCTGAGAGGAGAATAGAGAGGGGACTGCAGTATGGCCATCCCCCCGGGGTGCGTGATTTCTCCCTTTCTCTATCTGTGTGCTTGTCTCTCTGTCTAGCCAGCACATATGCCCAATAGCAAAATCCTAAAAAAAAAAATAAATAAATAAATAAAAGCACAAAACACAAAAAAGACACACCCCTAGTATAGCAGCTAGCGTGCTGGGCTTTCAGAACGGGTAATTGTCCAGTGGGTCTGTGAGTGACTGGAGAGTGGATATGAGGGCCCGGGACGTGACTGCACTCTGGCGCAGGCTTTATAAGCCCTGGACCCTTCGTACATTTATTATCGAAAGAAGAACATTTGATAAGCGCAGTTATAAGCTTTCATACATTTTTAAGTACGTTTTGCCTAAACTTAAAATTTTTCTTTCTTCAATAATAAAGCGGCCTTTGCTTACTGTAACTTTTTTACTTTATGCATTTATAATTTAAAAAAAAAGCTTTTTGACTTTTGTAATAACTTAAAACACACATTTGGGAAATGGCAGGTGGCGTGGTGGTTAAAGTACTGAACTCCCACATGGGTGACCATGGTTCAAATCCTTACCTGGTGGCTTGCTTTCTCACTCCCCCACCCCTGGTCAAATTACAAATAATAATAAATAAAATTAGATTAAATAAATAATTCTTTTAAAAAGCACATTTTGTAATTCCAAAAATATTTTCTTTCTTTATGTTTTTGTTCTATAAACTTTTACTATTAGGCAAGCTTACACAAGGCCAGGATTTTTTTCCTTCTTTTTTAATGACAGAAAGGGAGAGCGAGGGAACCAGCAGTTAGCGTAATGGCTATGTCGCTGGACTCCCACGTAGTCGACCGCGGTTCGCATCCCGGACCCGGTGGCTTAAAATTCACGCCAGGCACGTGTGTGTGCGTGCCCAAGATCCCGAGAGGGGAATGGAGGAGAAGGGATTGCGGCGTGACCATCCCCCCTGGGGGGTGACTTCTCGCTTTCTGTCTCTCTGTCTCTCTCTGTCTGTCTGGCGAGCGCACGCGCCCTATAGAAAAAAACCTCTCCAAAAAAAAAAAAAAAAAGAAAGGGAGAGCGAGAGGGAGGGGACAGAGACTGGTATGCTTTGCAGTTTCCCCAGGTGGCAATCCTCCACCCTGGTCTTTCCGATTGGCCAGGATTTATGTGCGACTGTGCCCAGGGGTTCAGGAGCGGAACTCAGGCCTCCCATGTGGCTCCAGTCTTCCAAGCTGTGGCACTTACCATGTGTGTGCCACCACCACGGGGCCCGGGGCAGGACTGTCAGTGTCCCTCTCCCCTGCCTCAATGCTTCGTCCCACTGGGAGGGCCACAACAAACAAAATAACAAAGATAAAATCCAGGACAAGAGAAAATGAGGCAATCAGGAGATTCTGTAGGCCCAACAGATGGCATAATAGTTAAGACCTTGGACTCCCACATAGTCTATTGTGGTTCAAGTCCTGGACCTGGAGGCTTGAAAGTCATGCCAGGATTATGTGCATGTGCATCCAAAATCCTGAGCGGAGAATGGAGGGGAAAGGATTGTGGTGTGGCCATCTCCCCGGAGGGGTGATTTCTTGCTTTTTGTCTCTCAGTCTCTCTGTCTCTCCAGTGAGGGCACACTCTATAGCAAAAATTGAGAAAAATATTTTTTAAAAAAAGAAACTATGAACACGAGCTGTCTGAGGCTGCTGTCTTGCTGTGACATCATGTTCTACATTGAACTTATAAGGAGAAGGGGTACACAGCACACTCTTTTTTCTTTCTTTTTTTTTTTGGAGAGTTTTTTGTTATAGGGCATATACGTGCGATTGCCAGACAGAGAGAGAGAGACAGAGAGACAGGAAGCGAGAAATCACCCCCCAGGGAGGATGGGCACGCACACACATGCGCCCGGCGTGAGTTTTAAGCCACCGGGTCCGGGACTCGAACCGCAGTCGACTACGTGGGAGTCCAGCGACATAGCCATTACATCAACTGCTGAGAATATGTGTCCCTACAAAGTCATGCTAACTGTGACATCACTAAGCAATGGGAAACTGCCTACTCCATTGTAACCTGAGACCACTGTGGGTATCTGCACATATACCTAGACATGCATGTAGTACTCGTGTTCTATCGTGGTCTGAAATGTCATTATTGCAACACATGATCCTACTGCAATGACTTATTTTAATTATCCTTTCAAACAAGGTACACCTACCTTTATTCCATAGATTTGTTTTTGGTTTTGTTCTTAGGATTTTGCTATAGGGTGCACGTGCTCACAACAGAGAAACAAAGAGAGGGAAAGGGAGAAATCACCCCCCAGGAGAAATGGCCATGCTGTAGTCCCTTCTCCTCCATTCTCCTCGCTGAATTTTAGGCACACACACATATGCGCCCAGCGTGAGTTTCAAACCACGAGGTCTGGAACTTGAACCACGGTTGGCCATGTGGGAGTCTAGCTCCTTAACCACCATGCTGCCTACTGTCCCTGCTCATAGGGTTTTTATGAGAATGAAACAGTGGTTCAGAGAGCATGCTTGGCACAGCCCAAGTACTCTGGAGCACTAACTTTTTTTTTTTTTAATAATTATTTTATTACATTTATTTATTTATTTATTTATTCATTTATTTATTTATTTAAATTTGACCAGAGAGGGACAGAGTGAGAATGAGAGAGAGAGAGCAAGAAAGGGAAAGTGAGAAAGCAAGCCACCAGGTCCGGGACTCGAACCACAGTCGGCCATGTGGGAATCCACCACCCTTAACCACCACACCACCCACCGGCCCCGTGGAGCACTAACTTTTAAAGTACTCAATGACTATTTGTGCAATGAATGTTAAATGTTTGCAAAGCCGGGCCAGCCCATGGCATGGTGATTAAGGTGGCTGGTCCGACCCGGCCTGCTACACACTTTGAGTCCTGGATCCCGTGGTTTGAGAAACACGTTGGATGTGTATGTGTGTGCGTGCCTGAAATCCCGAAAGGAAGGAAGAGGAGAAGGGATTGCAGCCTGACCATCCCCCACGTGAGAGGGGATTCTTTCTCACTTCCTCTCTCGGTCTCTCCCCACCAATCGCACATGCTGTGTGGCAATTTTTTTTTTTTTTGTAATGTTTGTAAAACATCAATAGTAACCATTCCGAGTGGATGGTATTTCACATACTTACAGAACAATCTTAGGAAAGGGGTGGAGGCTCACATGCCAGTTCTGGAAAGGGCTGTCTGGGAACTGTGTGGAGAAGGACTCAGAGACTGTCCAGCCCACCCCGAGTTCGAGCCACGCATTAGGGGGCCAGGGGGCCGTCGAGTTCCACATCGCCGATCTCTGCTCTGAAGGGTGCTAAGAGCACCTTTTTGCTTAACTTGGGGTCAGGGAGTTCATTTTTTAAAATAATTATTTAATAACAGTTTTTTAAAATATTTATTTAATTTTGTTATCATTATTTTTTCTCTTTTGAATTAATTAATTATTACATTTTTATCACGTCTTTACAGGATACATTTCTTTTTCCAACAAAAATATCATGCATGTCGGTCAAGAAAAAGATATTACTATATACATTATCATCAGCAAATAGTTTCTCATTTTTTGTCAATTAAGCATACTTTTACCTATTTTTTTTCCCTTCCCCTTTCCTCTCCCTCCCTTCCATACTAAACTTTTTCTTTTTCTTTTTTTTTCACATTATATTGATTCACAAAAGATCTAAATTATGGAAAAAGCTAGAATCTAGTTAGAGGTGCACCTTTCTTTTCATTTTTAAAATTTTTTATTTATTTATTTTACAATTAAAGTATGAATTTATTTTGGTACAGAAACTTTTTTAAATTCATACATAGTTTTACCATTACACATATTTCCATGAGCTTTTTTTTCTGAAACATTTATTTTTCTTTTCTTTTCTTTTCTTTCTTTCTTTTTTTTTTTTGAGAGGTTTTTGCTATAGGGTGCGTGCGCTCGCCAGACAGAGAGAGACAGAGAGACAGAAAGTGAGAAATCACCCCCAGGGGGCATGCCACACCGCAATCCCTTCTCCTCCATTCTCCTCTCGGGATCTTGGGCACACACGTACATGCGCCCGGCGTGAGTTTTAATCCACTGGGTCCGGGCCGCGAACCGCGGTCGACTACATGGGAATCCAGCAACATAGCCATTATGCTAACTGCTGGTCCCTCTGAAACATTTATTTTAGTAAAATTAATTTACATTCATACCCTAAGCATCATCACAGTATACAAATGTGATTTCCCACCCAGAATATAATGCATAGTGGCTTAATCGTGCATGTTATCGTCATTATTTTATAATTTGACAAGGAAGGGGAGAGAGAGAGAGAGAGAGAGAGAGAGAGAGAGAGAGCAAGCTGCCAGGTTTGAGACTCAAACCATGGTAGGCCATGTGGGAGTCCAGTACCTCCACCACCGCGCCACCTGCTGGCCCCCAAGGGTCAGGGAATTATTAAACTATTGGATTATAGGGCTGGCTCGGTGGCTTGGTTGTTAAGGCAGCCAGATCCCACCTGGTTGACCCTGTGGTTCGAGCCCTGTAACTGGCAGCTTGAGAAATATGCCAGGTGCATGTATATGCCCAGAATCATGACCAGATGAAGACATGGAGGAGAAGGGATTGCTGTGTGACCATCCCCCATGGGGGGTATTTTCTCCTTCTTTCTCTCTGCCTCACTCTGTCAAACACATGTGCCCCCTGGTAAACTTTTTAAAAATATTATACAGGATTACATAGATGTTCAATCCATTTAGAAAGGCCAAAGATCATAAAATGTATAGTTTGAGAAGGAGGAGGGCAAGCATCTATCTTATTCATGTGAATTCAGTGCTTAGCACGTAGTATAAAATCATTCCTTTTTTGGGGGGGGCATTTATTGAGCTGAAAATAATTATTTTGGGCTGAAATTCTTCCCATGGAGCCCAGGGGACCTTGGTCAAATTAAACCATGTGGAACTTGACTAGTGTTAATGTTTCATTCATAGGTTTCATGCATTTTTGCATCTATTTCACGGCGTGTATATTAAATTCATAAATAAAATATTCCTCTGTTTGCGGGAACTCAATAAAGTACTTGAAAATAACAATAGAAATGTCCTCTTGCCCTCTTACATATTTACTGGCAATGTCACCCATTCCTTATTCTTCAAGACTTGGTCAAAGGATTATCAGGTGGCTTGGTGGTTAAGGTGCTGGACTTCCACATGGTCGACCACGGTTTGAGCCCCGAAACCGGCATCTTGAAACTCACGCCAGGTGTCTGTGCATGCATGCCCCAAATCCCAGGAGGAGAATGGAGAGGAAGGGATTGCGGTGTGGTCATTTATCCTGGGGGAGGAGAGGTGATCTCTCACTTTCTCTCTCACCATCTCTGTCTCTCTTCTTTCTGGTAAGCACCCATGCCCTATGACAAAAACCTTAAAATTAAATAAATAAAAAATTTTAAAGACCATGAAATGACTCTACAGGGTGGTAAGATAATGATAGCAAACGTGGTCTGGCCAGTTAGAACTGGAAAAGGCCTCAGGGGTTGGTGCCTGCCAGGGTCACACTGTGATCCCGTCCTCCTGACACACAGCACCAGGTACTTCGCAGCTGAAATGAGCTGCTTCCCGGGGCACGAAGTGCATGCTGGGCTCTCACCATGCAGTTTAGGGACACTCGTTAGTAATGAGCACATCACTGTGCCAGGTGGTGGCGTTGCCACAGTGCAGCTGAACCTGCATGGGAAGGTCGTGGGTTTGAGTCCTGGGACCTCCCCGAGCAGGCTGGGCTTGCAAGCATGGCCCACAATACAGGCTGGCTGACCCTGGAGAGGGAAGTTACGGCGTAAAAACTGTGGGGGCTGCTTCTCTCTCTTCCTCTCTGAAGAAATAAATAAACTTGGGACCAGCAGTTGGCGTAATGGCTATGTTGCTGGACTCCCATGTAGTCGACCACAGTTTGAGTCCCGGAACCAGTGGCTTAAACTCACACCGGGCGCATGTGCATTCGTGCCCAAGATCCCGAGAGGAGAATGGAGGAGAAGGGATTGTGGCATGGCCATCCCCCCTGGGGGGTGATTTCTCGCTTTCTGTCTCTCTCTGTCTTTCTGGCGAGCGCACGCGCCCTGTAGCAAAAACCTCTCCCCAAAAAAAAAGAAAAAAAGAGAAAAAAAGAAAGAAAGAAACTTAAAAAAAAAAAAAAAAGAGGGGCCAGCAGGTGGCATGGTGGTTAAGGTGCTAGACTACCACATGGCCGACTGCTGTTCAGATCCCAGATATGGCAGTTTGCTTTCTCACTTCTACCCTCTCTGTCTGTCTGTCTCTCTTTAGTGAGCGCACGTGCCCTATAGCAAAATGAAATAATAATAATAAATAAACTTAAATAAATAATTCTTTTTTAAAAAGAAAGAAATAACTGCATAATTAAACATAAACAACTCAGGTTGGGCTAATGGGAGCGATTGAGAACACTGGCTACAGGGGTCAGAGGAGAATAACTCCCGAGAGTGTCAAGAACGTGGGTTTAGAAGCCAGACAGCCTTTGGCTAAAGCGCTACCTCCACTGGGACCGCGGTTAGGTTACTTCCAGTCCCTAAGCCTCAATTTGTTCACCTGTGAAACAGTGTTAGGGCTGATGCCCACCCCATGGCTTACTGTGAGGATAAACAGAACACCACTTGTAAAGTTATTATTAAAGGGTAAGTGATTAATAAACAGTAGCTATTATTCTTGTTGTTTTGATGGGGTTTTTTTTTTTGAGAGATTTTTGCTACAGGGCGCATGTGCTTGCCAGAAAGACAGAGAGAGACAGAGAGACAGAAAGCGAGAAGTCACCTCCCAGGGGGGATGGCCACGCTGCAATCTCTTCTCCCCCATTCTCCTCTTGGGATCTTGGGCACGCACGCACATGTGCCTGGCGTGAGTTTAAGCCACTGGGTTCGGGACTCGAACCGCGGTCGACTACGTGGGCGTCCAGCGGTGGGATGTCAGTTGAACTAAAGCTTATAAAAAAGTAACTGCCCGTGTCTGTGTGTGCACTCAGCCTGGTGGTGTGGTATCGTATCGTAGGCCACCTACTGCTGCACTGCACTGTTCTCACATTCTTCAAGAATTTCTTTTTTTTTCTGGAGAGATTTTTCACTATAGGGCGTGTGCGCTCGCCAGACAGACAGAGAGAGACAGAGAGATAGAAAGCGAGAAATCACCCCCCAGGGGGGATGGTCACGCCGCAATCCCTTCTCCTCCATTCTCCTCTCGGGATCTTGGGCACGCACGCACACGCGCCCGGCGTGAGTTTTAAGCCACCGGGTCCGGGACGCGAACCATGGTCGACTACGTGGGAGTCCAGCAACATAGCCATTACGCTAACTGCTGGTTCCCTCTTCAAGAATTTCTAAAATCTTACTCCCTGTCAAGGTGTGATATACAAATAGCTCACTCAGGGCCAGCAGGTGATGTGGAGGTTAGGGTGACTGGGTCCCACATGACCGACCTTTCCATTCAAGTCCCAGACCTGTTGGCTTGAAGATCACACCAGACACATGTGTGTATGCATGCTCTAAATCCCAAGAGCACAATGGAGGAAAAGGAATTGTGGCATGGCCATCCCCCTGGGGGGTGGTTTCTCATTCTCTCTCTCTCTCTCAGGTGAGAGCATTAAAAAAAAATAAAATAAAAAAAGAGTCCACTTCATTCTCTTTGGAATACTTTTTTTTTGGAGAGGTTTTTGCTATAGGGCACGTGCGCTCACCAGACAGACAGAGAGAGACAGAAAGCGAGAAATCACCCCCCAGGGGGGATGGTCACGCCGCAATCCCTTCTCCTCCATTCTCCTCTCGGGATCTTGGGCACGCACACACACGTGCCCGGTGTGAGTTTAAGCCACCGGGTCCGGGACACGAACCGTGGTCGACTACATGGGAGTCCAGCGACATAGCCATTACGCTAACTGCTGGTCCCAAAGATGTTTTATAAAAGAAGCAGCTCAGAGGTCCAGCAAGCGGCGTGGTGGTTAAGGCACTGGACAATCCCAAATGGTCGATCACAGTTTGAGTCCCGGACCTGGTGGCTTGCTTTCTCATTTTCCTTCTCTCTGTGTGTCTGTCTTTCTCTGGTTAAATGAAAATAAGTGAATGAATAAATAAAATTTTTTGAAAAGAAGAAGCTCATGAAAGAGTGGAAAAGCTTCATCCTGGGTTTAAAAAAATAATAATAATAATGCTGGGGCCAGCGGGTGGCATGGTGGTTAAGGGCACTGGACTTCCACATGGCTGAACATAGCAGCTTGCTTTCTCACTTTCTCTTCCTCTCTTTCTCTCTCTCCTCTATCATTCTGTGGTCAAATTTTTTAAAAATAAATAAATAAATAGATAAATAAAGGTAAATTAAAAAAAAATATATATATATACATATATATATATATATATATATATATATATATGTATATATATATATATTTGCTATAGGGCATGTGTGCTCGCCAGAGAGACAGAGAGAGGCAGAGAGACAGAAAGTGAGATATCACCCCCCAGGGGGGATGGCCATGCCACAATCCCCTCTCCTCCGTTCTCCTCTCGGGATCTTGGGCACACACGCACACACGCCCAGCGTGAGTTTTAAGTCACTGGGTCCGGGACGCGAACCTCGGTCGACTACATGGGAGTCCAGCGACATAGCCATTACGCTAACTGCTAGTCCCAATAAAATATTTTTTTTTAAAAAATGACTGAATGCTACCTTTTCCTACAAGGTGAACGCCCCTGGCCAAGTCACCTATGAGGCATACCTCCGTTCAAGGAGCGTCTTACAGCAGGAAACTCACACACATACACACGGCTTCTTCACCAAGTCTTCCCATGATGTAACTGGCCTAATCTGAACCGTCTCGTCGTTAGGTATTGCAGAAGTCAATTCCGGGGCCGTCATTCAACCACGTCCAGGTGCTCTTAGAACTGAGACGACTCCCTCAGGGTCCCTACGGGTGTTAGGCCGAACTAGTTCAACTAAAGAGGAACTGCAGCTCTCTGCCTGGAAGCTCAACAATCCTCAAGCAAATTAAAACAGAATCTGGGACCAGCAGATGGTGTAATGGCTATGTCACTGCACTCTCACATAGCTAACCATGGTTCGAGTCCCAGACCTGGCAACTTAAAACATGCCAGGCGCGTGTGTGTGTCTGCCTGGGATTCCAAGAGGAGAATGGAAGAGAAGAGACTGTGTGATGGTCATCCCCCCGGGAGGGGTGACTTCTCACTTTCTGTCCCTCTGTCTGTCCCTGTTTTTCCAGCGAGTACGCACACCCTATAGCAAAAATCTCTCTAAAGAAAAAATAAAACAGGATCTGAGACTTAAATTCTGGGAGAAATTCAGTAACTGAGATAAAAAATGTGGTCAGTAAAGATGCAAAGTAAAATGATTCCTCAGACAACTGACATTTATGTTTTCTATTACATCCTTATAATGACACTGGGGGTAAAAGTGAGAGAGATCAGGCCAGATTCTTGCTGATACATATTTTTGGAAAATATAAAAACTACAACTTGGAAATACTTCCTTTGTGCCAGGCTTTCACCAATCACTTTGCTTTTTAAATGCAATATTCTGGGACCAGCAGTTGGCGTAATGGCTACGTCGCTGGACTCCCATGTAATTGACCGCGGTTTGAGTCCCAGACCCGGTGGCTTAAACTCATGCCGGGCGCGTGTGCATGTGTGCCCAAGATCCTGAGAGGAGAATGGAGGAGAAGGGATTGCGGTGTGGCCATCCCCCCTGGGGGGTGATTTCTCGCTTTCTGTCTCTCTGTCTGTCTCTGTCTTTCTGGTGAGCGCACGCGCCCTATAGCAAAAACCAGGTTGGTCCTTCACAACATTTCTTCAAATGAACACCTAAAATAAGGGCCAGCAGGTGGTGTGGTGGTTAGAGTGCTGGAGTCCTGCAGGGCTGACGGTGCTTCAAGTCTAGGACCAAGAGGTTTGCTTTCTCACTTTCCCTCTCTCTCTGTCTCTCTCTAGTGAATGCATCTGCTCTTTAGCAAATTAAATAATAATAATAATAATAATATGGGGGCCGACAGGTGGCATGGTGGTTAAGGTGCTAGACTCCCACATAGCTGACCACACTTCGAGTCCTCGACCTAGCAGCTTGTTTTCTCACATTCTCTCTCTCTCTCTACTTCTGGTCAAATTAAAATAATAATAATAATAATAAATATAAATACAATAGTTTTGTTTGTTTGTTTGTTTGTTTGTTTGTTTTAGAGAGGTTTTCGCTATAGGGCGTGTGCGCTCGCCAGACAGACAGAGATAGATAGAGAGACAGAAAGCGAGAAATCACCCCCCAGGGGAGATGGTCATGCCGCAATCCCTTCTCCTCCATTCTCCTCTCGGGATCTTGGGTATGCATGCACACGTGCCCGGCGTGAGTTTAAGCCACCGGGTCCAGGACGCGAACCGCGGTCGACCACGTGGGAGTCCAGCGACATATCCATTACGCTAACTGCTGGTTTCCAATAGTTTTTTTTTTTTTTTTTTAATAAATAAAATAAAATAGAAAGCTGGAGCTGTGGGTGGGGAGCATGTCGGAGTCAGAGCTGTGCCAGAAGTGGCACTGAGGTTCGAGTCCTAGACCCAGTGTCTTGAAAATCATGCAGGGCGCATGTGTGTACTTGCCTGAAATTCTGTGAGGAGAATGGAGAAGAGATTGTGGCATGCTCGACCCCCCAGAGAGGGAGTTCCCACTTTCTCCTCATGTCTCTCTGTCTCTCTCTGGCAAGGGTGTGCACGCTATAACAACAACAACAACAAGTTAAACATAATCAAAGAAAATCAGTAACAGTAAAATGACTATGATGCCACTTTCTCAGTTCTTCTATTGAGGATACTAGTAGGATTTATTTATTTATTTATTTAATATCAAAGTTTTCCTTTTTTGATCTCACATCAGGCTTCTTAAATGTTCCATATCTGTTCTCTGGGGTGTTTTCTGCCTCCACGAACACTCCCCTAGCTCCTAGAGTGGCTAATTTTTCTTTCTTTAAACCCCCTGTTAGCTGAATTATTTGAAGCGACTCTATCTTTCCTATTTCATAAAGCGAACGTGAGGGATGGCGGCCATTTGCCAGGGACATTTTTGGAAACCCTGTCGCACATCGCGCTGTACAACACCCCATTGTCTACGTGTAACCCCAAAGTAGGTTCAGATTCTTTTTACCACATACGCTCCCACTGGTCTGACCACTTTAATTCAATCACAAACTTAGTAACCAGTCAGTCACTGCAAACAGCTGGACAGACTGTCTGTACACAGAGCTTCAATCTTTTTGTTAACTCAGCCATTTCGGTTTTCCCCAGTTAATCTCATTAACGACGCTCCCTCCCTCCACCTGACATCAGATCCTCTCGGTTCCCTGACCCCGCAAATGTGGAGTTTTCCAATCCCATGGCCCCAGCTTCATGCAATCTGCCTTCCTCCTTCTTGTTTTCTGCCGTCGGGGTGTCGCATCGATTTTCATCAGTCGTCGTTTTTCCTTGGACAGAACTAGTTTTGGTTGGGGTTTATTCCAGGGTAGGGCCTTATCATTTTAGCAGCAGGTTTGCCTCCCATCTGTGTGTGTTAGGGCATTCAAATATCTTTATCTTGGTTTTCTTTCATCTTTCTCCGATCCTAGAGAGGGATGAAGGCCTGGTGTCTAATAAGTGATTTGCATCAGCATGTCCCAAGTGACCAAGGGATGAGGACGCGCGAGATTAGCATGGTAATCTCATTCTGATGGATAAAATTAGCAAAGATATTCCCCACAAATGGAGAACTGCCATTGGCGAACCGCTGTGCTTAGAATCAATTACTAAATTACTTTGAGCTCTAAGTTGACATTAACAGAAAAAAATTGCCATCGACCGAAGGGAAATCAGATCAAAAATATGCGATCATTAAATCTCTCGCTACTATTCACGAATGTGACTCACAGGAATGGTACACAAAATAGGGCAGAATTTAATTTTTAACCGTGCCCCCTGTCAACATTTCAGCCTAAGCTTCTCCGTGGCCTGTGAGCCTGCCCTGGCCTTGCCCATTTATTTGCAAAGGAAAGAGGCGCAGGAAGAGGAGGAGAGGGCTGGTTCAGGACTTCCACTTTCCTCCACAGCTGGGTGGCCCTCTCAGGAGCCCCAGGGGCGATTTCTGATGCCGTGCAGGGGTTGGTGGGCCGCTGCTGAGCATGTTCAAGAAGAACCACAGCAGGGGAGGCCCTTTGACATGCGCAATTCCTCCTCCAGATCACCATCAGCAATTACGACAAGGTACCAGCCCCTTTTCCAGAAGCTGTTTAACTCACACAGCTCTTCCTCAGACAAGATACCCCCATTAAGAAAAGCCTTGGAACCAGCAGTTGGTGTAATGGCTGTGTCGCTGAACTCCCATGGAGTCGACTGCGGTTCGAGTCCCGGACCCGGTGGGTTAAACTCATGCTGGGTGCGTGTGCGTGCGTGCCCAAGATCCCAAAAGGAGAATGGAGGAGAAGGGATTGCGGCGTGGTCATCCCCCCCACACACACACCCCGGGGGTGATTTCTTGCTTTCTATCTCTCTGTCTCTGTCTGTCTGGCGAGCGCACATGCTCTATAGAAAAAAATCTCTCCAAAAAAAGGAAAAAAAAAAAAAAAGAAAAGCCTTTTTCCATTCAACAGTAAGTTCTTAGCTTCATGGAGAGACCAGAGTAACAACAGGAGCCCACGCAAGGAACTTTGTTCATTTAAGGGGAGAAGCTTTCACGTCGCTTTTTTAAGCCAGGGCCCGGGGAATCCCAGTGGCATAGTAATTGTTAATATTATTAGCACAGTATACATATCAGCTGTTGAGATATTATGAGGACTTGAATTCAATCTCTGTTGGGGGAGTCAGGGTCAACATCATTAACTATAGATCGTGTCTCCCTTTCCACATAGATGCCCCAGGGCGAGTGTCTGCCCGATACATCTCTATAGATGGGCCCAGCCATCGGACACACGAGGGCCCATCGCACACGTTGGATAGACAACAAGCCTTTGTTTATCTGAAGGTTTACTGGAATTAACTGATTAGCGTCAGCTTGACACAATAACTTTTGTCTGCAGTGTAGTAGATCATTCTGCTGGTATTATTGATGGTGTGTGCTGTCTAATGGAAATTGGAGGGCAAGTTGAATTTAAATAAAGTCTGGTACATTTTTCCTGAGAGGAAACTGGAAACGATGTTTATAAACACACTCGTGACAAGACACCTTCTGCAGGCTTACGGATATTGCAATAGTAATTGTGATATTAATAAGAATAATTAGGAGGGAGACTTGTCATTGAACTGTGTGCAATTCTGAGCTTGGCAAATGCATCTTTGAGAGGATACATTTTGTGCTCGTACAGATATTGCAACAAAATTGTGATATTAATAACGCTGATTAGAAGGGAGATGTGTAAGTGAAATGTAAGCAATCCATTCTTAAATTAAGCCAGGAACACAAAACCATTAAAGGGAAAGTAGAAAATAAGGCTGGTTGTTATGGGTGACACAGCTTTCACACAGAAATTGCCTGAGACAATGACAGAGCAGTGAAATGAGAAGAGCAAGTTTATCTACGTGCACTTTTAAATAACTGTAGACAAAAATTCATTGCAAAGCTGAATTCTCATCTGGAGGGGGGTAGAAAATGGATCCTTAGCTTTGAGGGCTCGTCAGCACTATCGACACAAGCAAACCGTGCGCAGAAATGATTTTGAGACTTGGGTAAATCAAAGCTAGAATAATTAACCACGAATGTTATTGGTGGCTACATAAAATAGTCTCTAAAAACAATCCATTGCTTTAATTTTGGGGGGTGTTGTTCTAAGATTCTGTTTTCCTCTTTTTTTTTTTTTGGAGAGATTTTTGCTATAGGGCACGTGTGCTCGCCAGAGAGACAGAGACAGAGACAGAAAGCGAGAAATCACCCCCGAGGGAGGATGGCCATGCCACAATCCCTTCTCCTCCATTCTCCTCTCGGGATCTTGGGCACACATGCACATGCACCCGCCGTGAGTTTAAGCCACCAGGTCTGGGACTCGAACCGTGGTCGACTACATGGGAGTCCAGTGACATAGCCATTACGCGAACTGCTGGTCCCAACGTTGTCCTAAGATTCTACACTCATGTTAACAGTAGCAGTTTTCTGGATGTGAGTTCTAGAAAGAGAAATGATGGCTTGCTCTCGTCACTGAGGAAAGGACCAGAGCTTACCCTTGAAAGGAAAAATGGGGTGAGTGTCTGACAGTTGAGGCACCAGCTAAGGGCACAAAGCCATGGAGCAGACACTTCACAGACAAGCAGCATTTTAACCCTACAATTACTTCTACTGCTGGGATGCAGTTTTCCTTCTTCCACAGTCAGGTGTGTTATTGAAATTAGGTCAAGACAAAACACACCGTAACCTGCAAAATGGAGTAATTGTTTTCTTTTCTTTTCTTTCTTTCTTTTTTTTTTTTTTGGAGAGGTTTTTGCTATAGGGCGCGTGCACTTGCCAGACAGTGAGAGACATAGAGGCAGAAAGCTAGAAATAACCCCCCACTGGGGATGGCCACGCCGCAATCCCTTCTCCTCCATTCTCCTCTCGGGATCTTGGGCACGCACGCACACGCGCCCGGCATGAGTTTTAAGCCACTGGGTCCGGGACTCGAACCGTGGTTGACTACATGGGAGTCCAGTGACGTAGCTATTACACTAACTGCTGGTCCCTCGAGTAATTGTTTTCTGATTATCGTTAGTGGTATTTCCCAAGCAATGCAATAAGTCATCTCCATCTGATTTTAGGAAAGAATTCTTTTTATTGTTCATGAAAAAGTGAACCTTACCATCTTGGACCTGGGGTACACCCCTTCTGTTTTAAATACATATATGCTGTTATAATATATATATTTTCTATGCCCTCTACAAGTGCACTGTATGACAAACACAACTTCACAGCTTACAGTTCGTTTCATCAGAAAGCCTCCCAGGGTCACACTTCCCTCTTCAGGATCCTTAAGACTTGAAAGATGAGAATTTCAACAGACCCTTCTCCTGAGTGAGAACGATTTCCCTCTCATACCTGCAAATGCTGAAAGAGCTCTGTGCACCTCCTACAAAGAATATCACACGCCTTTGGGGCCGGCAGATGGCGTGGTGGTTAAGGTGGCTGGAATCCCACATGGCTGACCACGGTTTGAGTCCTGGACATGGCAGCTTGGTCTCTCACTTTCCTGCTGTCTCTCTCTCTCTGTCTCTCTCTCTGGTCAACTTCGAAAAATAAAAGAAAATAAAAATAATGGCAATGAATAAGATAAAATAAAATCATTCTTTAGAGAAAACATAAATGACCCGTGCACTTAAACGCTCCTTAACAAAATGTCACACATGGGGTCCCGGTGCCTCCCACAGCCTTCTCTGTTGTTGGAGTCTCAGGCTGGGACAGAAGGTCCCCAGGAGTCACCTGGGGCTCTAGCATCCTTCAAAAGAAAAGGACCTCTGTCTTCCTTCTCCAAGACACGAACCTGTCAGAACAAAACCTTTACATCCATCCAGGCGGAAGTGAACGTGTCTATCGCCGCAGATGAGGCAGCTAAAGTAGGAGTGTTCTCAAACCAGAGGAGAAAGCCTCCCCTCTGGGTGCTGAGGCTGACAGCAATTTTAACTCAGAGTCCAAAAACAGAACTGATTATAACTGTGCTTTTCTGCCTCCCTCCTGGCGCCCTCCAGGGCTGGGGTTCACTTGTGGGCCCACCCCCACCCCACCCAGGGTGGCCCTGAGACAACCAGGGGGAGACACTGAAGGGTCTCCATTGTCTGAGAGGCATGGCTAGGGCTGGGGGCTCGGGTCTGCCCTCGGGCACCGTCTGAGGACGCTGCACAGCCTCCCTCTGACAAGTGACAGTGGCGATGGCTCTCAGGACAGTAAGACTGGCCCTTGGAGGGAAGAGAGGGAAGAGGAAGAGGAGCCTCTTTTGGTCCTTGCTAGTCACCCTCCAGATTCCTCAGTGACAGAGAAGGCAAGAGAAAGCCAGATCATGAAAACAAAGGAAGCTGTGACGCTTCCCTCGTGAGTCTGGAAAGGCTCTGATGGTCAAACCCTGGATAATGAGGACGGTTTAGGCCAGCCACAGAGGTGCAGCCCTAATGCAACACTCTGTGATGCTGAGGCCACACGGGAGGGTCCTGGGTTCACGTCCCGAGGCTTCCTGTACACACAGGTCTGCATGTGTGCCCCGATGCTGGTTGGCTGAGGCTGAAGGTGGATCACAGCCCGAAGACCCTGTCGGGGGTATTGGGCCCTTCTTTTTTTGTTTTTTGGTTTTCTTTTTTTGAGAAGTTTTTGCTATAGGGCATGTGCGCACACCAGAAAGACAGAGAGAGACAGAGAGACAGAAAGAAAGAAATCACCCCCCCCCCCCGGGGGGATGGCCACACCACAGTCCCTTCTCCTCCATTCTCCTCTCAGGATCTTGGGCACGCACGCACACGCGCCCGGCGTGAATTTAAGCCGAGTCCAGAATTCAAACCGCGGTCGACTTACATGGGAGTCCAGCAACATAGCCATTACGCTAACTGCGGGTCCCATGGTCCCTTCTTTACTCCGTGGAAGAAATAACCTCTGTTAGCCTCTAACCCATGGTTTTAAAATAATAAGTGCCAGAACTAAATTTGAATGCCAAAAATCAGACTCAAAACCCTACGTTTGCAAACACATGACCGACTTTATCGTGTCCAGAACTATTGCTTACCCCCGGAAGCGCACCCTCTAGACCAATGTCTGAGATGAGGTCCGCCTCGGAATGCCGGAGAGCTGCTTTCTGTCCGGGCCCCAAAGCTGTATTCCGTAGGCATCTCTCCTTGCTGCCCCACAGTGAATACCAAGCCTTTTGCTTCTGATCATGTCATTGAGAACTGGTGCTAGGATCCTGGGGCGGGGCACACTGTAAAACTTAATGAAAGCGGGGCCAGCAGTTAGCGTAATGGCTATGTCGCTGGACTCCCCCCAGTAGTCGACCACGGTTCGAGTCCCGGACCTGGTGGCTTAAACTCACGCCGGGTACGTGTGCGTGCATGCGTGCCCAAGATCCCGAGAGGAGATTGGAAGAGAAGGGATTGCGGCGTGGCCATCCCCTCTGGGGGGTGATTTCTCGCTTTCTATCTCTCTGTCTCTCTCTGTCTGTCTGACAAGCACATGTGCCCTATAGCAAAAACCTCTCCAAAAAAAAAAAAAAAAAAAACTTAATGAGAGCTGTTTTCTTAGAGTCAGGTTCTCACATTCCTATCAGTGCGCAAGATCAGTCCTAGGGTCACCATTTTTGAGCACTGTCTCTGTTTCATGTCCTCTTATAAGTGCTTTAGATCTATTTGTTTATGAGAAAACGGAGGCACATGGGACCAGCAGTTAGCATAATGTCTATGTTGCTGGACTCCCATGTAGCCGACCACGGTTTGAGTCCCGGACCCGGTGGCTTAAACACGCCAGGCGCGTATGCGTGTGTGCCCAAGATCCCGAGAGGAGAACGGAGGAGAAGGGATTGTGACGTGGCCATCCCCCCCGGGGGGTGATTTCTCACTTTCTGTCTCTCTGTCTCT
Source organism: Tupaia tana (assembly GCA_026018925.1). Taxonomy (NCBI): domain Eukaryota; kingdom Metazoa; phylum Chordata; class Mammalia; order Scandentia; family Tupaiidae; genus Tupaia; species Tupaia tana. The sequence continues at coordinate 11,781,040 of JAKSZU010000025.1, read as the reverse complement.
CTGTCCGTCTGGCGAGTGTACGCGTCCTATAGCAAAAACCTCTCCAAATAAAAAAAGGAAAGAAAGAAAACGGAGGCACAGAGGGATTCAATGACTTATGCAAGGTCACCAAGAACCTGGATTCTGATGGAGACCCTCTGGTTCTAGAACTCACACTTTTTTTTTTTTTTTTTGAGGTTATTGCCTTAGGACATGTGCACTCACTGGAAAGAGACAGAGAAAGCAGGGAAGTGAGAAATCACCCCTCAGAGGAGGTGATGGCTACACCAACCCCTTCTCTGTTCTCCTCCTGGGATTTGGGGAATGCACACACACATGCCTGGTGTCATTTTCAAGCCACCAGGTCTGGGATTCAAACCGCAGTTGGCCATGTGGAAGTCCAAGACCTTAACCACCATGCTGCCTGCTGGTCCCCACACTCTGAATCAACACAGGTGCATTGGCTCTCCTGGCCAGCGGAGCTCCAGATGCAGGATGGGTAGAAAAAGGACTTTAGCCTGCACCAAATGAAAGCAAACAGCAAGCCCCAACACCTTCCAGAAGCTCAGAGCTGACCACCAATATGGTGAAATGTCTTACATCAAGGAGTGCTCTGGCCGTGGAAATGCCAAGGTGTTCGCACACTCTGGGAAGCTGGGTGGGGTATCCCTGCCATGTATGGCGAGTTATAGAGAGCCTCAGAAGAAACAGCGGGGGACCAGCAGTTAGCGTAATGGCTATGTCACTGGACTCCCATGTAGTCGACCGCGGTTTGCGTCCTGGACCCGGTGGCTTGAAACTCACGCCGGGCGTGTGCATACGTACCCAGGATCCCAAGAGGAGAATGGAGGAGAAGGGATTGTGGCATGGCCATCCCCCCTGGGAAGGGGGTGATTTCTCGCTTTCTGTCTCTCTCTGTCTCTCTCTGTCTGTCTGGCGAGCGCATGTGCCCTGTAGCAAAAACCTCTCCAAAAATAAAAAGAAAGAAACAGTGGGAACTTTCAGATTTTGAGCTGCCTCACTCCAGGATCCAGCCTCCACCTTTAGATTCTTAGCTGGGAGGCCACTGTGAATTTCAGATAGGACCACCTTTAATCACAAGGCATTCATTGTACCCTTCCCCGGCCTTATCCAAATCTGAGACCTCCACAAGCTTGAAGACTGAGCCAAGTACCTCTGTCCTCACTCTTCCTCCACTAGAAGTCCCACTTCGATGACACCTCCCATTCTTTCTGTAGGACATTAATTGTTGAAATAGATTTATATGCAAGAGAGAGACTTCCAGCACATTGCACGAGAAGCCAATAGATCTCAGGAATCATATAAAAGACTTCTCCTGGGGCCAACAGGTGGCATGATGATTAAGATACTGGATTTCCACCTAACTGAATGCAGTTCAAGTCCCAGACCCAGAGGCTTGCTTCCTCACTTTCTCCCCCACCCCTCTGTCTCTCTCTAGTGAGTGCACATGCCCTATAGCAAAATTTTAAGAAATAATAATAAATAAAATGCAGTAAATAATTCTAAAAACAAATCATAGAAGTCTTCTCCCCCAAATAGAGGCTGAAATACTATTTCTTACCACTTCCACCTTTACCACATTGGGTCAGCCTGGCATCTCCTTTCACCTAACAATGACAATGACCTCATTATTTATTCCCAGTGGACAATTTAGAAAAGGGATACCCTCTTCATCAAGTCCTTTGATACTCTCTGCCAGAAGATGTCTATAGCTATACCATCTGCAACAACCCCAAGAAGAAAGGCAACCCCTGGAGTTATGCAATGTACAACCTTAAAGGACAGCCCTGTGTGAGGGGTTCCCTGACCCTTCCATGGAAAACAGTCACACCCGGACCCCTGGCGGTACTCCCACCTCCCTTCCCCCACAGTTATCTCACTGGTCCTTATCACCATCTAAGATAGCACTTAGCTGTGTAGTTATCATTTAACTGTCTCTTCACTCGGCCCAGAATAAAAGAAGCCAAGGGTTTTGTTATAACCCATCAGCTACTACAGTGCCTGTCATATAGAAGGCAATTTATGAGGACCAGCAGGTGGCGTGGTGGTTAAGGAGCTGGACTCTTACTCGGCCTACCACAGTTCAAGTCCTGAACCTGGAGGCTTGCTTTCTCACTTTCCTTCTCTCTCTCTGTCTGTGTGTCTCTCTGGTCAAATTAAAACAAATGAATGAATAAATAAAATGAAATAAACAACTCTTTAAAAATAAGAAGGCAATGGGGACCAGCTGGTGGTGTGGTGGTTAAGGGGCCAGACACTCTCACATGGTCGACCACGGTTCGAGTTCCAAACCTGGTGACTTGCTTTCTCACTTTCCCTCTTTCTCTGTGTGTGCGTCTCTCTCTGGTCAAATTTTTTCAAATACATGAATGAATAAATAAAATTAAATTAAAAATTTCTTAAAAAATAAATAAGAAGGCAATTAAATGTTTGTTTAAGGGATGAGTAAAAGAACAAATGACTGAATGTCCTCAGGAATGTGGAGAGCAAAATTGGATTCAGCTGGGCGGCATGAGAACTACGCAGATCTAGAGCAGAGATCAGGAACAATGTCTGAGTTCTGCCCGAGCACCGTGGTCGTAAGGTAGAGAGCGCAGAAGGGGAGGATCTGGTACCGCACAAGTGAATGAGCAAATCCAAAATAAGGAAGCAAGATGGGGCGCTTAAAAATGGCTCTGTCAGGACCAGCAGTTGGCATAATGGCTACATCGCTGGACTTCCATGTAGTCAACTGCAGTTTGAGTCCCAGACCTGGTGGCTTAAAATCATACCAGGTGCTTATGCATGTGTGCCCAAGATCCTGAGAGGAGAATGGAAGAGAAGGGATTGTGGTGTGGCCATTCCCCCTGGAGGGTGATTTCTCGCTTTCTGTCTCTCTTTCTCTCTCTGTCTTTCTAGCGAGCGCATGCGCCCTTATAGCAAAAACCTCTTTTAAAAAAAAAAGTAAAAAAGGTTTTCTGGGGCCAGATGATGACACAGCAGTAACACAAGTGGATTCAGTGAAAAAAGTCAAGGGTTCGTATCCTGGGTCCTTCCTGAGCACACGAGGAGTTTGGGGTGAGGGAGTCCCAGAATCTCCAGCTAGCTGAGACTAGGGGTGGATCATGAGGTGAAGACTCTCTTGGGGAATATCTTTCTCTCTGTTTTTCTCTCTCAAGAAATCGAAGGGAAAGAAATAGAAAAAAAAAAAAGAAGGAAGGAAGGAAGAGTGGGACCTGTATCCTGTTAGTTAGGGGAGCCAGGTCCCACATGGTCAATCATAGTTCAAATCTTTTTTCTTTTTGGAGGTTTTTGCGATAGGGTGCGTGCACTCGCCAGACAGACAGAGAGAGACAGAGAGATAGAAAGCGAGAAATCACCCCCCAGAGGGGATGGTCACGCCACAATCCCTTCTCCTCCATCCTCCTCTCGGGATCTTGAGCATGCATGCACATGCGCCCGGAGTGAGTTTTAAGCCACCGGGTCCGGGACGTGAACCGCAGTTGACCTACGTGGGAGTCCAGTGACATAGCCATTACGCTAACTGCTGGTCCCCATAGTTCAAATCTTGGCCCCAGGGCCAGCTAGTGACGTGGTGGTTAACGCAGCTGGATCCCACGTGGCTGATTGTGTGGTTCAAGTGGCAGACCTGGCAGCTCTAAAACCACACCAAGTGCCTGTGTGTGTGTTTGTGTGTGTGTGTGTGTGTGTGTGTGTGTGTCTCCAAAACCTTGAGAGGAGAATGGAGGGATTGCAACTTGGCCATCCCCCCTGGGACTTATTTCTCATGTCCCTTCTCTAGCAAGCACACATACTCTTTAGAAAATTTAATAGGAAAAAAAAAATCTTGAACCTCTCAGCTTGAAAAACACACCAGGCACATCTGTGTGTACCCAGATCCCAGCAGGACAGAGGAATGAAGAAGGGTCTGCAGTGTGACCACACCCCACTGCGGGGTGCTCTCTCTCTCTCTCTGTGTCTCTTTGGTAAACACACATGTCTTTGGCAAGGAAGGAAGGAAGGAAGGAAGGAAGGAAGGAAGGAAGGGAGGGAGGAAGAGGGTTTTCCTTCTCATCTTAAACCTTAAAAAGGTTAGATCCTTGGTTACGTGTTTTCCATGGAACATAGACATTTTGTAAAGTACTTACTCGGTGCTTAGTGACATGTAACTGTTTCTGTTTGATGTCCCTCTGCAGGAAAAAGATGTGAACTCTCCCAAGGTCATGACTAATGTAATTTGGAGAATAAAAATGTCTCATCCATTTCTGAGGCACATTCATTTTGGTCTTAAATAATTAAAAAGCTTAACACCAGAATTCCTTTTACTGCCTCTGAATACACCCATATCATTAGCCAGGACTGTGAACAATAGAAATTCCTTAAATAGCATTAACCATTTGTATTGTAAAACTATCAGTACTGGGGCCAGTAGGTGGCATGGTGATTAAGGTGCTGGATTCCCACATAGCAAACTACAGTTTGAATCCCGGACCCAGCAGCTTGCTTTCTCTCTCTCTCTCTCTCTGTCTCTGTCTCTGTCTCTGTCTCTCTCTAGTAAGCATACATGCCTTACAGCAAATTAAAAAATAATAATAATTGGGGCCAACAGGTGGCGTGGTGGTTAAGGGTGCTGGATTCCCACATGATCGATCATGGTTTGAGTCTCGGACGTGTCTTTCTCACTTTCCCTTTCTCTCTGTCTCTGTCTGGTCAAATTAATAATAATAATAAATGCAAATAAATAAATAATTATTTAAAAATAATGATAAATAAAATAAAATAAATAATTCTTTAATCATTAAAAAAAAAATCCACTTGATCAGAACTGTGTGATTTTCTACCCACGCATTTAACTTAATGATATTTTCTCTACTTACTTATGCATTTCATGATCTGTTTTCGTGTCTTCAGAAACACAATAAACTACAAGCGACATGAAAGATTCATACACTTTTCAGTGTATGTTTCAGTTTTCCTCTTTAATGGGTCTTTCTATAGGCTTCTCACATTCAGTCGAAGACAACGAAACGTTTCCTGTCTCTTACCAAAGGGACTTAACTCCCAGCCATCTTTGAAAGCGTGGCTATTAATGGTCAGGAAAGGTAGCAGTAGAAGAAAAGATAAGTACCAATACTTTGAAAAAGTATGGCTTCCCTTAGGCCATCAGGTGGCATGGAGGTTAAGGCACTGGGTCCCACATGGCCTACTGAGTGGTTCGAGTCCCAGGCCCGGTGGCTTAAAAATCGCACTGTGCATGTGTGAGTACAAGCCCAAAATTCTGAGAGGAGAATGAGGAAGAAAGGGTAGCAGTGTGATCGTCCCCCCGGGGAGTGATTTCTCTCTCTCTCTCTCTCTATCTATCTATCTCTGTCTGGCAAGCAAATGTGCTCCGTAGCATAACCAACAAAAATTTGTAAAAAGAAGAAAAAAAAAGATGGCTTCCCTCCAGCCATAGCTGCTTGGAAGTGCCATCTCTCTCTCTCTCCGTTCTCTACTTCCTTCCTTCCCACCACCCTCGTTTCCTCCACGTGGATGTTTTGGGTCAATTCTAGTTGTGTTTGTGACTTGTGTTAAAGCTCACAGCATTCTGTTTTAACAGGTATAATTTTTAAGGATACAAAGCACACTTTTTTCCCCATCCACTCCCTTTAAGACTTAGGGACAGTCACTTGGAAACATACTACTCAAAACGTGGCCCCGTCACCGTCACCGTGAGCTTCCAGGACATGCAGACTCTCAGGCTCCTCCCCAGAGCGACCCAATTTAAAGATGCATTTGAACAAAATCCCCAGGTGACTTTGTTTTCCCTTTGGCACATTTAGGTTTAAAAATCACAGGCTGACGCCAAACTGAGGGCAGTAATAGAAGTCAGGTGTGAAAGTTGAGACAAGAATGGATGGCGATTCACACGATGACTTTGATCTGCTGCGAATGCGGTCTGAGAGGAGTTCCGTTCCTATGACTGGGGTCTTAAGCAAATTGGTCAATGAGCAAAGATCTTTTTTTTTTTTTTTGGAGAGCTTTTTGCTATAGGGCGCGTGCGCTTGCCAGACAGACAGAGACAGACATAGAGACAGAAAGCGAGAAATCACCCCCCAGGGGGGATGGTCACGCCGCAATCCCTTCTCCTCCATTCTCCTCTCGGGATCTTGGGCACGCACGCACACGCGCCGGCGTGAGTTTTAAGTCACCGGGTCCGGGATGCGAACCGCGGTCGACTATGTGGGAGTCCAGCAACATAGCCATTACGCTAACTGCAAGGATCTTACAGGCAGATGTCTTGTGGTGTGTCACAGTGCCATAGGGTATGTGTTTTCCAATAGCGATCGTGTGACACCACGCTAGACTAACTCAATCTAGCCACACGAAAGTGTACGTGAGCTAAGCATCAGGTAGTGTGACAAGACACACCACACCACGATAATATAAATCTGGCACCATCGTTTTTATTTTTTCTAAAGACTGCTATGGGTGCACAATAAATACAAATCTATAAATAAAATATTTAGTCTCATGTGGCTGCGAATGCTTTGTGTAGTGAATAATAACCAGCTGTGGGAAAGAGACAAAGACGGAAAACGAGGACTCCCCACATGGGAGACCTGGTCTTGAGTCCGAGTGGGCATCAAACAGGTAGGTCGATAAGTGAGAAGCGGCTGTATTTCTCCTTCCTTATCTGCTTTTCAAACCTTTCCCAAGTAAATACGAATATACAGGCGGGAACAGAAATCATCTCAAGAAAACATTTATAGGGCCAGCCCTCTAGTCTAGTGGTTCCGGGAACAGGATCCCACATGGTCAACCGTGGTTCGGATCTCAGCCCTAGTTGCTTCTACATGCAAGCTCCAAATCCCCACAGAATGGAAAGAGGAAGGAGGGTGAATCGCGGCATGACTGCACCCCACTGGAGGGTGCCTTCTCCCTCTCTGTCTCTCTGGTAAGCACATAAGACCTTTGGCAATTGGGACCAGCAGTTAGTGTAATGGCTATGTCGCTGGACTCCCACGTAGTCGACCGCGGTTCACGTCCTGGACCCGGTGGCTTAAACTCACGCCGGGCGCGTGTGCGTGCGTGCCCAAGATTCCAAGAGGAGAATGGAGGAGAAGGGATTGTGGCGTGGCCATCCCCCCTGGGGGGTGATTTCTCACTTTCTCTCTCTCTGTCTTTCTCCTATCTGTCTGGTGAGTGCACATGCCCTATGGCAAAAACCTCTCTAAAAAAAAAAAAATAGAAAAAGAAAAAGAAAGAAAAGACCTTTGGCAATTAAAAAAAAAAGAAAACATTTAATGCCTTGCTTTTAAATATATATATTTATTCTATTATATATTATATTTAATATATATAATATATGTGACATATAGTATGTTTTATATGAATATATATTTATTTATTATGTATACTATGTATGTGTGTGTGTGTATATATATGTATATGTATATGTACATGTATACACACACACACCATAAGTGGAGGACAGGGAATAAAGGTGAAAACACTAGTAAATGCCTGAGTGGTATACTTATGTCAAGCTCTCCCACTTGCTGGGGTCACAAAGGTCCAAACTGACCTCCCAGGAAAAGCCCCTCACCACTTTCAGAAGACGTGTGTCCCACTGAAAGCGTTTTGTTTATTCATTTGTTTCTTCCATTAGAGAGACAAAGAAATAAGGAGAGAGACAAAGACAGAAAGAGACAGAGGTAACCCCAATTAGGACCTCGTGTCACAGCCCCCCTCTTAGTCAGTGCAGGTCAGGGTACACGGGCTGACAAGCTCAGGGAGGCCCTGGACAGGAGTCTGGGGCCTTTTCCTCAGGGCTGGGCCATGGCCGACCCCACACCACGGTTTTAAACTCAGAGACTCAAGTTCTTATCGCGTGGCTACACTTTTAGGCTAAGTAGAACACTTTGATCTGGAAGGTAAATGCTTTGGTGTGGCAGCGAGCCAACCCTGCTTGCCTGGGAATGGCTGACTTGGCCGAATGCAGAATTTTCTTTTCTTAAACATTTTTGTAGTATATTTCATTTATCGAAATTTACATGTAAGGACCAGTAGATGGCATAGTGGTTAGGTCGCCGGGCTCCCACGTAGTCGACCGTGGTTTGAGTCCTGGACCCAGCAGCTTCAAAATCATACCAGGTACGTGTGTGTCCGTGCCCAAAATCCCGAGAGAAGAAGGGAGGAGCGGCACAGCCATCCCCCCAGAGGGTGATTTCTTGCTTTCTGTCTCTGTCTCTCTCTGTCTCTGGTGAGCACGTGCACCCTATAGCAAAAATTTCTTTTAAAAAATTACATTTAACCACTGTATGTCTCCACAGTGTAAAACATGCTTTTTTCTTCAGCATGAATACAACACATATTAACCAAGTTGAAGATATTACCATATACATTATCATCAACAGTTAAATTTTCATTTTTGTGGCTATTAAATGTGTTGTTTGGGGAACCGGCAGGTGGTATAGTGGTTAAAGGTGCTGGATTCCCACATGGCCGATTGCAGTTTGAGTCCTGGACCTGGCAGCTTGCTTTCTCACTTTCTGTCTCTCACTCTGTCCCACTCTGGTCAAATTATAAATAAATAAATAATAAATAAATAGTAAGTTAAATAAAATAATTTTTAAAAATGTGTTTGTTTCTTCCCTGATCCCTTCTCTCCAACCCCCATTATCCACCCCATCACCCTCCATGCTGCTTCTGGTATATGCAGTTGGCCTCCCTCCTATTATACCTTCTAGGCCTTCAGTTTCTGCTATAGAGTGCAGATATCAGGTATGTCTTGAGTGGGGACATACAATGCCTGTCTTTCATAGTCTGGCTTGCTTCTCTTAGCGTTAAATCTTCCATATTCATCCACTTTGTATCAAATGTCAGCGCCTCCTATTTTTTTTTTTTTTTTTTTCCCTTTGGAGAGGTTTTTGCTATAGGGCGTGTGCGCTTGCCAGACAGACAGAGAGAGACAGAGAGACAGAAAGTGACAAATCACCCCTCCAGGGGGGATGACCACATTGCAATCCCTTCTCCTCCATTCTCTTCTCAGGATCTTGGGCATGCATGCACACACGCCCGGCCTGAGTTTTAAGCCACCAAGTCTAAGACTCGAAGCTCAGTTGACTACACGGGAGTCCAGCTACATAGACATTAGGCCAACTGCTGGTCCCCAGCAGCTCCTTTTTTATGGCTGAGTAATATTCCATAGAGTGCATGTCCCATAGTTTTGAATGCCCTCATCTGTTCTTGACATTTGGGTTGATCCCATGTCCTAGAAATGATGAATAATGCTGCAATAAACATGGATATGCATGTGTGTTTCCGACTGAGTGTTTTCCTATGCTTCAGGTAGATGCCTAAGAGTGGAATTACAGGGTCATATGGTGGTTCTATGTGCAGGTTTCTGAGGCACCTCCGTATTGTTCTCCACAGCGGTTGTACGAACCAGAATTTTCTATTTCAAAATTGAGATCTGGCCCAGCCACAGTGGGTGCAGCAGTAGTGCAAATTCCGCGATGCCGGAAGCCAAATGGAAGATCAGGGTTCAGTCCCCAGGTCAGCCCACAATCCTGGCTGGTTTGGAAGGCTGGGGAGAATTGTAACCTGAGACCCTGTTGAGAGTGTCTATCTTTCTCTCTCACTCTCTCTCTGTCTCTCTCATGAAGTAGAAATAAACTTTAAAAATAAAATCAGAGTCTCAGGGTAACTGGGATGGTGGGTCATCTCATTCTAACATCATTTCTTTCTTTCTTTTTTTTTTTTTTTTGAGAGGTTTTTGCTATAGGGCGCATGCGCTCGCCAGACAGACAGAGACAGACAGAGAGATAGAAAGCAAGAAATCAACCCCAGGGGCGATGGCCACGCCGCAATCCCTTCTCCTCCTTTCTCCTCTCGGGATCTTGGGCACGCACGCACACGTGCCCGGCGTAAGTTTTAAGCCACCGGGTCCGGGACACAAACTGCAGTTGACTACGTGGGAGTCCAGCGACATAGCCATTACGCTAACTGCTGGTCCCTCTAACATCATTTCTGAAACCCAATTGACCTAATGAAATCAGCACACAAACACTGACTCGTTAGAAGCAACCGACTTTGTAATCATGTACAGCCACTGCCAGCTAACCCTCCGAGAACCTTTGCTTGCAAAGCACAGAATCGAACAGATCATCCGAGCACGTTTCTTGAAGGGCGGAGCTCTGGTTTCAGCCTCTATAGATGTGTTCAGTTTCCACTAAGCAATTCACTAACTGCATTGATTTTTATGGCGAGGCTGAAGGTATTATTGAGAAAATATCCAGAAGACACAGGAACGGGAGAGCTGGGAGCTGAAGAGGACAGGGAGGGAGAGTTCTGCTCCCGAAGCTCAGTCCTGGGAACACCTCTGCCTGAGGGCCCTCGAGAGCCTCCACGGGTACAAGTTCTTGCTCAAGGTCCAACCAGCTGTCAGAGCAGATGGCTGGGGATTTGTTTACTGTGGTCCTGAGTATCACCCCGTAGCTCTAAGGCACTGGGAACAATTTGACAAATTTGATTAACTGAGAACAATGTGACGCTTGCTTGCAAAGCTGGGTCTGCACTTTCAGAGTTCCTTATGTTCTTTTCATGGTCTCTGGGTACAAGATAATATTAGCTACCACCTCAGCCCAATGAAACCATCAGAGAAGACAAAGAGTGTCACCCTCCGTCGCCCCTTTTGTCTTACAGCGGAGCCAGCTGTGCTGTCAGGGACGCTCAGAGCATACCTAGCCCTGCCTGCAAGACACCGAAACGTGCGTTCACAGTGAGTGGCCCTCGATGGCTTCTGTCTCCATTCGAAGCGTGTTGGCTTTGGAAAATGGACGGTAAGCAGTCCGTCTGCTGAGATCGGATTCTACCCCCCTGGCTTGCTTCTGCTCTTCTTCTTCTTCTTTTTCTTTTTTGGAGAGGTTTTTTGCTATAGGGCGCGTGCACTCAACAGAAAGACAGAGACAGAGAGACAGAAAGCGAGAAATCACCCCCCGGGGGATGGCCACGCCGCAATCCCTTCTCCTCCATTCTCCTCTCGGGATCTTGGGCACGCACGCACACGCGCCCGGCGTGAGTTTAAGCCACCGGGTCCGGGACTTGAACCACGGTTGACTACGTGGGAGTCCAGCGACATAGCCATTACGCTAACTGCTGGTCCCTGCTTCTGCTCTTCTAACTTCCAGCAGTTTCCTTGGTGAACATGCCATGGATGGCTTGCAAAGCACTTTGTGCCGTGAGATGGTGTATGTGTCCCTGGGTCTGTGAGAGGCCACCGCTGCTGGCGGGGGAGACAATGGCCGCTCTGGGAAGTTAGTCTCGGAATTCCAGAGGGAGCGGCCATCGCTATGAATAGCCTGGCATTCGCGGGGAAGGCTCTCAGAGGAGCCTCCTGCTGTGCCCTCCAGCTCTCTACTGGATGGGGGAGACCAGCCCAGGGCCCCGAGAGGTTGGGAAGGGCTCAAGGAGGAGGCCCATTAGGAGACAGGCTTTCTTGTGTCCAGATTCCACTTGGGTGACCCTGGAGAGAGACACTGCGGGCTCTTTTCTGGGGCCACAATGCTCCATTTACAAGCTGCAATTAGTCGCAAACAAAATTTGTGCATCCACCACTAACTGTCAGCTCAAGAGGTTGAAAGTTCAGTCCTGGGGAGGTCAGGATGCCTTCCAAGGGACGGATGGCTTCGCTACAGCCCTCCCTGCTCTACTATGAAGGGGACCCTCTCTGGGGGAGAAAGCTGCATTCCAGATTAGGATGCCTGCAACGCTGCATGGTCCGGGGCTCGAGGTTCCGAGACCAGGCCCAGCAGGCAGGCCTACCTGTTCCACAGCGGGGCGCGAACTTGGTTCATCGTCAGTACAGCCATCTGAGGACATGAAGGCAAAAAATGCCGGTGATTGCCAGGGCTCAGCTGATGTTGGAAGGTTCAGCTGGTTTTTCTTGCAGATTCCAAGAGGGCTACAAAAGCCAGAAGGGCCCAGAAGAATGAGCTGTGCTTTGCCAACTCAAAACGTGTACACAGTTCTTCTGAGAGTACAACAAAGGCTCTATTTTGCCTTGACACACCAGAGCCAGAAACAGGAAAAGGCCCCAATTAACTCGCCGCAGCCCAGTGCGGAGTACGTCAATAATGGGAGGGTTATTTCGAAGCTGTCACACATGCACCATGGCCACCGCCTGAGTGCCTCTTTCAGAGCGGGGACATTCTTTGGTAATCCAGATCCAGTTTTTGTCTTTGAGATGCTGCGTTTTAATTTTCCATTGTCAAAAGATGACGCGGACTCTCTCCGGCAACAAAGCAAACAGTTACATTTACAATGAGCAAGCCATTCCGGGTCTCCCCGGTTTTACTCAGGACACCCAAACACCAACATTGGGCCTAGCCCAATGGAAGGCTGATGGTTTTGAAAGCTCCCAGCAAACTCACTAGAAGACAGAACGCAGCCCTGGGCAGTGTCCACCTAAAAGGGTAAACTGAGTCAACGTATGTGAAGGAAAAAAAAGTCTGTTTGACCCATGTGCTCACTGGAGTTGGGGGAAGGCAGGAGACAGAGAAAGAGAAAGCCCCCCCCCCGCCCCCCGCATTAGGGCTTGGTCACACCACAATCACTTCTCTTCCATTTCTCCGTTGCACTGGCCCTGGAATGTTTTTCAAGCCACTAGGGCCAAGATTTGAACCAGAGTTGGCCATGTGGACTCCGGCTTCCAGGGCCCAGACTTTAACCACTGCACTACCCACCCAGACCATTCCAGGGTACAAGTTTGAGGCGTGAACCTGACGTGCAGCCCAGATGAGATTTTCCGGTGGCTCCAAACAGGCACACCGAGGTCTCACAGTCCTCAAGCAGGTTTCTGAGGCCAAAACCACACGTGGGAGTGGAAGAGAGGGAGGAGGTTATACCAGGTGTTCTGGGACAATGACCTTTGGCTGCATGATCAGGAACAAGGCTTGGACAGGCATTCCCCAGGCAGTTGTCCCTGGAGAAGCTGTCTCTGTGTCCATCACAGTGGTCTTGGGGCAAGGTCATGGTCTGGCAGGGTCCTCTGAATAACAGCTCTTGCTGTAAGGCTCTTCCATGCCCTCCCCAGCTCGCTGGAGTCAAGGTTTGATGCCAGTTGACACAAGTGACGCCATTTTGATTCTGACAACTTTCACAGTCAGAGGAGTCTGGGTTGGCTGCTCCATTCTTGGCAACCTTGCCGGACCCACACGGCATGGAGGCAAGGGGCTTATGTCCCCACATTCTCTTCCAGGCTCCATTCTGCTCAAACCCAGATTCTGGGTGACCCAACTCAACACTCAGAGACCCTCCCCCACCCGCGGATCATTTCCTTCCGTCCCTCCTCCCTCACCTTGGAATTACGAAAAGCCACGTGATAACGTAATGGCTTTCACACAATGGGAACTGCTTGACTCTCTTTCCCGGATGGTGCTTTGGGAAACAACCCTCCCCCTTTTTGTCTTTCCTTCGCTCCCTCCCCCACCACACCCTGCAACCTGCACCGAGAATCAGCCTTTGAGAGCACACAAGCAACTATTCCTTGGTGGTCAGGGACGGGGGGCCAGACAGCGAGGCCTGATGGTGAATTAATGAGAAACCTCCTGTCACCTGGTGGGTAATTTTTTTTTTCTAATTAAGTTAATTGAATTTTTTTTTATTATAAAAGGAGAGCATGTTCATTATTAAACATTTGTAAAAAAATACAGAAAAGTAGGAAGTTGGAGGAAAACAAGAATAAAGCCTACAGGTGGGTAATTATAGTCTCAGAATTATTAGTCATCTTGACTGGGCACTGGGTACACCATAAATTACATTTTTAGAGTCAACGCCAGTCCTGCTTTCTAGCTCAACTGCTGTGTCCTCAACTCAGCATGGTTATTTATCATCATTCCCTTGGAAGGGGAAGAATCCTTTCTGCTGGAATTTTAGACCCACTTATATTTTAAGGCAAGGGGCCAGCAGGTGGTATGACGGTTAAGCCACTAGATTCTCACGTAGTCGACCACAGTTTAAGTCCCAGACCAAGAGGCTTGAAAATCATGCCAGGCACGTGTGCATGTGAGCCCAAAATCCCAAGAAGAGAATGGAGGAGGAGGGACTGCAGCGTGGCCATCCCCCCAGGAGATGATTTCTCACTTTCCCTCTCTCTGTGTCTCTCTGGCAAGCACATGTGTCCTATGGCAAAAATCTTTCTAAAAATGAAATAAAATGCCCCTATAGACCGAAAAGGGTTTAGTTTTTAATTTTTTTTTTTTAAGGTTTTGCCATAGGGTGCATGTGCTCACCAGAGAGAGACAGAAAGAGAAAAGTGAAAGTGAGACATCACCCCTCACCCTGGGGCAGATAGCCATGCTGCAATCCCTTCTCCTCCATTCTCCTCTCCGGATTTTGGACACATACACATGCCCAGCATGATTTTCAAGTCACTAGGTCTGGGAGTTGAACTGTGGTCAGCCATACGGGAGGCCAGCACCTTAACCACCATGCCACTTTCTGGCCCCAGGATTGAGTTCTTTTTAGCTGATATAGTATCATTAAAATATTTTGAGGCACGGTGTGGTGGTTAGGGCTGCTGGACTCCCACATGGCCGACTGCAGTTCGAGGGCTCTTGGATTTAGAATTCAGAGAAGGACCTCTGAAAAAGTGACATTCGTATAAAACCGAAATGACAAGAAGGTCACAGTCGTGCAGCTACCTGGAGAGGAGAATTCCAGGCCCAGGGAGCAACCAATGCAAAGGTCTGAATCCAGGAATGAGTTTAGCATCGTCTAGGAAGAGAGAAGTTCAGAGTGACTGGAGGAAATAAAGGAGGAGAGTTGGGGCCAACAGGTGGAGTGGTGGTTAAGGGTGCTGGACTCCCACATGGCTGACCGTGGTTCAAGTCCTGGACCTGGCAGCTTGCCGTCTCACTTTCTTCTCTCTCTCTCTCTCTTTCTCTCTCTCTTTCTCTTTCTCTCTCTCATCAAATTTAAATAAATAAATAAAGTTAAATAAAATCTAAAAAAAGAAAGAAGGAGAGTAAGACGAGATAAAGTTAAAGGAAGACAGCAGCCAAGTTCACGTAGGACCTTGTTAACCATGACAAACCTAGATCTGCTTTTGAGAGCAATGGAATGCTAGCGAAGGGTTTTGTTTTGTTTTGTTTTATTTTAGGGGAGATTTTTTTTTTTTTTTTTTTTTGCTATAGGGCATGTGTGCTCTCCAAAAAAAGAGAGAGTGACAGAGAGACAGAAAGTGAGAAATCACCCTCCAGGGGGGATGGCCACCCCGCAATCCCTTCTCCTCCATTCTCCTCTCGGGATCTTGAGCATGCACGCACACATGCCTGGTATGAGTTTAAGCCACCTTGTTCGGGACTCAAACCATGGTCGACTATATGGGAGTCCAGTGACGTATAGTGGACCATTACGCCATCCATTGGTCCCTTGTTTTGTTTTTAAGTTTATTTATTTTTAGAGAGAGAGAGACCACACCCAGATGTATAGTAGACCATTATGCCATCCATTGGTCCCTTGTTTTGTTTTTAAGTTTATTTACTTTTAGAGAGAGAGACCACACCCAGTCTTCATCCAGCCCCAGATCATAGGCATGCGGGTGCCTGGCATACTCAGAAAGGTCTCTGGATTTGAACTGGGAACCTTCCCATGCAGGATTCCCTCGGACAGAGCAGTGTTGTACCATTAAGCCCACATTGAAGGGCTTTAAGGAGAAGAATGTCTCAATTTGATTTGTATTTTCGGAAAATCTCACTGGCTCCTACAGGGAGAGGTGCAGGAGAACGAGCCTCAATGAAAGATGGTGGAGTAGGGTGGTTCTGGCTATCAGAGAAGAGGACATGCCCAAGCTATGTTTTAGACATAGCTAGAATCAATAGGATTTGCTCCTGGGATTAAGGTTGGGGGTTGGAGGGGGGTGGTGAAGGAGAGAGGAATCGAGACCGACCCCTAGCTCTCAGCTTGAATAAATGGGGTATGGCAGGTGTTTTCCCTTCCTGAGATAGACATGATTGTGGAAGGCAGGACTGGGGGCAGGAAATCAAAATGGAAAGGCCAGTAGACTGACTCTGTTCTGCTGTCTTCCTCTGCTCCCTGCACTGGTTATCTATGGATGTGTAGCAAATTATCCCAGAGCCCAGCAGCTTGAAGCACGCATTTATTTTCTTTGGCATCTATAGGTCAGGAATCTACAAGCGACTTAGCAGGGGTGGTCCCAGCTCAGGATTCTCATGAGGTTGAAGTTAAGATGCACCTGAAGGACAATGTGCTAAGTGAAAGCAATCAGCCACAAAAAAAGAAAAATTCTGTACAATCCCACTAATACGAGGTACCTGGAAGAGTCAAAATCATAGAGACAGAAAGTAGAACAGTGATTGCCGGTAGGTTAGGGAAGGGGGCAGTGGGGACTCGCTGTTCAACATATGCAGTTTCACAAGATGAGTTCCGGAGACTATGGCAAGTGGTGTTTGCACAACATTATCAGGTAGTAGATAGGCCCCACACACATGAAGTTAACATATAGGCCCACAAAACAAAGTAGCCAAGTTTTCATTAGAAATCATTCACTAGGGGTGCAGCAGATGGCACAGTGGTTAAGGCCTGGACTCCCACATGGTCAACCACAGTTCGAGTCCTGGATCTGATGACTTGGAACTCACACCAGGCACTTGTGTATGTCTGCCCAAAATCCCAGGAAGAGGATGGAGGAGAAGAGAGTGAAGCATAGCCATCTCCCCAGGGGTGTGATTTCTCATTTTCCCACTCACTGTCTCTCTCTGTCTCTCCGGTAAGTGCATTCACCATATGGCAAGAACTTAATAAAAAAAATCACCAAAAACTGCCTGTTCACAGCTTACTTACACAAAAAACTACTTACACAGCTTACAGTGGTAAGTAACTTAGTTACATTCTATAACACCAGGGCGATGGTCTTTGTGACTCAAAGGCACCAGACAAAAAATACAAATCCTCAAGGTCAGCCCTACAAAAACCTTAACAATCATGTACTTCAATTATCTGTTAAAAAAAAAAAAAAAAAAAAGATACTGACTTCACAGACAATTTCTTTTCTTTCTTTCTTTTTTTTTTTTTTTTTTTTTTTTTTTGAGAGGTTTTCACTATAGAAAACGTGTGCTCACCAGACAGACAGAGAGAGACAGAGGGACAGAAAGTGAGAAATCACCCCCAGGGGGATGGCCACGCCGCAATCCCTTCTCCTCCATTCTCTCTCGAGATCTTGGGCACGCACACGTGCCTGGCGTGAGTTTTAAGCCACCGGGTCCGGGACGCGAACTGTGGTCGACTACGTGGGAGTCCAGCGACATAGCCATTACGCTAACTGCTGGTTCCCACAGACAATTTCTGACCCATTTTTTAAACCTAAAGCCATCCCTTGCTCAGACTACTAAATAAAATACCCTGAAGTGAGCCCCAAGTTGACATCCCATTTGAGACCCCACCCTATGCATAAGTTCTCTTCTTCCTTCCCTTTCTTCCTTTTTTCCCACAAGAATTATTTTTTTACTTAATTCCATTTGTTATTGTTATTTATTTATTTTAATTTTACCAGACAGTGGCAGAGAGAGAAAAAGAGAGAGAGAAAAGTAAAGTGAGAAAGTAAGCTTCCAAGTCCAGGACTTGAACCGCAGTCAGCCATATGGGAATCCAGCGCCTTTAACCACCACGCTACCTGCCGCCCCTCCCCCTTCCTTAATAAACTCTGCTTTACTACGCCTTCATTTGTCCACATCTCTAATTCTTCATGAACATAAAGCAAAAACCTGGTCATCTCGTGGATCTAAATCCAACCCATGTCCGCAGTGCATGGCACCTCACTACTGCACTGCTGGTCACCCGCTCTCGCGATCTGAGTGCAGGTAGCAGGCCAAGCCCCCATAGCAAGCTCCGCCCACCAGGCCTGAACCCTGGTCCTCACTGCTCAGCCTCATAAGCCGCCGACGAAAATGCAGGGCCTGCAAAAGGAGGGGTGGTCGTGCGTGCAGGGCATTGATGCCTATAAAAGGTAACCAGGCCCTGCATGCTGGCGAGCAGGCTGCCTGGCCATGAGCAGAGCCGGGGACAGCGAATCCTCCACAGGCCCCTTCTCTCCAGTCCAGAGACAGTCAGGGGGGGCCCAGCCCCAGAGCGCAGCTAAGCTCTGCAGGGGAAGCAGATCCCACGTGGCTGACCATATTCCAGTCCTGGCCCTGCTGGCTTGAAAGACATAGTGGGCATGTGGGCGTGCGTGCAAGCCCAGGATCCTAACAGGATGGAGAGTTGGAGGAAAAGGATTGCATGTGACCAGGCCCCACTAAGGGAGTAGTTTCTCTCTCTCTTTCTCTCACACTCCCATGCATGTGTGCACCCTACATGAAGACAGAAAGAGAGAAAGTATGAAATCAGCCCCTGGGGGGATGGTCATGCCGCAATCCCTTCTCCTTTATTCTTGTCTCAGGATTTGGGGCACACACGCATATGTGTCCTGTGTGATTTTCTTTTTTTAAAAGATTTTATTGAACTTTATTTATTATTTATTTTAATTTGACCAGAGAGGGATGGAGGGAGAGTGGGAGTGAGAAAGCGAGCTGCCAGGTCTGGAACTCGAACCGTGGTCAGTCATGTGGGAGTCCAGCACCCTTAACCACCACGCTACTTGCAGGCCCCAGCCCTGTGTGATTTTCAAGTTGTCAGGTCCAGGACTCGAACTATGGAGTCGGCCATGTGGGATCCAGCCACTCAACCTCGATGACACTTCCTGGCCCTGCACCAAGGATTATTAACCTTTTTTTTTTTTTTTTTTTTGAGAGGTTTTTGCTATAGGGCGCGTGCGCTCACTAGACAGACAGAGAGAGACAGAGAGACAGAAAGCAAGAAATCACCCCAGGGGGGATGGCCACGCCGCAATCCCTTCTCCTCCGTTCTCCTCTCGGGATCTTGGGCACGCACGCACACGCGCCCGGCGTGAGTTTTAAGCCACCGGGTCCGGGACGTGAACCACGGTCGACTACACGGGAGTCCAGTGACATAGCCATCACACTAACTGCTGGTCCCAAGGATTATTAACCTTTTAAAGTCAATGATCTTTTTCAAAATCTGATGAAAGCTGTAATAGAGTTGATATTTATTGTTTTACTTATGTCAGGCACTCTTCTGAAATAAAGCAGGTTAGGTTAATCTGAATGTATTCACTCATCCCTGCCTTAGAGAAACCTGGTGAAGTAGGCACTGTTCTCATGGCACCCCGTTTATAGATGAAAAGCACAGGCTGGGGACCAGCAGTTAGCGTAATGGCTATGTAGCTGAACTCCCACATAGTCGACCGTGGTTCAGGTCCCAGACCCGGTGGCTTAAACTCACGCCGGGCGCGTGTGCGTGTGTGCCCAAGATCCCGAGAGGAGAATGGAGGAGAAGGGATTGCGGCGTGGCCATCCCCCCTGGGGGGTGATTTCTCGCTTTCTGTCTCTCTGTCTCTCTCTGTCTGTCTGGGGAGCGCACGTGCCCTATAGCAAAAACAAAACAAAACAAAACAAAAAAACCTCTCCAAAAAAAAAAAGCACAGGCTGGGAAAGTGACAGACACAGCCAGGTGACGAGCAAGCCAGGATTCAGACAGTCTGGCTCCAGCGAGCACGCGTTCATCCACCCTCTCTCCAGAAGGAAATGCATACTGACTTATAGATATAAAACAAGCATATAGTTTCAGAGTTTCGTGTCCTGAATTAGATTTTTTTTTTCATGTAAAGTTCTCTCTTAAAAAATTAAAAAATAGGGGACCAGCAGGTGGCGTGGTGGTTAAGGTGCTAGACTCCCACATGGCTGACTAAGGTTCGAGTCCTGGACCTGGTGGCTTGCTTTCTCACTTTCTCTCTCTCGCTCTCTCTGTCTCTCTGATCAAATTAAAATAAATGAATGAATAAATAAGATTAAATAAAATGTTTTTAAAAAATTTAAAATTAGAGCCAGCTAAATGGCATGGTGGGTAAGGCAGCTGGTCCCACATGGCCAACAGCATGGTTTAAATCAAGGACGTGGTGGCTTGAAAATCACACTGGGTACATGTGCGTGCAAAAACTGCAAGAGAAGGTGGCATGGTGGTTAAAGACACCGGACTCCCACATGGCCGACTGCTATTCAAGTCCTGGACCTGGTGGCTTGCTTTCTCACTTTCCCTCTCTCTCTTTCTCTGTCTCTCCTCTGATCAAACTGGAAAATAATAATAAAGTTATATATAGTAATTCTTTAAAAAAAAAATGTAAGAGGAGAATGGAGGAGAAAGGATTGCAGCCCGGTCATCCTCCTGGGGACGCTTTTACTTGCACTCTCTTTTTCCAACATGTGCACACATCTGCAGGACAATTAAAAAAAAAAAATTTAAGTCTGAAACTAGTCCTGTAGCATCATGGTTAAGGGAACTGGATCTTACATGGCCCACTGTGCAGTTTGAATCCTGACCCACTGGCTTGAAAACCACACCACGAGTGTGTGTGTGTGTGTGTGTGTCTGTGTGTGCGTGCATGCATAAACATGCACCACACACGTGTATGCTTCTAATCTCAACAGGATGGAGAGCTGGACAAATTATTCTGGTGTAACCAAACCCGACCAGGGGGTGCTTTCTCACTTTCCTTCTCTCCCTCTCTGTCTCTGACTCTCTGTCTCTCTCTGGTGAGCACAGACATCGTCTGGTAAATTAAAAGAATAAAACAAAATATAAAATATGGCCCAGCCGCAGAAGCATACAGTGGTAGGCACTGTTACTCAGCACGTCCGGGTGGGCGGCCAGACGACCCTACAGCCAGCAGGCACCTGGAGTCCCAGATACTGGAAGGCTGAGGCAGGGAGGTCTTGACACTCATTCAAAATCCTATCTAGGGACCAGCAGTTAGCGTAATGGCTATGTCGCTGGACTCCCCTGTAGTCAACCGCGGTTCAAGTCCCCGACCTGGTGGCTTAAACTCATGCCGGGCGTGTATCCGTGTGTGTCCAAGATCCCGAGAGGAGAATGGAGGAGAAGGGATTGCTGCGTGGCCATCCCCCCCGGGGGCGATTTCTCACTTTCTGTCTCTCTGTCTCTCTCTTTCTGACGAGGGCACGTGCCCTACAGCAAAAACCTCTCAAAAAAAAAAAAAACAAACAAACAAAAAAACCACCCTATCTAAAAAATAATTAACTGTAATAAAATAAAACATTAGATTTTTGCCTAGCTCATCTTAGCCTTAAGCCTTTGCAAAAAGGAATGGGTTTGTAAAACAATCACAAGTGACTACCTGAAGAGCATTCGTGTTGTTATAATGGTTGACAAGACATTGAAGAGTTGAAAGTTGTATAAGTTCAAACTGAAATGGTGAATTCTATGTTTTTAGTCAAATAGAAGAGATACAGTCTCAGAAACTTATTTCCTGTTCACGTTCTTCATACCTTGTAGAAGGCAAACCATAGCAACAAAATCCTGATGGTGATTTTTTTAAAAAAGCAACTTCTGGGGGACCAGCAGTTGGTATAATGGCTATGTCGCTGGACTCCCATGTAGTCGACCGCGGTTCAAGTCCCAGACCCAGTGGCTTAAACTCACACCGGGCATGTGTGCGTGCGTGCCCAAGATCCCGAGAGGAGAATGGAGGAGAAGGGATTACAGCGTGGCCATCCCCCCTGGGGGTTGATTTCTCGCTTTCTGTCTCTCTGTCTCTCTCTGTCTTTTTGGTGAGCACATGCGCCCTATAGCAATAAACCTCTCAAAAAAATAAATAAATAAATAAAAAATAAAAGCAACTTCTGGGCTTTCTCCTGGGCTTGGTACACCTGCGCCCCTTGCCTCAGCCTGCCTGCTGTTTCAGACAGCTCGCTGCGTGAGTCGGTGCAAACTGCCTACGTTTCTGGGCCCTGGTTTCTCTTACCAGAAACTTAGTCCAGACTAACTAGACTACATCTGCTCTGTGGCCCCTCCCAAATCTGAAACTTCACAGACATCTGACTCCTTGTAAAGAGCCAGAACCCTGAGACACTGCGACTGTATGAAGTTATAAAAAAGACTCCGAAGGACAGCAGGTGGCATGGAGGTGATGGCACAGTAGGAGTCCCGTCCTGGCAGCTTGAAACACGCTGGGCACTGGGCGTGTGTGCGTGCGCAAAGTCCCGAGGGGAGAGTGGAGGAAGAAGGACACCTCGGGACCGGTTCCCCGGGGGTCCTTTCTCACTTTCCCTCTCTCCTCCTCGCCTCTTTTCAGTGAGCACGCACACCCTACAGCAAATGACAAAACAAACACCTCTATTGTGTTCACCAGAATGCTTTCTACAGCCAAAGAGAAAACAACGTAATAGCACATTTTAAACAGAGCAATACTGAACGTGTTTTCATATATTAAAGTAGATCGAAGGTATGGGCTGTTATTGTTATGGGCCTGTAATGTGTCCACTGTGCCATTCGAGAATAGTCGATGTTGTCTTCTGAGACCAATCGAGGAAGTGGGGTGAAGCGCAGCGAGAGTTCCGTGTGGCTGACTCCATGGCTTGACGGTAACATGCTGCCTGGGGCATGCCAGATCCCACATGGCAACGGTGGTTTGAAACCCCGGCGCCATCAGCCTGAAACACGCCGAGCACGT
This sequence comes from Tupaia tana, assembly GCA_026018925.1. NCBI lineage: Eukaryota > Metazoa > Chordata > Mammalia > Scandentia > Tupaiidae > Tupaia > Tupaia tana. Next base: position 11,758,473 of record JAKSZU010000025.1, on the reverse strand, counting down.
GCAGGAGAGTCCAGACTCTGATGGTGTGTAGGGCTGACAGGGCCAGGCCCTGCAGAAGGTGCTCATCCCTCCCTCCCCTCTCTCTCTCTGTCTCTCATGTCTCTCTCTCTTGCACGCAAACATGCTCTGTTATGAATGGGGGGAGAAGCGTTTACTGTAGCTAAGGAGTAAGTAAGTAGACCGGGAAACAGAGAATTCAGTAACCTGCAAGGACTGTATGGTAAGGGAAGAGAACAAGTGAGAAGGAAATGTGCAGGCGGGGGGCTGCAGGAAGGGCATGTGATTACGAAGGGCGGTGGCATCTGCAAGCAGACAGCTCTGTGACCCTTCGCGCCGTCACCCACGGGTGTGACTCATCCTGCCCCACGTTTGCTACGATCCGGAGAGGCGGATAAATTCCAGAGATGCTCATCGGGCTGCCCAGACCTGACTGCCTGTGGTGGGGAAGTGGGGAAGTGGGGAAGGGGCGGGCCCGGGCTGCGGCTTCGCCCTGCTTCTCTCCACGTCTCTCGGGCAGAGGCAGTCCGGCACTGGTGCTGGCCCCAGGCACCTGCTGAGCCCTGAGCCCCGAGCTCCGTGTGACCTCGGGTCTGGTCCTTGCAAACACTCATGGTGGAGTTAAAACTTAATGATGCAGGGGGGACAGGAGGGGACAGAAAGACAGGAAAGGGACAGAGGAGGACAGAGAACACAAACCCCACCTAACACGAGGCTGGGGTGTGGTTTTTCCGCCTTACTTATGCCCTCTCTGTATGTGTCTAAATTTGCCTAGCCTTTTCTCTGTGGACCTTGCCAGGCTCTTTAAGTCTCTTAAATGACAATGTGGGGAACCAGCAGTTAGTGTAATGGCTATGTTACTGGACTCCCACATAGTTGACCGCGGTTCACATCCCGGATCTGGTGGCTTAAAACTCACATCAGGTGCATGTGCGTGCGTGCCCAAGATCCCGAGAGGAGAATGGAGGAGAAGGGATTGCGGTGTAGCCATCCCCCCTGGGGGTGATTTCTCACTTTCCGTCCCTCTGTCTCTCTCTGTCTGTCTGGCAAGCGCATGCGCCCTATAGCAAAAAAAAGAAAAACCTCTTAAAAAAAAAAATGACAAGGTGGAACTGTGCTGTCGATTTTCCCAACTATCCTCTTTCCTGAAAAAGACTGAAATATGGCTCAAAACGGGGAGAATAACACTAAGAGCTTGAAGGCAAGTGAAAGAAAATACAATCGAAATGGAAGTGCCGGTCTGGAACTCGTGGTGCTGCCCCATCCCTTCCTTGGAACTTCACTCGTCCCAGAATGGGCAGTGACTGAGAGAGACTGTGGGCAGCTTTGCAGCCGTCCCCCACGCTGGACTGGCCATGGCGAGCACACCGTCTTCAGGGCTATAGAACCAATCAGTCCCCATTTGGGAAAAAGGCCTGGTTTGTTGGTGCTGGTTTTGGTTTAAAAAACAAATTATGGGACCAGCAGTTAGCGTAATGACTATGTCACTGGACTCCCATGTAGTCGACCGCGGTTCGTGTCCCAGATCCAGTGGCTTAAAACTCACACCGGGCACGTGTGCATGCGTGCCCAAGATCCTGAGAGGAGAATGGAGGAGAAGGGATTGCGGTGTGGCCATCCCCCCTGGGGGGTGATTTCTTGCTTTCTGTCTCTCTGTCTCTCTGTCTTTATGGCGAGAGCATGCGCTCTATAGCAAAAAAAAAAAAAACAAAAAACAAAAACAAAAACGCCTCTCCAAAAAAAAAATTATTAAGAAAACCAAATACTTCTGACGTCAGTTCTCTGTTTGGACTTGAGAAGGCCCTGTCTTTTCTTCCGGGCTTTTTCATGCTCACACAAGCAAGAAGCCTTTGGCCAGCTAGGGCGCCGTGGTCTGCCTGCTCAGGACTAAAAATAGCTTCCTGAAGACTTTCAGCCGGCCTTGTCTCTTGTTCTAAGAACCTTTTTTGCAAACAAAAGCAAAATTCCTCGCAATTCCAAAATCATGCCCGCCTCCCCCAAGCAGTTCCCGCAGAAAGGCTGCCCTGGGCTAGCAGACGGTGTCACGGCAGCCCCAGCCCGTGGGGAGTCCGGGTCACAGAGACACTAGGGCAGAGGCAGCGGGGGTGTCTGCCTTCTCTGAACGGAGCAGAGGCCAAGCAGGAGCTCGCCTACGAGGGCGACAGTAAGGAGTTGGGGACAGGGAGGACTCATGAAGTGGGTGGTGAGCTAAGGACAAGGGAGCTACATGGAGTTCTGACACTCGAAGAAAGCCAGCGGTGGAGACCCAGTGCTGTATCTACTCACTTACCTCACGCCTCCATTCCTGCTGCGCCAGTCGGACTAGAACAGGGTGGTAGGACAGAACTTTCCCGGAGGTGAGTCGGCCCTCTCTGCGCTGTCCAGTGTGTGAGTCTCTGGTCACATGTCACTGTTGAACCATTAAAATGTGGCTAGTGTACCTGAATTTTGCATTTTATTTCATTTTTATTAACTTAAGCTTTTTTAAATTTTTAAAAATTTTTTTAAAAATAATTATTTTACTTTAACTTTATTTATTATTATTGTTACTTTCCAGTTTGATCAGACAGACACAGAAAGAGAGGGAAAGTGAGAAAACAAGCCACCAGATTCAGGACTTGAACCACGGTCGGCCATGTGGGAGTCCAGTGCCTTTAACCACCACGCCACCTGTCGGTCCCAACTTAAGCTTTTTTTTTTTTTTAAATGTTTAGAGGGATGGCCACACCACTATCCCTTCTCCTCCATTCTCTCAGGATTTGGGCATGCACACACATGCGCCCGGTGTGAGTTTCAAGCCATTGAGGGACTCTAACTGCAGTCGACCATGTGGGAGTCCAGTGACATAGCCATGAGGCCATCTGCTAATCCCTATTAACCGAGCTTTTAATAGTCACATACGGCTAATGTCTTCCATCTTGGACAGTGCCTGTCTGGCATCAAAGATGACTTTTAGAGTCAGACAAAGCCGAATTTGAATCCTGGCTCAGTTCTTACTAGCTGTATGACCACAGATCAGTCACTCAATCTCCAGAAACCTTAGTTTTCTCATACATAGTATAGGACTCACAACAGCGCCTTCATCAGATTGGGGTGAGGACTACCTAAGCTGATGCATGAAAAGCACTTGAGAAATCAGGGCCGGCAGGTGGCATGGTGGTTAAGGGTGCTGGACTCCCACATGGCTGACCACGGTTCGACTCCTGGACCAGTGGGCTTGCTTCCTTACTTTCCCTCTCTCTCTCTCTCACTCTGTCCCTCTCTGGTCAAATTAAAATATATAAATAAATAAATGGATAAATAAAATTAAATAAAACAATTCTTTTAAATTTTTTTTTTAAAAAAAGAAAAGCACTTGACAAATTATTGTTCTATACACTTAGCTCCCTCTCAATTTTTCCAGAATGACATTTCTGAAGTAAAGAAATTCTAGATGGGGCTGACAGGTGGCGTGGTGGCTAGGGAGACTAGATTCCCACATGGTCAACTGTGGTTCAAGTCCCAGACCTGACGGCTTGCTTTCTTACCTCCCCACCTCACCCTGTCTCTCACTGGTCAAATTAAAATTTAAAAAGAAAGTTAAATACAATGATTCTTTAAAAAAGAAAAAGAAAGAAAGAAAGAAAGAAAGAGAGAAAGAAAGAAAGAAAGGAAGGAAGGAAGGAAGGAAGGAAGGAAGGAAGGAAGGAAGAAAGGAAGGAAGAAAGAAAAAGAAAGAAAGAAATTCTAGGGACCAGCAGTTAGCGTAATGGCTATGTCGCTGGACTCCCACGTAGTCGACCGCGGTTCGAGTCCCGGACCCGGTGGCTTAAACTCACGCCGGGCGCGTGTGCGTGCGTGCCCAAGATCCCGAGAGGAGAATGGAGGAGAAGGGATTGCGGCGTGGCCATCCCCCCTGGGGGGTGATTTCCTGCTTTCTATCTCTCTGTCTCTCTCTGTCTGTCTGGCGAGCGCACACGCCCTATAGCAAAAACCTCTCCCAAAAAAAAAAAAAAAAAAAAAAAAAGAAATTCTAGACATTTGTTCTACCAACGTATAGACCAGAGGTTCCGAAGCAGGGGTGATTTTGCCCCAGAGGACCTGTGGCCAGATCTAGAAACATTTTGGCTTGTTCCAAAGGGAGGAATGTTACCGCTACCTTCTGGGTAGAGACCAGGAGTCCTGCTAAATTTCCTACAGTGCACGTGACCGCTACTCATCCCCACACAAAACAATAAATAATCTGCTCCAAATATCAACGATGCTAAGGCTAAGAAACTCTGGTGTAGACACGCTCTAAGAATGTCTTTTTTATTTCTTTTTTAAAAGGAATTATTACTTAATTTTATTTATTATTATTATTTTTTTAATTTTTAAATTTGATCAGAGAGAGACAGCAAGCCACCAGGTCTGGGACCCGAACTGTCAGCCATGTGGGAGTCCCGCTCCTTCACCACTGCGCCATCTGCTGGCCCCATGAATGCTTTTATGGTCATGCGAGCAGGAAGCCTTGGAGGGCTCGGAGCACTGAGATGATGACAGGGTCACTGGACGATCTCACCTCATCTTTCCCTTGGCCCTTCCCTCTGCTCCCCAAAACGCTCTTCCCACCTTTCACCATGCATCTTGAAAACTTCTGCTTTTTTGGAAAACCACCGACACAGCTACTTCTCTAAGGAATACACAGGCAGCCTTCTGTGAAGAGGCAACATTCTCTTCGATGAACACGGTCAATGACCCTGCCTTCACTTCTGTGGCTCTCTCGGCCCGATGCATTTCTCCCGGGATAGCGCATGGCTTGCGTCCTTCTGTCTATAATAATGCTTGTGAACTTCATCTCTTCAGGTGTCTTTTCCTGACCATGCTTTAAACCCAGCCCCCACCTCGGGGTTATCTATACCTCATCCTGCCATCCAAGCCCCTGACATCCTATAGGGACATACCGTAGGGTACCCCAAGGGGAAGGGCTGTGGATTGAGAAAAGACAGACAAATAAAGTGGGAGTCAGGCTGACCGACATTGCTGCTGGAGGTCGCCACGGCCCGGAGCTGTTCTGTGCTCATTCTTCTACAGGGAGGGCAAGGCCCTGGGCTTCAGCTGGAGGAATGCTTTGTTTGTTTTGTTTTGTTTTGCTGTTGTTGGGTTTTTTGTTTGTTTGTTTGTTTGTTTTGAGAGGTTTTTGCTTTTACTATAGGGTGCATGCACTCGCCAGACAGACATAGAGAGACATAGAGACAGAAAGCGAGAAATCACCCCCGGGGGGATGGCCACACCACAATCCCTTCTCCTCCATTCTCTTCTCGGGATCTTGGCCACGCACGCACATGCGCCCGGCGTGAGTTGAAGCCACGGGGTCCGGGACCCGAACAACAGTTGAGTACATGGGAGTCCAGCGACACAGCCATTGTGCCAACTGCTGGTCCCGCACCTCATGTTTCTAAACAAACCTCTCCTGGCCTGCTAGGCTAACCTCAGGTTTCTTCTCTCTGTAAAAACAGCAGTAGATCCTATCTCTGTTTAGAGCTTCTGCATGCCCTGCAGGGACAGCACTAAGACTGGATCTACTCGAAGGCGCCCCCTGCAATTCAGAGCAGGTGTTTTGTCTTCTTCACCAGAACTGTCTCTGGCACATAGTCCCAGCTCAGGAAATATTTGTCACATAAATTTAGAAAATATTTCTAACCCAGATCCAGCGACACCTGTGCTTCGGGTCATAGTCAATCAATGAGTTCCTCAAGTGTATCTCGGCGTTCTCAGTCATGGGGTCTGACCTTCGTTGGAATGTGTCGTGGAGCGTGTACCTAAATTTGAAGACAATTAGCAAATGACAAATAACAGCTGCCGGAAAATGGTCTTGTTCCTCTGCCCCCCCCCACACACACACTTAAGAACAAAACATTCTCATAATGACTTTTTCTAACATCCCAATTTTATAGAACTGTACAAAGAAATTTGGACAATTTGACTGATTTTTTTTTGGTATAGTACAAGGTACTTTTTAAATTAATCATTTTGCAAGCTGCTCCCACTGGGGAAACCCTGCCAAATTAATGGGATAGCCTCCCAGTCAGGAAGAGAACTGCTCACTGTGGGGAGGGAGGTCTGGACAGCCCAGGGCCTGGCAAAAACGCTGTAAAGCTTGGGGTGCAGGCCTCTATCTCCTCTGCTCTCCCATCTGTTCAGAGACCAGTACTGCTGCTCTCCTGCCTGTAACTCCTTGGTCTTCCAGGTGCTTGGTTGGGCCCGAGCTCTCCTCCTCCCAGACCAGGCCTTTGCTGTGCAGCTGCTGCCCTGGCCCACCAGCTGTGCACGGTTTAAGCTTCCCGCCAGGTCTTTGACTATTTCTTTTATTTATTTCTTTTATTTTTTTGTTTTGGAGAGGTTTTCGCTATAGGGCGCGTGTGCTCGCCAGAAAGAGAGAGACAGAGAGACAGAAAGCAAGAGATCACCCCTCAAGGGGGGATGGCCACACCGCAATCCCTTCTCCTCCATTCTCCTCTCGGGATCTTGGGCATGCACGCACATGCACCTGGCGTGAGTTTAAGCCACCAGGTCCGGGATTCGAACTGTGGTCGACTACATGGGAGTTCAGCGACATAGCCATTACGCTAACTGCTGGTCCCGGTCTTTAACTCTTTCTGCCTGACCTGTTCCTGCCAGGATCTCCCAACAGCACTAGCTAAAACCCAACCTCTCCTGCACTACCAAGGCAACCGTGGTTGATAAGCAGAATTCTCTCTGCAGAGTTATTTTGGGGACGAGATAGTCCCATCTTGAACTTCTTTTGCTAGAAATTTAGATTTGTATAGACCTCATACCCCTCACTTGACCCTCTGATAGAACCTCAGTGCCATTTCAAGGTCACGGTTAGTCGTGATTATTGGACTGCCGGCGTGGTGTCCTACCTACCCAAGGCAGAAATTCCAGATAGCTGCGACTCAAGTCATGAGAGCCCGCTTTCTTTCGGCCTGAAGTTTATACTCATATTATTCTTTGTATTTTCAGTTGCTTGGCCCTTTTCAAAGTTGTCACTTACACTAATCTCAATAATAAGATGGAACGACTGTAAGCTTTCCGAGGGATGGGTAGGGTCTATCTCTACCTCACCCATCACATATTTAACACATACCTTTGTTAAATGAATGGCTGACCCTAGATTAGAAGCCGGGACACCCGATTCCTGATTCTGGTGTTGACTTTTTTAAACCCTGAGTTAGCGCTGCTCAGTAGAAAGAGGATGCTAGTAACAGACCATGTAGAATGTTCTAGTAATTTTATTTATTTAAAACAAAATTTTTTGGCAGGGCCAGCCAGTAGTGTGGTGGTGAAGGTGCTAGATTCCACATGGCTGTCTACACAATTCTGGTCCCAAGCAGCTTGTAAAACACACTGGGCACGTGTGTGTTCGTGCTCAAAATCCCAAGAAGAGGGACCAGCAGTTAGTGTAATGGCTATGTCGCTGGACCCTCACATAGTTGACCGCGGTTCATGTCCCGGACCCAGTGACTTAAAACTCACGCCAGGCGCATGTGCGTGCGTGCCCAAGATCCCGAGAGGAGAACGGAGGAGAAGGGATTGTGGCGTGGCCATCCCCCCGGGGGGTGATTTCTCGCTTTCTCTCTCTCTGTCTCTCTCTGTCTGTCTGGTGAGCGCACGCGCCCTATAGCAAAAAAAAAAAAAAAAAAAAAAAAAAAAAAAAAAAAAACCTCTCCAAAAAAAAATAAATAAATAAACATCCAGCCCCACAGTGGGGCATTTGTCACAATCAATGAACCTACAGTGACACTTTATTATCACCCAAAGTTCACGAGCTCTTGGTGTCGTATATTCATTCAACAAGTTTATAAAAATACGTATCCACCATCGTAATATCCTCCCGAGCAGTTCCACAGCCCTAAACCTGGGGTCCCACCCATTCATCCCTCCTTCTCCGTGAACCCCCTGGCATCCACGGATCTTTTTATTATGCCACAGTTCTGCTTTTCCCAGAATATCACATATTAGAATCTTACAAATTGACTTCTCTCACTTAGTAACATGCACTTAATATCCACCGTGTCTTTTTTGGTTTTTTGAAGAGAGATTTTTTGCTATAGGGCACGTGCACTCACCAGAAAGACAGAGAGACAGAAAGAGAGAAATCACCCCCCAGGGGGGATGACCACGCCACAATCCCTTCTCCTCCATTCTCCTCTTGGGGTCTTGGGCACGTACGCACACGCGTCCAGCATGAGTTTAAGCCACTGGATCCAGGGCTCGAACCACAGTCGACTACATGGAGTCCAGTGACGTAGCCATTATGCCATCTGCTGATCCCAATGTCTTTTCTTTTTTTTTTTTTTTTTGAGAGGTTTTTGCTATAGGGCGCATGCACTCGCCAGACAGAGAGAGACAGAGAGACAGAAAGCAAGAAATCACCCCCCCGGGGGGATGGCCACGCTGCAATCCCATCTCCTCCATTCTCCTCTCAGGATCTTGGGCACGCACGCACACGGACCCGGCGTGAGTTTAAACCACCGGGTCCGGGACTCGAACCGCGGGCGACTACATGGGAGTCCAGCAACATAGCCATTACACTAACTGCTGGTCCTGATCCCAATGTCTTTTAAAGGCTTAATAGCTCTTTTCTTTTTATGGCTGAACAATATTCCATTGTAAAGATACTTCACCTGCTGAAGGATATCTTGGTTACTTCCAACTTGGGACAATTTTGAATAAAGCTGCTATATAACCTTTGGCGGGCAGGTGTCTGTAGACATCATTTTCGGTTATCTGGGTGCACATCAGAGTGCAATTACTGGGTGGTTTGGTTTGTGAGACAGGAGCTGCTGTCACTCTGTCTTCTCTCCAGCATTCAGGGTTGTTACTGTTCTGGATTTGTGTGTGCAGCGATATCACATTTTAATTTGCATTTTTCTGATGGCATAGGATGGGGAATTTTTTTTCCCATATATTTATTTGCCATTTGTGTATATTTTTTGCTGAGATGTTTGTTAAGATTTTTGGCTCATTTAAAAAAATTTTTTTTAGGTTTTGGCCATGGGGTACATGTGCTCACCAGAGAGAAACAGTGAGAGGGAAAGTAAGAAATCACCCCCCAGAAGGGATAGCCATCCGCAATCCGTTCCCCTCCATTCTCCTCCTGGGATTTTGGGCACACATGCACATGTACCTGGTGTGGTTTATAAGCCACCAGGTCCGAGACTCGAACCACAGGCACCCATGTGGGAGTCCAGCGCCTTAACCATTATGCCACCTGCTGGCCTCCAATCCATGTCAAAAAAATTTTTTTTTATTCACAAAAGGGCATGTGTAGGGACCAGCAATTAGTGTAATGGCTATGTCGCTGGACTCCCACGTAGTCGACCGCTGTTCGAGTCCCGGACCTGGTGGCTTAAACTCACGCCCAGTGCGTGTGCGTGTGTGCCCAAGATCCCGAGAGGAGAATGGAGGAGAAGGGATTGCAGCGTGGCCATCCCCCCTGGGGGGTGATTTCTTGCTTTCTGTCTCTCTGTCTGTCTGGCGAGTGCACACGCCCTATAGCAAAAACCTCTCCCCCCCAAAAAAAAGAGCATGTGTATGTGCACACAGATGGTGGGGAGGGGAGCACCTTCCACAGGGTTCAGCCATATCTCAGTCCCCTCCCTCACATTCTCCAGCGTACGGGATCCCAGGCACTTGTGCATGCACTCAGCTGGTTTCCAGATTGACTGGGCTACGGACTCGAACTTTGGTGGGCACAAGGCCTCCAGCTCTGTGATTCAGGTCACTGTTGCCTGCACCCAGAGGCTGGGCCTGACCTGTTTTTTAATTTGGTTGTTTATCATTGTTGAGTTTATGTTTTCAACACTAGACCTCTATCAGATAGGTCTTTTGCAAATATTTTCTCCTAGTCCATAGTTTACCTTCTCATTTTATTGAGAGACCAGCCACATTTCAAGTACTCGCTCATCATAGGTGATGAGTGGCTCCTGTATTGGACGATCGAACCTTCCACAGATGACGCTGGCCATGGGATCAGTCATTTAATCTTTGCAATGGGACATACTGAAAGAAATGTCTCATTGGTGGTCAGATTCCAAAGTTGGGGCTCAGAAGAGAGGTCAGGCAGGGACCAGCAGTTAGCATAATGGCTATGTCACTGGACTCCCATGTAGACGACCGTAGTTCAAGTCCTGGACCCAGTGGCTTAAACTCATGCCGGGCGCGTGTGCGTGCATGCCCAAGATCCCAAGAGGAGAAGGGAGGAGAAGGGATTGCGGCATGGCCACCCCCCCCGGAGGGTGATTTCTCATTTTCTGTCTCTCTATCTCTCTTTCTGGTGAGCGCACGCGCCCTATAGCCAAAAAAAGAAGAGGAGAGGTCAGGTAGAATTAAAATCCTAAGAATTATCAGCAATGAGACAGGAGCTGGTGAGCGAGATGATGGGACCACTCAAGGAGAGAGTATGGACCGGGAAGAGAAGAGGGTGTACAACTGAGTTCGGGATAACCTGCCTACTGCACACCCCCACTTAGGTTCCGGGGCTTCATCTCCAACTCGATTCTCCGTCTGTGACTTCCACCTCCCATTTCTCTATCAGAGCTTTCACCTATTTACCGCCTCGAACAAGCTGGAAATCCAGACGTCACCCTCGGCTCGTTCTCCCTCGGCTCCTGCAGCCTCTCCGTGGCCAACTCCTGCTGATTCTATATACTAAATTGCTCTTGCATCTGTCCCTGCTGTCATCCCATTTCATCATCTCTCACCTGGAGCACTGCCATGGCTCCCGCGCTGGCCCGGCTGTCTCCGGTCAGGCCTCTCCCATCCACTCCGCGCACCGATGTCATGGTGATCATTTAAAAGGTAAATCTGATCATGTCACTCCTCTGACTTAAAACTCTTCAATGACTCACCGTCACGCTCCTAATAAAGTCTAGCTTCCACATGGCATGGGAGGCACTCACGCTTACTCCCCAGTTCGTGCGTGTGCTCCGGGACTCCAGCCAGTCAGCTCGATCCCCAGGTGTTCTCTTACTCACTCTCGCCCTCTTCCTGTCCCTCTGCTATTGCACGTTCTCTCTGCCTCCCCTCTACGCACTCTTTCTCTCTCCTTCTTTTCCCCCTGTGAATCCAATCTTTTCTTTCAAAAATGAGCACAAGCTGCAGCCTGCAGGTGGCAAAAATTATGATTGTATGTCTGCAATCACTCAGCCTGGTCCTGGGAGATCAGTTAGAGTCCTGTGACAGATACTGGCAACTTTCCCCAATATTTATTTTCCCCTCCATGGAAAAGTGGAACTTTCCTTTTTTTTTAGAGAGAGAGTTTTGTTATAGGGAGTGTGCACTGGCCAGTGAGACAGAGATGGAGATATAGAAAGTGAGAAATCATCCCCTAGGGGAATGGCCATGCTGCAATCCCTTCTCCTCCATTCTTCTCTTGGGATTCTGGACACGCATGCACATATGCCCGGCATGACATTTAGGCCGCCGGATTCAGGACTTGAACCGCAGTTGACTAAGTGGGAGTCCAGCAACATAACCATTATGCCATCTGCTGGTCTCAAAGTGGTAGAATTTTTAGCTACAGGTGCGGGGCTACTTAGAAGAAAGATCACATGTCCCAGCTTCTCTTGTAGCTAGGAAAGGTTCACAGAGTAATTCTGCTCAATGGGATGTAAGGAGAAATAGTTTGTGTGGGGCCAGCAGGTGACATAGTGGCTAAAGCACTGGACTCTCACATGGCCCACCAAGGTTCGAACCCCAGACCTGGTAGCTAGAAAATCATGCTGGGCACATGTGCATGTGTGTCCAAAATCCCAAGAGGAAAATGGAGAAAAAGGGATCGCAGCATGGCCATCCCCCTTGGGTGATTTCTCACTGTCCCTCTCTCTGTCTGTCTTTCTCTAGCAAGGACACACACCTTATGGAAAAATCCTAAAAGAAAAATAAAGAAGAAAGAAATAGTGTGTGCAATTTTGGGGTCACGCTCTAAAAAGAATGGCCATACCCTTCTCTGCCCCCTCTTCTTCCCTGCTAGTTAGATGCCAACCAATTTTAGAGTTTACTGTCACAGAGCCAGATACATGAGCTGGTAACCATAGCAGAACTTGTACTAACTCTGTTCCAGTCTGGTGGCCAACCTTTGTGGCTTCACACGGGCAGCACTCTCTTGGTTCCCTGATAACTCTCCATCACTCTTGGGATAACGCCGAAATCGATGATCTGGACTCCAGCCTTGCCTTGCCAGGGGGTGCCTGCCTCTCTAACCTCTGCCCCTCTCTGTCTCTGCCTTGGGCTTGTTGACTTTCTGTTGGTTCCTCAAATGAGCTGTCCTCTCTCCCAGCACCACGGCCTGGAGAGGCATTCCCTCTGCGGTGTTGGTTAACTCTAATGCCTCCTGCTGTCCTTCAGTCCTCAGCTCGGCGTCGTCTCCCCGCCCTCTCTGACCAGGTCCCCTCGTGTGACGCACGCATCCTGAAACTTTGCACGCATCACGGTCGTTCATCATTGACTCTCCAGGGTCTCGCACGGAGTCCACCGCAGAGCAGGTGCTCAGACGAGTTTCCGGAGGATACTCCTTTCCTTCCACTGCAGACCAAGCAAGGCAAGGAAGATGGAAAGCAGAGGGTTAAACCACTCAGAGAGGGGGCCAGCAGTTGGCGTAATGGCTGTGTCGCTGGACTCCCATGCAGTTGACCGTGGTTCGAGTCCCGGACCCGGTGGCTTAAACTCACAACGGCGCGTGTGCGTACAGAATCCCGAGAGGAGAATGGAGAAGGGATTGCGGCGTGGCCATCCCCCTGGGGGGTGATTTCTCGCTTTCTGTCTCTCTGTCTCTCTCTGTCTGTCTGGCGAGCGCACGCGCCCTATAGCAAAAACCTCTCCAAAAAAAAAAGAAAAAAAAAACATTCAGAGAGGAGGGGCTTTAAGTCCTTACTCTTTCCTAGAGAACACCCTCCAGCCGGGGTGTGGCTAGAGGAATGTTAGTTAGTGAGTGCGACCTCGACCTCGATCTCGCTAGCCTCACCCCCAACCGAGTTGTTCTTGGCACCCCGGCCACCAGATCCCAACCGGGCTGGCTCCGCTCTGGGTCACAGCATTTCTCTCTTGAGCTATGATGAATGCGAAGCATCAATACTTCTTCCTGCATGAAAGGGGCCCCACACAAGCAGGGCCCTAGAAGCTCCGTGCAGTTTGCCGGAAGAACGTGATCGGGAAGGGCATTCTGGCAGAGAAAGGAGCGTGGAGAAAGGCACGGGTCTGTAAGCGGTTTGGGAGGTCTAAAGTAAGAACACATCTTTTCCCAAAACTCTACTAGGGCCACAGCCCAGGCAGAAGCCAGCTCACAGCTCCCGCCTGCAACTTCCAATCTGCAAAGGACAGAATATCTAACATCCATACGTATCCCCCCACTCTGCCTGCGAACACTTGGCCTGGTAGGTTCCTGGGGGTCCTTCCGAGTGTCCCCCTAGCTATGAGATGATGCGGCAGGCCATGTTGATGGAGCATGTCCAGGGCACCCCCAAATCAAACAAAAGTCCTCTGAGCACCAACTGGAACAGGGTCCTGGCGCTTCACCGCTGTGCTCAGCTTTAACCCTTTAGTTGCTGAAGATGAGAAGGTCCACAGGTGGATGTGGGGGGGCGTTCTCCAGACTGGGCTGAGAAGGCCGGGTGAACAGGTTAGCACTCTGGAGCTCGGACATTTTATCAAAGGACAGGGCTATACGGCAGCACACTAGCTCTGAGTTTGGGGTAGAGCACCAGAAAGCCAGCTATCACCCCCGCCCCATGCAGGGCATCTGCAGTGCTGAGGGGAGTGAGACTCCCAACAGAGCAGAGGGAAGGCAAAGAGCTGGGGTGCCAAGATGGGACCCGAACACATGAACAGAGTAGGAGAAGGAACATCGGGAGAGAATAATGGAAACCCAGGGGACAGCATGGAAGTCAGGGGACCAGGCAGAGGCCCAGGAAATGCCATGGCCCGAAGCTCCTCACAGCAAGTCACTCGGAGATCCCTCTGTGCAGCCCCGTGGTCCTGTCCCTAGTCTGCCAGGCCGAGCTGGTGCAGCACAGGAAGAACCAGTCTCCAGTAATGGTGGGACTTTGCTAGCTAGTCCCAGATGACTCAAGAGAGGGAGAAGAGAAGCAGGGAGCAAGCTGATCCTGGCTGTCACCCATGCATGCTCTCAGCTGGCCCAGGAGGGGAAGCTGCTTACAGCCAGGCCTGGGGCTGGCGTTGGCCTCTTAGCCAAAAACGCCAAGTGGACAAAAGGAGGCCGTTGTGTATCCAATCAACTCTCAATTCTCCAGGGGCAGAGCCTCCACTCTTGGGGTCCCCCCTGCTCCCTTTGAGTTCCCTCCAGCTGTCTGCCCTTTGACCGGCTCCCTGCCCATCAGAGCCACCGTCAGAGGCTGGGCAGCTGGAGGTCGGGGAAGGACAGAAAACCCAGATCAGTCATTTCGTCGCTGCCGACCAGACAGTCGTGGAAGGGGGAAGACTCCGTGGCTAAACCAACATTGGGTTATGTGAGGTTTTAACTGGCCAGGGCTCTGCCTCACCCCTCATTAGCATGGGTAATGGTAATTGGTTAAGTGAGATTTATTCGGTCTGTGGCGTCTCTGCTATGGTAGCTGCCTCGCTTCCTTTTTAAAAATGGTCTGCATTCATAAAAGCTGTATTGAAATGATTTTCTCAGTGCACTTAGAGTTCTGCGATTTTAGCATAAACTTACATCTGCATTCCCTATGTGGGGCGGGGGTTGGGAGTGGTTGAAGGAAGCACAGAATCAACCGGGGTTCATATCCACTGGAATTTTTTTTTTGGGGGGGGGAGAGGTTTTTGCTATAGGGCGCGTGCGCTCGCCAGACAGACAGAGAGAGACAGAGAGACAGAAAGCGAGAAATCACCCCCCAGGGGGGATGGCCACGCCACAATCCCTTCTCCTCCATTCTCCTCTTGGGATCTTGGGCACGTACGCACACGCGCCCGGCGTGAGTTTTAAGCCACCAGGTCCAGTACTCAAACCAAGGTCAACTACATGGGAGTACAGTGACATAGCCATTATACCAACTGCTGGTCCCTCCACTGGAATAGTTAAGGAACTGCTGGAAAGTTTCATTTATCTCACTTTGGGTAGAAGCAACCCAACTCGGAAACATCCATGGGTGTGTTCGAAGATCTTGTTGAGGTTTTTGTGTGGTCAAGGCAAGGATAGTTCCTCCATTCCTGATTCTTCTCCATCGCTTCCCTTTAGATACATATATTTTTAAATTCAACTGCATAAAACAAAGGTCACTTTTTTTCTTAGTGGCTTTTAAAAAGTTGAGCAAACTGGGATCAGCAGTTAGTGTAATGGCTATGTCGCTGGACTCCCACGTAGTCGACCACGGTTCGAGTCCCGGACCCGGTGACTTAAACTCACGCCGGGCGCATGTGCATGCGTGCCCAAGATCCCTAGAGGAGAATGGAGGAGAAGGGATTGTGGCATGGCCATCCCCCCTAGGGGGTGACTTCTCACTTTCTGTCTCTCTGTCTCTCTCTGTCTGTCTGGTGAGCACACGCGCCCTATAGCAAAGACCTCTCCAAGAAAAAAGAAGAAGAATAAAAGTTGAGCAAACTTATGTCTACACAGGAAAAAAGCCATTAAATTAGGAGGCACCATTTAGGCTTACAGTTTCAATTTATATATATATATATATATATATATAATTAGGTTCTTGGCAAGAAATTTAGAACACTGATTTGTGAGGATAAACTCCATTTGTAAGGGCAAACCCGGATCGCAGGTAGCCCTGGAGCTGAGGAACAGCTTTGATTTTTGGTAAAATTTGCTCGTCCACAGCTTTCCGATCAACCTTGGGCTGCTCTGTAATCCCGTATTTCTCCTTCTCTGAGTCGAAGACCTCCCCTCCCTGGTGTCTGGGCTTCTGCAGCTTATTCTTCCTGAAGTAAGCATCGGTGAGGTATTTGGGGATTTTTACTTTGCTAATATCAATTTTCGTGGAGGTGGCCATGACAAATTTCTGGTGTGTTCTATGCAGCGGAACTCGATTGAGGACCAGCGGTCCAATCCCAAGGAGCAAGCCACTGCTCAGCTGCTCCAGGAAAACCCCTCTCCTGCCTCTGTGGCGTCCCATGAGGATGATCAGATGGTCCCAGGAGTGACGCTGGCTCGCAGCTTTCTCCGACGCTGACTGAAGGGTTTTTGCCATGGCTCAACAGCTTTCAAGGCATATCTTCAGTGGGATAATACCCAGACAGTTTGCAAAGCTTAATCACCTGGTACCACATTTTTGTCCCCACCAGCTGGTTTTGTGACAGTGGCAAGAATCGTCTCCTTCTTTCAATTCTGAATTTAGTGGCCTTCCTGGAATACTTGGCAGACTGGGAGTATCTGCCGATGCCCCGAGCTAGGGTAGCTTTCGGCTGCCATGGGGCTTCCCCTTCTTGGCCTTTTTAACCTTGAGGTCACCCTTCTTGGCTTCAGGCGTCTGTCTTCTCTTTAGTCCCCAGCCCCACCCACTGTCTTGTACCATGGGAGAGTCCAGGAGGACTTCCTTTTTTTTTTTTTTTTCTTTTTTGAAGAGGTTTTTGCTATAGGGCATGTGCGCTCACCAGAAAGAGAGACAGAGACAGAGAGACAGAAAACGAGAAACCATCCCCCAGGGGGGATGACCACACCGCAATCCCTTCTCCTCCATTCTCCTCTCGGGATCTTGGGCACGCACACACATGTGCCCAGTGTGAGTTTAAGCCACCAGGTCCGGGACTCGACATGGGAGTCCAGCGACACAGCCAATATGCCATCTGCTGGTCCCAAGTCCGGAAGGATTGCTAATGGAGTCGTACTGAAGCACGATAGGGAGGGGCAGGGGACAGAGTGTTACCACCAGTCACATGCGAGGACTTCAGAAAGTTCTCAAAATAGAGAATTAAAGGAGTTTATTTGGTGGGAAAAAAAACAAATGGAAATCTCTGCATTTTTTTTTTAATTACCCATTTTCCATAAACTTTCCGAAGCCTCTTCATACGAAGAGAGCAGAATTTACATTCTGGAATTAGAAATAAATTTTCCATAGATTTTTTTTTTTTTTTTTTAAATCTGGGTGGCGAGTACTTAAAGTTTTGAATTTTCCATCATGTTCCAAATTGTTCACAGTTGCATGTTTTCTAGAAGAGTAGGGGCGGCCTTACTTAGCCACCCAAAGCTGGGCTGAGATGTGGCCTGGGCCAGCGCTCTGGGCTCAGGATCACACGTTCTAGGTTCAAACACGGCCAAAGCCAACCAACTTGCCCATAAATATAAATCTGACCATGAAGTTCGGGGGTAGAGGGACAGGGCAATCTGTCAACAGAGGCTCTGATCCTACTCGGAGACTGGGTGTGACCCAAACTTTGTCACTTCTTTACTAGCTATTAGGAGCCATCTCCCAGTCTCTGTGTCACCCTCTGAGGACAGGGGGCAACATGGCACCTGCCTCCCGGCATCTGGGGAAAGAGTGAATGTCTGCGAGCACCTGGCGTCGTTCCTGGCATACAGTAATGCTCAACCATGTTGAATATATTCAAGACTTGGATTTACATCAGAGCCTCAGTGCCTGAAAATCACCAGTAGGTGTGAGAACAACGTGTGTAAGAGGTAGATAGATGGAGCATAGAAGGAAGTTGGGAAAACAAAGGATTCTAATCATATAAAATAAACTCCTCAAAGATAATGTACTAATTTATCCATTCATTACTTCATAAATATAGTTACAGAGGCCAGCAGGTGGTGTGGTGGTTAGGGAACTGGATCCCATATGGCTGACCACATGGTTCGAGTCCCAGACATGGTGGCTTGGGACACCGAGGCACGCATGCCCAAAATCCTAGGAGGGGAATGGAGGAGAACCGATTGTGGCATGGCTATTTCCCTGGAGAGTGATTTCTCACTTTCCCTCTCTGTCTCTCTTTGTCTCTTTCCGGCAAGTACACCTTCTTATGGCAAAAATCTTAAAAAAAAAAGAAAATCAAATCAAATCCAAATAAATAAATAGTTCTCTTTCGAGCCTACCTGGTGTAGCACATGGCTGTATTTTAACTTGCAAGCAGAAACATATCTGGGATTAAGTTGGCTTGGCAACTTAAGTGCTTTTTATAAGGCCGTGATTTTTGACAAGGTTCCTTACATTGTCTATAGAATCCTTAAGATCGTGGGAACCAGCAGTTAGCGTAATGGCTATGTCGCTGGACTCCCACGTAGTCGACCGCGGTTCGCGTCTCGGACCCGGTGGCTTACAACTCACGCCGGGCGCGTGTGCGTGCATGCCCAAGATCCTGAGAGGAGAATGGAGGAGAAGGGATTGCGGTGTGACCATCCCCCCCTGGGGGGTGATTTCTCGCTTTCTGTCTCTATGTCTCTCTCTGTCTGTCTGGCGAGCGCACGCGCCCTATAGTGAAAAAACCTCTCAAAAAAAAAAAAAAAAAAAAAAAAAAAGATCGTGCCCTTTCTCAGCCAGTGCACCCTGCTAGACGTAACCAGAAATGCAAACTGCCTGGCAGGGAGTCTGAAGAGACATTTGCCTGTTTGTTTTTTATTTTATTATTTTTTTTTTACCCTGTGCGGATCTGCTTCCCCCTGTTTGGGCTTTGCAGAAAACACGTGGCTTGCTTTCAATGTCTTACCACGCTGATTAAATAAAATATGACTAATTAAATGTCATAATTGCATGATGTCAGTGTGTTAATGTCAGGGAAGATCTTTAAAAACAACTATCGAGACGGGCAAATTTGTCACGGGTCCACATTTTTCGTTCATTTTCGGTGGTAAAGAAGCAAATTTTATTTAAGACCTTGGAAAACTGTCTGGCGATGTGATTAGGGCTCTTACATTGTGTGTTTGATTAGACCAAGGCTTCCATGGTGGGGGGGCTGGAGAGTCTCTTCTGAATAGTTAACCATCCATGTTTTCAATTAAGCATAATGTTATGTTAACATCCTTAAAGAGGTAAATGATGGCACCGAAAATCCGATTAGAATCCGTACTTACAACTGAATTCTCTTGCAGTTTTCAGAAAGCTGATTGCATTTTACATCTTCCCTGCTATTATCAGAGAGGCTGTACCGCAAGTCGCTGCACCCCCCGCCTGGTGCCTGAGCCTCCGCTTGGTGACCTTTGCTGGAAGAACCCTGGCACACATCACAGACTCTCACATCAATTTGCCGCGATTGGATGTGGCATCTTGCCGCTAATTCGATTTGGGAAGAAATGCACCTGGCTCTGTTTTTTCCCTATAGGATGTGCGGGGAGTTCTGGGTCCTCGCAGATGCCATCTACCCGAGGAGCCCATGTGTTTTCCAAGGTCTAAGCCGTTTGTCTTCATCTCCCCAAATACAAGCCGCTCCGAAGGGAGAGGAGCTGAATGATTTAATGCAAAAAGAAATTAGATTGGGGTCAGAGAGGGAGAAACAGAAACCAAAGGAAAGGAAACTACAACTGTTGCTGTGACTTCCAGTCTTCTTTGCTCACAAAAGAAGCCAGTCCTTGGGACCAGCAGTTGGCGTAATGGCTATGTTGCTGGACTCCCATGTAGTCAACCGCAGTTCGAGTCCCGGACCTGGTGGCTTAAACTCACACCAGGCGTGTGTGCGTGTGTGCCCAAGATCCTGAGAGGAGAATGGAGGAGAAGAGATTGCGGCGTGGCCATCCCCCCTGGGGGGTGATTTCTCGCTTTCTGTCTCTCTGTCTCTCCCTGTCTTTCTGGCGAGTGCATGCACCCTAAAACAAAAACCTCTCTCAAAAAAAAAAAAAAAATTTAAAATTTAAAAAAAAAGGAAGCCACCCCCTTTCACTGGGCTCTTCCATCCTACATGGCTTCTCTGTTTTATCAGGTCAATCAAATACACTCTCCTCCGTATCAGAGCTCTACAGGAATGCTCACCTGTCAATTCAGACCACTGGGGGGACATGCAAACACACAGATGTAGTATGATTTTTTTTTAAGTTTCAAACCTATTTGAAATTATAGGAATTTGATAAAACGGTCATGTGGTCAATCTATTATTGATCAATTTGAGCAAATCAAAGGGCTGCTTGTTGAAGGGGAAAATACAAGTCTCAAGACCTTCAGTGACTCACGTTTTATCTCAATGATCCTTTAGATATTGAAAAATAAAATCATCAACAACCACAAAACTTGCCTTACAAATAGGATTTACTTTGGATATGTGAGGATACGCTGAAGGTACGGGAGAGAAAAAGATTAGTGAGGGTTTCCCCCCATGACGTTGCTCATAAGGTTTAATTTGTATTGGGGTGAAGAGTATTTTACTAGAGGGGTAAATAAATGCTAATCACGCAGACCTCCCTGGGGGCGGCTCACATCTTACCTGTGGCATATCGCCATAAGCACCCATTAAACGTGGCTTATATTGGGACCGGCAGTTGGCGTAATGGCTATGTCGCTGGACTCCCATGTAGTCGACTACGGTTCGCGTCCAGGACCCGGTGGCTTAAAACTCACACCGGGCGCATGTGCGTGCGTACCCAAGATCCCGAGAGGAGAATGCAGGAGAAGGGATTGCGGCGTGACCATCCCCCCTGGGGGGTGATTTCTCGCTTTCTGTCTCTCTGTCTCTGTCTGTCTGTCTGACGAGTGCACACGCCCTATAGCAAAAAACTCTCAAAAAAAAAAAAAAAAACATGGCTTATGTAAAAGTAAAGTACAGGTAGTCTTTAGAAAAATTAATCTGTTCCTTATTGTTTTATTATTATGTGCTATAGGGTGCATGCACTCATGAAGAAAGACAGAGAGCGAGAAGGTGAGAAATCACCCCCCAGAGGGGATGGCCACACCACAATCCCATCTCCTCCATTCTCCTCTCAGGATTTTGGCTACACACACACATGTGCCTGGCATATTTTCCAAGCCACTGAGTCTGGGACTTGAACTGTATAGTCAGGCTTGAGGAATTCAGCCGCCTTAACCTCCATACCACAAACTAGCCCTAAATCAGTTATTATTATTATTTTTTAGAGGTTTTTGCTACAGGGTGCGTGCGCTCTCCAGAGAGACAGAGAGACAGAAAGCGAGAAATCACCCCCCAGGGGGGATGGCCACGCCACAATCCCTTCTCCTCCATTCTCCTCTCGGGATCTTGGGCACGCATGCACATGCGCCCAGAGTGAGTTTTAAGCCACCGGGTCCGGGACGCGAACCGCGGTCGACAACATGGGAGTCCAGCGACATAGCCATTACGCTAACTGCTGGTCCCCCTAAATCAGTTATTTTTAAGAATGAATCTACACTGGAGCGAAGGTTCATTTGAAGCAGCTTTACACATCCCCTCCATTTGGAAGGATCTAACTGGAGGATCCACAATACACATGTTTGAAGCAAAGACGGCTGGGAATTTGAGTGACTTTTGTTAGGGGAAAGAAGAGAGCTGTCCCCAACTCTAGCACCATGAACCTAAGGAGCAGGTTGACTTCGCTGTCCCCTTGCCGCCATGTCCCTGGCACCAAGTCTACAGTTACAGCTCAGTTACATGAATGAAGGAAATTTTCCAACTTCACACTCAGGTTGCTTTTGCATAAGACCTACCCTAAACATGTCCATTACAGGTTAAGCATCTTTAATGCAAAAATTCATGGGACCAGCAGATGGCGTAATGGTTACATTGCTGGACTCCCATGGAGTTGACTACAGTTCAAGTCCTGGACCTGGCGGCTAAACTCATATCAGGTGTGTGTGTGTGTGTGTGTGTGTGTGTGTGTGCGCGCGCGCGTGCGTGCCCAAAATCCCAGGAGGAGAATGGAGAAGAAGGGATTGCAGCATGGCCATCCCCCCTGAAAGGTGATTTCTTTCTGTCTTTCTCTGTTTCTTGGGCGAGCGTACATGCCCTATAGAAAACATCTCTCCAAAAAATAATAATAATAATAATGCAAATATTCAAAATGCTGCAGAATCTGAAACTTTCTGAGCACCAACATGAAGCCACCATGGAAAGTTCCACCCCCGACTTCAGTCAAAATGCTTCAATACAAAAATATTGTAGAAAATTGCCTCCAGGGGACTGGGTGGTGACACAGAGGTAACAAAACTGGACTCACATCCCTCGGGTCCCAGGTTCATGTACTGAGGCCTCTTCATACATTCCAGGCATGGCCATGGATCAGGCCAGCTGAAATTCGGGGTAGACTGAGGCATGGGTTTCCAACTGGGGATGTCTATCTCTCTGTTGGTCTGTCTGTCTCTCTTTCATGGAACTTCAAAAATAAATAAATAAAAGCCTTGGGACCAGCAGTTAGCGTAATGGCTATGTCGCTGGACTCCCATGTAGTCGACCACAGGTTGAGTCCCAGACCCAGTGGGTTAAACTCACACCAGGCCTGTGTGCGTGCGTGCCCAAGATCCCAAGAGGAGAATGGAGGAGAAGGGATTGTGGTGTGGCCATCTCCCCTGGGGGGTGATTTCTCGCTTTCTGTCTCTCTGTCTCTCTATCTCTCTCTTTCTGGTGAGCGCACAGATGCTATAGCAAAAACCTCTCCAAAAAAAAAATTAAATAAATAAATAAATAAAAGCCTTCAAGCCATGTGCCTACGGAGCATCAGTGAACATCCTGTATAGACTTGAGTCCTGTCCCCAAGAGCTCACATTGTGCACATACAAACATTCCACAACCTGAAATCGAAACACTTCTGATCCCAAGCATTTTGAATAAAGGATACTCAGCCTGACAAATGATAACCAAAGGATTCGTGTGCCAATCAGGTTATCTGGCGAGTTTTACTTTAAAGGCAGAGTGCGTGTGATTGTTGTTATCACAATTCCCTTGCACACTTTTGCTTTAGCTTCCCCTGCACCTTAAAAACAGAAAGCTTGGGGGAACCAGCAGTTAGCGTAATGGCTATGTCGTTGGACTCCCACGTAGTCGACCACGGTTCGGGTCCCAGACCCGGTGGCTTAAAACTCACGCTGGGCGCGTGTGCGTGCGTGCCCAAGATCCCGAGAGGAAAATGGAGGAGAAGGGATTGCGCCGTGGCCATCCCCTCTGGGGGGTGATTTCTCGCTTTCTGTCTCTCTGTCTCTCTCTGTCTCTCTGGCGAGCACACGCACCCTGTAGCAGAAACCTCTCAAAAAAATAAAAAATAAAAAACCAGAAAGTTTATTTCTGTGTGAGGCAATCCCATGTGGGACAGCCCTCCTGGGGGTTCCCACTTCACGTCCAAGACCACCCTGTCTACACCAGGCACACCCTTGCCAATGGTCCAGAAATGGATGGAATCTGGAGGTGGATGGCAGCATCAGGTCCCACCCCCCAATTTCGCTCACTAGTAGAAGAAATAAAGTTTAAAAGGAGTTTCCGGGGACCAGCAGGTGGTGTGGTGGTTAAGGCGCTGGACACTCCCACATGGCTGACCACGGTTCGAGTCCTGGACCTGGTGACTAGCTTTCTCACTTTCCTTCTCTTTCTCTGTGTCTCTCTCTGGTCAAATCAAAATAAAATGGATGAATGAATAAAAGTAAACAAATAATTTTTTAAAAAAGGAGTTTTCAGAGGTAGCATGGTGGTTAAGGCACTGGATTTCCATATGGCCCACTGTGGTTCTAGTCCCGGATCTGGTGGCTTGAAAATCACACCTGGTGTATGTGCGTCTGTGCCCAGAAGGAAGAAAGGATTGAGATGCGGGCATTTCTCCTGGGAAGGGGGATAGTGATTTCTCATTTTCCTTCTCACTGTCTGTCTCTGCCTGTCTCCGTCTCTGTGAGCACATGTGCCCTGTAGCAAAAACCTTTATAAAAATTAATTAGTGACAGCAAAAATAAAAATTTTTTAAGAATTTTTTTACGGGGACCAGCAGATGGCATAACTGTTACATCAAGTCCTGGACCCGGCAGATTAAAACTCATGCTGGGCACGTATGTGTGTGCCCAAGATCCCGAGAGGAGAATGGAGGGGAAGAGATTGTGGCATGGCCATCCCTGCTGAGATGTGGTTTCTTTCTCTCTCTGTGTGTCTCTGGAGAGTGCATGCACCCTACAGCAAAAATCTCTCTTCAAAAAAAAAAGTTGGCATGGTGGTTAAGGCACTGGACTCCCACATGGCCGACTGTGGTTCAAATCCCAGACCTAGTGACTTCCTTTCACACTCTACCTTTTTCCCTCTCTTCCCCTCTGGTCAAATTGAAGGATAATAATAAATAAATACAATTAAATAAATATTTTTTAAATAAATTAATTAATTAAAAGTTACCAAGTACCAGGTTTGGTTTGTTTTTTTAAAGGATGATTTTATTTAACTTTATTTATTTATTTTAATTTGACCAGAGAAGGAGAGAGGGAGAGAGAAAGGGAAAGTGAGAAAGCAAGCTGCCAGGTCTGGGACTTGAACTGTGATTGGCCATGTGGGAGTCCAGCGCCCTTAACCACCATGCCATCTGCTGGCCATACCAGTTTAACATAAAGATTACATTACTAGGCTTTACAAAAAGCAACATCTTAGTTAAAAATAGAAGGAAGTGTAACTTAAGTGTAACTCAGGAACAAGATTCTCATCTTCTCCTTTCATCCTCCATATTGTAATTAATATGTTTTTAACATAAAGCTTCTAAAATGTTATTTGTCTGCATCATGTTTTCATTGGTGCTAATTAATTCAAGGGAACAGATGTTAGCAAAACTTGAAGGAAATACACTTTTTGGATGAAATAACTCAGAATGTAATTTTGTTCTCCTTCTGGTTGTAGTCAAGCACATAAATCACAAAGCTGAATATTTAAAGATTAATTCAAAGTCTGAAAGGCAATTTCTGGTGGTTACATTCTAGACCCTCCTCTTCTGTTCACACCTCTCTAGGCATCTAGGTGAACTCCCTTCTCCAAAACACACTTGCAGTGGTGTCTAAAATCTGTTCTGTTTCCTGCTTCCTGGAATGATCTTCCTGACTGCCTTCTGCCTGTGGGACTGTTCCCGGTCCTTCAAGACCAGCTCTAATCCTTCCATGAAACTCTTTTTAAAGAGTAATTTTAGGGACCAGCAGATGGAATAGTGGTTGAGGTGCTGAACTCCCACGTAGTCAACAAAGTTTCAAGTCTCAGGCCTGGCGGCTTGAAACTACACCGGGCACGTGTGGGTAAATGTCCAAAATCCCGAGAAGAGAATGGAGAAGGGATTGTGGTATGACCATCACCCCTGGGGGTGATTTCTTGCTATCTATCTCTCTGTCTCTCTCTATATCTCCAGTGAACACACATGCCCTATACCAAAAACTCTCAACAATTATTTATTTAATTTTATTTATCATTTTTGTTGTTGTTGTTAATTTACTACAGGGCATGTGCACTGAGACACACACAGAGAGAGAGAGAGAGAGAGAGGGAAAGTGAGAAAGCAGGCCACCAGGTCTGGGACTCAAACCAGTCAGCCATGTTGGAGTCCAGTGCCTTAACTACCATGCCATTTGTTGGCCCCCCTTACATGAAACTTTTTTTTAAGAGTTTCTTTTTTTAAGAACTATTTGTTGATTAAATTTTATTTATTATTATTATTTTTAATTAGACCAGAGAGAGACAGGGGGAAAGTGAGAAAGTAAGTCATCTGGTCCAGGATTTGAACCATAGTTGTCCAGCACCTTAACCACTATGCCATCTGCTATCCCTCCTTCCATGAAACTTTTAACCACACATTTCCTTCTTCACTACTCTTTGCATCAGTAGATGCCACCATCACCATTTGTTCATTCCTTGTTCTCTCCCAGCTTCCAAAACCCTAGTCATTTAAACTTCAAAAGTGCCAGGGACCAGAAGATGGTGTGGTAGTTAAGGTGCTGGACACTCCCACATGGCCAACCACAGTTCGAGTCCCAGACCTGGTAGCTTGCTTTCTCACCTTCTCTCTCTCTCTCTCTCTCTCTCTCTCTCTCTCTCTCTCTCTCGTCAAATTAAAAATAAATGAATGAATGAATGAATGAATAAAGTTAAATAAATAATTCTATTAAAAAAAAAAAAAAAGAACAACTTCAAAAGTGCCTACGCCTGTCCCTGCCTCTGCTGTCCACTGCCATCGCCTTCCCCAGGCTGCCACATAGACTTTCTGAGCAGATCCCCATTTGCATTCTCATTCTTCAGGACTTGTGTTACTCTATTGTGACTCACTTCCTAAACTCTTAATTTAGGTTGACTGGACTAGGACTTTGCGGACGATCAATGTATTGCTGCTTTGCCATCTGGCTCCTGTTAGGTTCTACCAGCAGGGGACCCTCAAAGGAGATTGGACTCCAAAAAACAGAAAGTAGAGCCTTTCTCCTCATCGCTGGCCTCCAGACCCTGTCCATAGGACCACCATGTGCCATGGGACCCATGGCAGTGTTGGTTCCAGCAGCCATTGGTTTCAGTGTCCAGATCTTCGCCCTCCCAGTCCCAGAATTGGCTTTATTGCTCCAGCTCAGAGACCCTCAGAGGTCAGCTCAGAATTCCCCTTTTCAGAGGTCTGAATCCACTTCTGTAGAGCTTCTCCTCTGAGCTCTGAAGGTATCAACACTAACTGAGAAGTGAGTGTCCTTATCAAATGTTAGCATCCCAACTCCATGGGGCCTCCATGCTTCTGGGTTCTTGTAAGTCCCACCTCTTTTCTTTGTTGACCCAGCCCTATGGGAGCTAGCTATCTTCTGCAGTTACTAACTCTGCGTGAGCCTGCATGACCAACTCCTTATGTTAAAATTTCACCATTAAAATGACCGGTGCAATTTCCAATTTCCTATTTCCTGACTAGATCCCATCAGATACATTCTTCTTCCATCCATTGCCATCACGTTGTAACTGAAGTGATCTTTTGGATACGCAAATCTGATTATCGCCATGCTTAATATCCTGTGATGATGTCTCATTGCTTTCAAGAGTAGGTCTAAAATTCTTACCATTGACTACAAGATGTTTGCATTCATTCAACAATCAAAGGGTATGCACTCTAAAAAACTATAGCGTACTCCACAAAGATGTACATTGAATATATATAAACCAGAAATCATAATTAAAAAAGAAAAAAAAGGATTATAGTGTGTGGTGTGGTGCTCCACCCAGAGCCACTCTTCAGGACAGGTGTTCATTCTTCAGTTGCCTGAAGCTATGGCTGCTAGTGACTTAGTTCTCTCTGGAAATTGGCTCTGATTAAAGGAAATCACCCCACCAAAGGTTATGCAACTCCTCCCCAGAAGCAATCAATCATATTCAAATGACCAAGCAGTTAAGGGTATCTAAAGTCCTGCCCACCTGGCCATTTGGGACGATTTTGAAGGGACAGTTGAGCTTCAGAGCTCTTTCAGGACACTGGCTGAATTCACTATTGCTTCATGCACATCTCTGTCACAGGGTTCCTTTCCTGGGAACCCAGTTTAAGTTAGCACCAAGAGTGATTCTAGGAAGCAAACAATAAAATGCGATTTTGGAGCTAGAACACCCACTAGGTGGTTGGCAAAGAGAACCCCGACTTTGGTGATAGGTGAACCATGGACAGCCTCTAGTATTCTGCAATGGTGCAGTTGTTACCATTTCTACAGTGATGAAGGATGGATATATGGGGAAAGGGAATGCATTTGTGAATATCATATCTTAGGCATTTAAGAAAGTCAGAGGAAATGATGAATACGAGGACTAGGGAATTAGATGAACTATCGCTGGTTGTTAACTTATTGATGGACTGGAAAAAAACAACGAAAGGCTGAGGGCAATGAACCCTAAGTTTAGTGAATCATGAAAGTCAAAGGGTGGCTCCTTGGCAACTTATTAAATGCCCATCCTTTCCTGCAGCCAGAGGACAGAGAAGGCTGAGGCTCAGACCCAGTGAGTATAACAACAGAGGAACTCCAGAGAAGGCTGAACGTTCAACCCCAACAATTCTGCAACACCCAGCCCAGGGCCAGGTTAGGAAGGAGAGGTACCAAGATTTGGGTGAGGATGTCTGGCCCATATACACTCAAGAACCTTAACATCCCAGATCTAGCTGAGTGATCTTGGCCTGGAGAAGTGGCCTACTCCTCTTTGTTAAAGGCAACAATACTCTCTTTACCAGAAGATGATACAGAAGCTTCTATCTTGCAAAGTACTGGGTCATCGGGAAAGTCATGATATATTTTTCTATGCTCGACTTGGCCCCCATACCAAAATCACATCCCAGGGTGGACACAAAATAACCCATTTTAGCGTAATGGCTATGTCGCTGGACTCCCACGTAGTCGACCACAGTTCATGTCCCGGACCCGGTGGCTTAAAACACACCGGGTGCGTGTGCATGCGTGCCCAAAATCCCGAGAGGAGAATGGAGGAGAAGGGATTGCGGCGTGGCCATCCCCCCTGGGGGGTGATTTCTCGCTTTCTGTCTCTCTGTCTCTCTCTGTCTGGTGAGCACACGTGCCTTATAGCGAAAACCTCTCCATAAATAAATAAATAAATAAATAAATAAATAAATAAATAAATAAATAATAAATAACCCATTTTCTCAACAGTTTAACCCAGTCGAGAAAATGCTGAGCTGGCTTAGGGAGGAAAGGGAGTATTCTTTGCAGGGCTGTAGGACGAGCGAACGCGGACTGTCCTGTCCAGAGCCAGGACAGCACGTATAAGACTGCATTCTGAGAATGCCAGAAGGGGAGTTAACCGATGGGAGTACTCGCCTGTGATTGGCTCCTGGCAAGACTCAGAGGCGGAGCTAACACCCTGAAAGGATCACTTCCAAGCTCGGAGGACGTGGTGTTGTACTGCCTTGGACAATGATGAAAAAAAAAAATCAAAGACTCAGAAAAGTGAATGTACTAGAATGACAAGCTCCCTCAGACAGAGTCACCTACCTGCCATGGGGGAAAATGAAAGGGATCCCTTTTACCAAAATGATAAGAATGCTGTAGGGGCCAGCAGGTGGTGTGGCGGTTAAGGCACTGGATTCCCATATGACCAACCAGGATTTGAGTCCTAAACCCAACAACTTGCAAATCACACTGGGCGAGTGTGCCCAAAATCTGAAGAAGAGAACGGAGAAGGGATTGCAATGTGGCCATCTCCCCTGGAGGGGGCTTTCTCATTTTCCCTTTCTGTCTCTTTCTATCTTTCTGGTGAGCACAAGTGCTCTATGGCAAGACCTAAAATAATAATAATAAAGAAGAAGAAAATGCAGCAGTAAATAGCCCACGTTATTTTTTTTTTGTAGAGATTTTTGCTATAGGGCGCGTGTGCTCGCCAGACAGAGAGAGACATAGAGACAGAAAGTGAGAAATTACCCCCCAGGGGGCAAGGCCACACCGCAATCCCTTCTCCTCCATTCTCCTCTTGGGATCTTGGGCACGCACGCATGAGTTTAACCCACTGGGTCCGGGACTCGAACCGCAGTCGACTACATGGGAGCCCAGCAGCATAGCCATTATGCCAACTGCTGGTCCCAGCCCACGTTATTTTTTAAAGAATTGTTTTATTTTTATTTAATTGTATTCATTGTCATTATTTTATTTATTCTTTTTTTTTTTTTTTTTTTTTTTTAAGTTGACCAGAGAGAGAGAGAAGGAAAGTGAGAAAGCAAGCTGCCACATCTGGGACTCGAGCCACGATCATGTGGGAATCCAGGCACCTTAACTACCATGCCCCCTGCCAGCCCCTATAGTCCACATTATTGAGATAGCTATTCTTTCTAATAAGGGGAAGCAAATTTTTACTAGAAGGAGCCCAAGAGTAAAGGTTTTCGGCTTTGCAGGACACACGCCCTCTGTCACAACTGTCCAGATCTGCCGTTGTAGTGTGAAAGCAACCATAGACGATCGCAGATGAATGAGCAAGCCCGTGCTCTCCGTACAACATGAGCTCCGCAACTGGCGGCGGTGGGCCGGATTCAGCGCATGCGTGGTGGTTTGCTGCTCTCTGATGTCAGGCAGACAGTAGATCTGGTTGCAGAACTCACCAACAGAACCCTGAAGTAACAGAGTCTAGGCAGTGGCACTGGGAAATCAAAAGCAAAGTGAATGCAATTATTCCTAATGAACAGCAAGGTCAGACGGACAGCCAGGAGGGCCTGGCCTGCGGGGGAAGGTACCGAGAGGTTTAATAAAAATATGGCGTACCTAGGGCCCAGGTAGACAGGCAGCCCACAAGGGTTTATACGATTTATACAATCAAAACTGGTCAAAGGAGAATGAATGGGAGCAACCACCCTCGTAGGCGTGCTAGGATCCCTGCTCCCTTTTGAACCTGAACCAGTTTTCCCACCCAAGGCCCATGGACTGAAGACATGGGTCCCAGAGGGAAGGACTCTGTCCCAGAATGCCAAGTGTTACACAGTAAGGGTTCCCTCCGCCCCAACCCAGTGGCCATTTCCCCACATACCCAGGAAAGATAAAAATCCAGATTTCCAAGGACCATTAGAGAAAGTTCCAGATTTTTTTTATAATTATTTTTATTTTATTTATTCATTCATTTATTTTTTAATTTGACCAGAGAGAGACAGAGGGTGAGAGTGAGAGAGAGAGGAAGTGAGATAGCAAGCCACCAGATTCAGGACTAGAACCGTGGTCGGCCATGTGGGAGTGTCCAGCACCTTAACCACCACACCACCTGCTGGTCCCAAGTTCCAGATTTTTTAGATTCTACCTGAGATCCTGAAATGATCATGGAGGACCTATTTGAGTGGGGGGCATACGGGAGCCATGTAGGTCCTCAGTGAACCCAACTATCTGATGGTCGGTTCCCAAATGTATATTTTGAATGGAGTAAAAACTATCATAGTGAGAAAGATATGCAGAAGCTCCTGGCTCGCCCAACCAAGATGGTAAATAAAGACAATATCACATCCCAGGAAGAATGGCAGAAACCATGCTACCCTACGAAGCCAGTTCACCTCCTACAAAAATCAGGTAGACCCTAGGGGATGACAGTGGACAACTTCAAACTCAACCAGGTACCCACCCCCAACTGCAGCTGCTGTTCTAGGTGGGGTCTCACTGCTGTGGCAGATTGGTGAATGTGTTCTTCTAGGTACTTCGGGGAAGGTTCAAGACCCATTAGCATTCAGATGGAATAGACTAAAGTACGTTTTAATAGACTTGCCCCAAGGCTCTATGAATTCTCCCTCGCTATTATATTGCAGAGGGATCTGGGCCATCTACGGCCTATGCAATCCACAGAGCATCATGTTTGTCATCTGTCAAGGACATCAGTCTAATCCAACTGGATAAGCGAGAAGTAGCGAGTACACTGGGGGCTTTGGTGAGATCCGTGTACACCGAGAGTGAATGATAAGCCCTGTGAAGATTCAGAAGCCTAGTACTTCAATGAATTGTATAAAGGTCCAGTCACTTAGAGCACATGGGGGAATCCTCTTCAAAGTATGCCTCTTGTATCTCCACTTCTAGAAAGAAAGTCCCCAGATTGGCAGGTGGCATGGTGGTTAGGGATGCTGGATTCCCACATGGCCAATGGCAGTTCAAATCCCAGACCTGAAGGCTTGTTTCTCTCTCTCTCTCTCTCTCTCTCTCTCTCTCTCTCTCTCTCTCTCTCTCTTTCTCTCTCTCTCTCTGCCCCCTCTGGTGAAATAAAATAAATACATACATACATACATAGAAAGTTCCTTGGCTTTTTTTTTTTTCCCTATAGGGCGTGTGCACTCTCCAGACAAACACAGAGAATGAGAGGGAAGTGAGAAATCACTTCCCAGGGCAGATGGCCACACCACAATCCCTTCTCCTCTTGAGATTTTGGGCATGCAAGAACATATGCCCAGCGTGATTTTCAAGTCATCGGTTCCAGGACTCAGACCATGCAGTCGGCCACGTGGGATCCAGCTTCCTCATAGCACTGAACATCCGTTCCCTGGGACCCACCCTGATAGAACAGAACTCAGTCTGAGTCCACAGCCCCAGGATGGAAACTCAGGCCGGGCTCGGAGACTGATGTTGCAATCTTGAGGAGAATTCCTTCTTTCTCAGGAAACCTCAGCCCATGTTTGCAAAGCTTGATCCTTTGAGGGCCCCTCACATTATGAAGGGTAATCTGTAAAAGTGGAAGACAACTGACTTAAATCCTTTTTTAGAATCATTTCTTTAATGTTATTCATTTATCATTATTCTTCTATTTGACCAGAGAGAGAGACAGAGAGAGAAAGTAGAAAGCAAGCCGCCATGTGCAGGACTCAAACAGCGGTCGGGCATGTGGGAATCCAACGACTTGACCACCATACCACCTGACAGCCCCGATTTAAATCTTAAATCACTCGGACCTTTCCGTGAAAACAACGCAAGCAAGGAAAGAATGGGAAGATGTGTTCAAAGTCTTAAAAGAAAAACAATTCAACCAAGATTACTGAACCTGGTAAAATCATCCTTCAAATGGGAAGAAAAGAGGGACCAGCAGTTGGCGTAATGCCTATGTCACTGGACTCCCATGTAGTCGACCGCGGTTCGAGTCCTGGATCCGTGGCTTAAACTCACATCGGGCGCGTGTGCGTGCGTGCCCAAGATCCCGAGAGGAGAATGGAGGAGAAGGGATTGCGGCGTGACCATCCCCCCTGGGGGGGTGATTTCTCGCTTTCTGTCTCTCTGTCTCTCTGTGTCTGTCTGGCGAGTGCACGCGCCCTATAGCAAAAACCTCTCAAAAAAAAAAGGGAAGAAGAGATAAAAACATAATCAGATAAAACCTGAAAGAATTTACCAACACCAGACCAACTCCTCAAGCAGTACTGAAGGGCGTGCTATACTAGGAAAACTAAAGAGAAACTGACAGTCATGAGAACAAAAAAATAACCAAGAGAATCCAACATAAATGAATGAAAACTCCATGTTAGACACTTTGTTTAGTATTTTTGGTCCAAGTGAGTAGTCACGTATTTACTCCTTGGAGAGTGTAAATTAGATTTTTTTAATGTTTAAGATTCTATCTCCAATTATGCTGTTTTTATACACTACAAAAGTTATTGTGACCATGGGACTGGCAGATGGCCTGGTGGTTGAGGGCCCTGGACTCCCACGTGAATGACCACAGTTCAATTCCTGGACCTGGTGGCTTGCTTTCCCATTTTCCGACTCTCTTGCTTTCTCTCATTCTGTCCCTTTCTAGTCTAATTAAAATAAATAAATTAATTAATTCTTGGGAACCAGCAGTTAGCGTAATGGCTATGTCGCTGGACTCCCACGTAGTCGACCACGGTTTGCGTCCCGGACCCAGTAGCTTAAAACTCACGCCGGGCGCATGTGCGTGCGTGCCCAAGATCCCGAGAGGAGAATGGAGGAGAAGGGATTGCGGCATGACCATCCCCTCTGGGGGGTGATTTCTTGCTTTCTGTCTCTATGTCTCTCTCTGTCTGTCTGGCAAGTGCACGCGCCCTATAGCAAAAACCTCTCCAAAAAAAAAAAAAAAAAGAAATACTAAAATAATTCTTAAAAAAATTTTAAAAAAAATAAAAGTTGTGGGAACCAGCAGTTAGCGTAATGGCTATGTCGCTGGACTCCCACATAGTCAACTGCGGTTCGCGTCCCAGACCCGGTGGCTTAAAACTCACGCCGGGCGCGTGTGCGTGCGTGCCCAAGATCCTGAGAGGAGAACAGAGGAGAAGAGACTGCGGCATGACCATCCCCCCTGGGGGATGATTTCTCGCTTTCTGTCTCTATGTCTCTCTCTTTCTGTCTGGCGAAAACCTCTCCAAAAAAAAAAATAAAGTAAAAATAAAAAGTTGTGACCCAAATGAAAAAAATATGTATTTGTGCCAATATTAAATTCTTTGCATGTTGTAGAAAAGAAATACTTCAGAATCACTTTTAAAAAAATCGAGTTTCAGGGACCAGCAGATAGTGTAATGGCTACATCGCTGGACTCCTGTGTAGTCGACTGTAGTTCGAGCCCCGGACCCGATAGCTTAAACTCATGCCAGGCGTGTGTATGTGCGTGCCCAAGATCCCGAGAGGAGAATGGAGGAGAAGGGATTACAGCACGGCCATCCCCCTGGGGGGGGGGGGGGTGATTTCTCACTTTCTGTCTCTGTGTGTCTCTTTCTGGTGAGTGCATGTGTTCTATAGCAAAAACCTCTCAAAAAAAAAAAGAAAGAAAGAAAGAAAAAGAAAAGAACAAAGAAAAATCAAGTTTCAGGTTAAATCTGTTGCTTTTCTTTTGAAAATATATTTAATTTTCAGACACTTCTGCTAAAAAGAAAGAAGTGTTAAATATTGCTAAAAAAAAGAAAGATGAGACTTCCTGATGTATTGAAATGATATGGGAAACAGTGTCAGATATGAAATGATGTTTAACTCTCTGTGTGTAAAAATTGGTCAATGAGTGTTCCAAAATTGTATGAGATTCTTAAATACCTGTTATGTATTAGTATGCTGGTAGTCATACTTGTAATGCTAAATAGTTCTAATGTAGTTTGTCACAGAAATGACCAAATTTGTCAATTTGGGGTAATGGTAAAATCAGATCTCAGACCATCGCCATTTTAAGTTTCGTGGTCCATAGTTAATTGCTTTATTCTGATGCGCTTTCTAAAACATTTTGTAATAGGCTACAATTCAAAAATAGCCTCTTTTAAGAAAATTCATGAAAAAGAGTTTGATAAGTACTCTTGAATATAGGTTTTCAATAACTTTAAGATATGTCTGAACTTCCAGAATGTAAAAGGAAAGATTGGACCACAGTAAAACTGAAATCTCAGCAGAAGAGAGATTGAACATGAGACTGAACTGGTGAAAAAGAATTTTATGATCTTTGACTAGAACGTTACTGATTTTTTTTCTATGCTTTGTTCTTCAGATTTCAGGATTTTTGTTTTCTTTTGAGCTGTTGATAGCTTCAGCAATTCATTAAAAAAATATTTTGATAACAGAATTGAGGAACCAGCAGTTAGCGTAATGGCTATGTCGCTGGACTCCCACGTAGTCGACAGCGGTTTGCGTCCCGGACCCAGTGGTTTAAAACTCACGCCGGGCACATGTGCGTGCATGCCCAAGATACCGAGAGGAGAATAGAGGAGAAGGGATTGCAGCGTGACCATCCCCCCTGGGAGGGTGATTTCTCATTTTCGGTCTCTATGTCTCTCTCTGTCTGTCTGGCGAGCGCACGCGCCCTATAGTGAAAACCTCTCAAAAAAAAAAAAAAGAAAGCAAAAGGAAAACAGAATTGAAACATAAACTTTTCTCCCTTCCTGGGAGAAACTTCCCTCCAAAACTGGAAAGCATTTTTGAGTGTTCTTTTATTGTAGCAGTATGGCTATTTGCATAAGTTCAATAATGCGGGGCCGGCAGGTGGCATGGTGGTTAAGGATGCTGGACTCCCACATGGCTGACCATGGTTCAAGCCCCAGACCTGGTGGTTTGCTTTCTCACGTTCTCTCTCTCTCTGTCCCTCTCTGGTCAAATTAAAATAAGTAAATAAATAAAGTAATTCTTAAAAAAAAATAATAAGTTCAATAATGCCTGTTGCCTTACACCAGAAATTGGAAACCCTGGTTATTGCCAGGGCTTTGACTGGAATGTCATATCTGAAGATGTGACCAGAAAGCTAAGGAACTAAGGTTGATCTCAAGAAAGCCAACAGATGATCTTGGAAAGATTGCCTGGTCCCATAAACAGTTCTGCCTGGCAGGTAAGTAAAGAATGTCACTTCCTGAGCCTGAAAACTTCCAAAACAGGTACTTAAAGGCACAGTCGGATGGTGAATTCCTGACTGGGCTCAGTCGCCTTGGGAGGCTTTATAGAGAGTCTAATCTGAAGTTCCTTATAAAAGGTTCCAGCAAAGCCAACTAAATCAATTAGTATTTTTATTGGACTTTATGCAAATAGCACACCAAATTGAGAGTAAACTTATTATTATTTTTTTGCAAATAAGTTAGTTTGTGCTTCTCTTTGGTTAAAGGGGGAGTGAAGAGAGAAAAAAATGTTTCAGAAGAAAACTATAGTGCACTTGTTACTGGATTTTAGGTCTGTCCATGTTTGTTTTTTGAGTTTTTAGTATCTACCTACTGTTTGGACAGAATTCTAACCTGTCTCCTGGCTTTAGGCCTTAAGCAAATGTTTCTCAACTTTTTAAAATTTTGATTCATTAAAGCTAAAATGGCTTTTTTTGAAATAAAATAATAGTAATAGCTAACTAAAGACAGTGCAGGAGAAGGGTGTGCAAGGGGGGATGGAAATCAAAGAGAGGAAAAAGCAAAGCATTTAATGGACACAAAAGTGGAAAATTGTCTGCTGATAATAATATGTATGATGGGGCCAGCAGTTGGCGTAATGGCTACATTGCTGGACTTCCATGTAGTCAACTGTGGTTCGAATCCCAGACCTGGTGGCTTAAACTCATGCTAGGTGCATGTGCATATGTGCCCAAGATCCCGAGAGGAGACTGGAGGAGATGGGATTGCAGTATGGCCACCCCCCCAGGGGGTGATTTCTTGCTTTCTGTCTCTGTCTTTCTGGCCAGCGCACATGCCCTATAGCAAAAACCTCTCCAATGATAATAATAATAATGTGTACAATAATATCTTTGACTGGACCAATATGCACTGTATTCAAGGTGGTAAAATTCATTTTGTATGCTGTAAATATGTGATTAAATGTAAAAAAAAAAAAGAAAGAAAGAACGAAGAAGGAAAATAAATAAATAAATCTTAATCATATCTTTAAAAATGCCCTCACAGCTACATCCCGTCCAGAGTTTGACCAGACAGCTGGGTATCACAGTCTACTTAGTTGACGCAGGAGGTTAAGCATCACATCATCCGAGCTCCTAAGCTTCCAGTGAGACTCCCTGAGGCTTCCCGTATCTCGGCCTCAGTCCCGCTCCCCTACCCAGTTCTGCCTCTCTATCTCACTCACATTGTTCCCGAGAGCACCTCCTAGTAACCTTCCTGCACATGTATTTCCTTCCGAGAGTCTGTTCTCTGGGAATCTTGATGTAGAAGATAAAGAACAAGACACTCGGAGAAACCACCAAGTCTAAAGTGGAAACGTACTCTCAAGAGTTTTGTTGTTACTTTGTTACTCTTTAAAAAAGAATTACTTATTTATTTTATTTGTTATTATTATTATTTTAATTTGACCAGAGCAAGACAGAGAGCGAGAGAGAAAGGGAAAATGAGAAAGCAAGCCACCGGGTCTGGGACTCGAACCATGGTCGGCCATCTAGGAGTCCGGCACCTCAACCACCACTCCACTTGCCAGCTCCACTTTGTTACTTTTGTTTTGTTTTGTTTTGGTTTGGTTTGGTTTGGTTTTGGTTTTGCTGTAAGGGGCCTGTGCTGGTCAGACAGTGAGAGAGAGGGAAATGAGAACTCACCCCCCTGGGGGAGATGGCCACACCACAGTCCCTTCTCTTCCATTCTTCATGGGAATTTGGGCACACATGCACACGTGCCACATGTATTTTCCAAGCTGCTGGCTCCAAGACTCGAACCACATAGTTGGCCACGTGGGGTACAGCTGCCTTAACCACCATGCCACCTGACTGACCCACTTCATTACTTTTTAAAAATTGATCTATTTTTCTCTTTCATTAATGAGAGAGACAGGGAGACAGAGACAGAGAGACAGCATCCCTGGTAAGGTCCCAACATCCACTCCGAGGCCCAGCAGCGCTAGGGCATGGACATGTTTGTGCCTAGTGTACCCACGGAAGCCTCCAGACTTGAACTGGGAACCTCCCCACATGGCTCAGCCTTGCAGAGTGTCACACTTGACCACACGCCACCTGCCCCTCCCTTGTTATTTGTAAAATATTTGAAATCACACAATTCGTTGCCTTTGAGAGAAATGAGCCAGTCTCGTTAAGTTGGAAAAGCCATTGATTTCAAAAACAAAGCAACTGACCCATTAAACAGAAGCAAATGATAGTCTAAAAGAGAACTCCGTAACAAATTTTAAAAGTAATAAATAGGAGCCAGCCAGTGGTGTGATGGTTGAGGGTGCTGGACTCCCACGTGAATGACCACAGTTTGAGTCCTGAGCCTGGCAGCTTGCTTTCTCACTTTCTCTCTCTCTTTCTCTCTCTGTCTCTGTCTCTTTCTCCCCCCATCCCTCTCTGATCAAATTAAAATAAATAAATAAATAAAGTTTAAAATAATATGGGACCAGCAGTTGGCATAATGGCTATGTTACCAGACTTTCACGTAGTTGACCTTGGTTCGAGTCCCGGACCTGGTGGCTTAAACTCACGCCGGGTGCGTGTGCGTGCGTGCCCAAGATCCCGAGAGGAGAATGGAAGAGAAAGGATTGCAGTATGGCCATCCCCCCGGGGGGGGTGATTTCTCACCTTCTGTCTCTCTGTCTCTCTCTGTCTTTCTGGCAAGCACACACACCCTATAGCAAAAACCTTTCATTAAAAAAAAGTTTAAAATAATAATAATAAATAAACAGAAAGGAAGAACTCTCGAAGGAAAACCTTACTTGCTTTCCTTTGTCTACCTTTATGTAGAAGCCGGAGCTGCTCGGTTCTCCAGCGCCAAGCTGTCCGTCTGTTACCCCTAGCCGTGCACATGTTCAGGCGAGCGTACCCACAGACCTTCAGCAGATGGTCTTGGGCTGGACATCTGGAAGGCTCATCAGATTAAGGGGCACAAATTTGTGATAATAGACTTAATTCAGTTTTTGCTTAACATTTTTTGGCTGGTTTAAAGACCCTGGGGTCAGTATGTAACTTGGCAAGAGTTTTACAAAAATTGTTCTGAATTCACCAGCAATGGGCCGGTCTTACACAATATCTTGTTTGTGCAGCTCAGACCAGCTGGGTAAAAGCTAATGAAAGGAATGCGATTATCAGGGGCAGGAGGTACTCAGACGCCCCACCACTGCTCCCCGCATTCTCCGCGGGCCCCTGACCACTCCTGTGTGTTGCTGTGTGGCAAGTGCACGAGGATCTTGGGGACGTGGCTATCCGCCTTCATTTTCCTATTCTAGAGTCTACAAAGCGTGCTTTATTTGTTTAATAGGGGGCAATAATTCCCATGAGATAATTTTGTATGTTTATTAGGAATCAACTGAAATAAATCTTAAAAACAAAATATATTTATTTAAAGTAAAGCTTTGTGCTAGTATAATCTGAGGTACTGTCAAAGAAAAACTTTCTATCTTTTTTTTTTTTTTTTTTTTGAGAAGGTTTTCCTATAGTGCACTTAGGCTCACCAGACAGACAGACAGAGACAGAGAGACAGAAAGCGAGAAATCACCCCCCAGTGGGAATGGCCACACCGCAATCCCTTCTCCATTCTCCTCTCAGGATCTTCGGCACGCATACACACACGCCCAGCGTGAGTTTAAGCCACTGAGTCCAGGACTCGAACCACAGTCAACTACATGGGAGTACAGCGACATAGCCATTAAGCCAACTGCCACCTCAAGTCCCACCAGGATAGAGAAATGGAAGAGAAGAGATGGCAGTGTGACCACGCCCAGAGAGGGTGCCTTCCCCCTGCCCTCTCTTTCTCTGTCAAGTACACATGACAATGAAAAAGAAAGAGAGAGAATGAAGAGCTCTTTCTTATTACCATCAAAAATAGTGAAAAATGTCGGGACCAGCAGTTAGCGTAATGGCTATGTCTCTGGACTCCCATGTAGTTGACCACGGTTTGTGTCCTGGACCCGGTGGCTTAAAACTCACTCAGGGCACGTGTGCATGCGTGCCCAAGATCCCGAGAGGAGAATGGAGGAGAAGGGATTGTGGCGTGGCCATCCCCCCTGGGGGGTGATTTCTCGCTTTCTGTCTCTCTGTCTCTCTCTGTCTTTCTGGCGAGTGCCCATACCCTATAGGAAAAACCTCTTTAAAAAAAATTTTTTTAATCTTTTACTGATAAGAGAATGCAATCAAAAATGATATTTTATTCTACCCAAAAGACAGTTCTATCAATTTTCCCAGCCAAAGGGATCAGTCTTACTCTCGGGGTAAGTTTGGTCGTACTCATAAGAAGCCAGCGCTGAAGAGAACAGCCCAACAATGAGACTGCAGCTTTTGGTCCCAGAGAAGAGAGATTGCTCCTAAATGCTATATATTTTTTTCCTCCATGCAATAACCTGTTAGATCATGGAATCAAATTATTTCACGTCAGGCCAGCACATATTGGATAAACTGAAATGGGTTAAAATGGAATTTCTGGAAGCCAGGGAGGGTATTGTGCATGCAGAAAGCGTCAAGCTGAGAAGCTATGGTGTTTATATGCAACCAGGTAGGACCGGACAGCTCTGAATATGCATCACTGCCACTTAATGAGTGTCTGCAAGGTGGCTGGTGGCTGTCCACATTCTAGTTAATCCTTGCAACAATAACAATGACAATAACACTTACGCATATCTCTGCGGCAGGCCCTGTTCCAAGCACCTTGCGTGTATGAACTCATTTCGGCCTCACACGAGCTCTCTGAGGCGTGTTCTGTTATCACCATCTTAGCGACGAAGAAACTGAAGAACCGATATTTTTTAAAGAATTATGTATTCAATTTTATTTATTCATTCTTTTATTTTAATTTGACCAGAGAGAGACAGAGAGACAGAGAGAGACAGAGAGAGCAGAGGGAAAGTGGGAAAGCAAGCCACCAGATGCGGGACTCGAACCGCAGTCAGCCATGTGGGAGCGTCCAGCACCTTAACCACCATGCCACCTGCTGGTCCCCATGAAGAACCGATTTTTATTTTCTTCTTCTTCTTCTTTTTTTTTTTTTTTTTTTTTTTTTGGAGAGATTTTCGCTATAGGGCATGTGCGCTTGCCAGACAGACAGAGAGAGACACAGAGACAGAAAGCGAGAAATCACCCCCCAGGGGGGATGGTCACGCTGCAATCCCTTCTCCTCCATTCTCCTCTCGGGATCTTGGGCACGCACGCACACGCGCCCGGCGTGAGTTTTAAGCCACCGGGTCCACGACGCGAACCGTGGTCGACTATATGGGAGTCCACCGACATAGCCATCGCTAAGTGCTGGTCCCCAAGAACCGATTTTTAAGCCTCTCACTTAAGCAGTACACGGCAATGCAACTTGACGCGGTCTAACACCAGCGTTTTGCTTTTAGCCACTTCTGTTATTACAGATGACCTGGTAATGGAAAGTTGAGGATCTGGGTGGCAAATACAGGACTCGAACAAAGCCTCACTCAGTCCAAAGTCTCTTCTCTTTCCTCCAAACCCTGCTGCCTTTCTAATGTCGACATTGCACTGATTGACTCAGTCTCTAGAAAGTGGGGGAGAGCAACGGTTCTGTCCTATTAGAAAAGTGTGTGTGTGTATTGGGACCAGCAGTTGGTGTAATGGCTATGTCGCTGAACTCCCATGTAGTCGACCACGGTTTGAGTCCCAGACCCGGTGGCTTAAACTCACGCTGGGCGCGTGTGCGTGCGTGCCCAAGATCCCGAGAGGAGAATGGAGGAGAAGGGATTGCGGCGTGGCCATCCCCCCCTGGGGGGTTGATTTCTCACTTTCTGTCTCTCTGTCTCTCTCTGTTTTTCTGGCGAGCGCACGCGCCCTATAGCAAAAACCTCTCCAAAAAAAGAAAGAAAGAATTGTGTGTGTTTGTGTGTGTTTCCATTTATCAAACACAAACAGGGAAATTTATCCGTTGATGATAATGTATAAGATAGGGGCCAGCGTGGTATTTGGGGTTCTGGGTTCCCACGTGACTGACTGAGGTTCAAGTCCCAGACTTGGAGACTCGCTTTCTCATTCTCTCTCTCTCTCTCTCTCTCTCTCTCTCTCTCTGGTCAAGTTGAAGAAGAATAATAACACATAAAATTGGATGGATAATTTTTATAAAGAAATGTGTGTGGTAATATCTTTGACTTGACTAATATGCACTATACTCATGCTGGGAAAAACTATTTTGCGCACTGTAAAGATACACGGTGATTAAACGCAATAAAATCAAACCAAAAAGGAAAAGAAGAAAAGCAATTTGTGTAGCGATACCACGAGAAGCAGAAATGTTAACTCCGGCATTTTCTTACCGGCTTTTGCTGACATCATGGTATTCACTTCAATCTGCAATTTCTCTTTTCAAGCCACTTTTCAATTTTGTAAGAGTTTGTTTCATTCATTCAAATCCAAGCCATGTAAAGGATTAAATATGATAAATATTTAGTTCCTGAGCATGGAAAGACCAAACCAGGTATTCCTGATTGGTCAGCAGCTCTCTTCCACGTGATCACTCAGGGCCCTTGTAAGTCAGCCGTCTTTATTTTGTTTGTTTGTTTGGTTTTTTTGAGAGTTTTTTGCTATAGGGCGCGTGCGCTCGCCAGACAGACAGAGAGAGACAGATAGACAAAAAGCAAGAAATCACCCCCCAGGGGGGATGGCCACGCCGCAATCCCTTCTCCTCCTTTCTCCTCTCGGGATCTTGGGCACGCACGCACATGTGCCTGCCGTGAGTTTAAGCCACTGGGACCGGGACTCGAACCGCGGTTGACTACATGGGAGTCCAGTGACATAGCCATTATGCTAACTGCTCGTCCTGGCCATCTTAATATGAGACTCCTGAAGTCACGGTATGGTGGCTGAAGAAAAAGAAGCTGGAAGGCATAGGTAGGAGTGTCATGGGCCAGGTTTGGCAGTGGTCCACGTCCTTCCACTAAAGCTCCAGCAGTCAAGCACCTGTGACCTCACCGCACTGTCAAGGGGACTGAGAAATAGTCTCTCTGTGCGCTCAGGAAGAGGAAGAAACGGGCTCCCAGTGAACAGTTCTCTGGTCTCTGCCACAGTGATGTTTCCTGAAATGCAGAGGGAAAATTAATTAATTAATATTCTAATAAAAACCCTCTGTAGGCTCAGCCACCACTGTAGTGC
Organism: Tupaia tana; assembly: GCA_026018925.1. Classification (NCBI taxonomy): domain Eukaryota; kingdom Metazoa; phylum Chordata; class Mammalia; order Scandentia; family Tupaiidae; genus Tupaia; species Tupaia tana. The sequence continues at coordinate 11,715,768 of JAKSZU010000025.1, read as the reverse complement.
AGCGGTAACGTAAGTGACAGGCAAGGCTGGAGGCCATATGGCTGACCAAGGGTTCAGACCCCAGGTTGGCTTGACAACACGCCAGGCATGCACATGGTGCCCAGGATTCAGAGGGGCTAGAAGGCTGGGAAAGGGGACCGCAGTGTGACGTGACCCTGTTGTGGGTGTTTCTCTCTCATGCACAAGTACATACACATGTGCTATCATTCAAAAGAAATTCTCTTTAGGATCAGTAGGTGGCGTGGTGGTTGGGGTGCTGGACTCCCACATGGTCCACTATGGTTCAACTTCTGGACCAGGCAACTTGAAACTCATGCCAGGCACATGTGCATGCATGCCCAAAATCCTGGGAGGAGAATGGAGGAGAACGCATTGTGGCAAGACCATCCCCCCCCCCGTGGGGTGATTTCTCACCTTCTGTCTCTCTGTCTCTCTCTGTCACTCCGGCAAGCACCTGCGCTCTCTAGGAAAAATCTCTCTCAAAAAGAAAAAAAAAAAGTTCTTTAATTCTAAATCAAAACTCTTTTTTTGTTTGTTTGTTTTGTTTTAAGAATTATTTATTTCATTTTATTTATTCTTTCATTTATTTTAATTTGACCAGAGAAAGAAAGAGAGAAAGAGAAAGTGAGAAAGTAAATCACCAAGTCCGGGACTCAAACCGTCGTCAGTCATGTGGGAGTGTCCAGCGCCCCAGCCACCATGCCACCTGCTGGTCCCTGTTTGTTTTGTTTTCAATTAATTAAGTTACATTTATTCACTGAGCATTGTCACAGCATATAAAATGTGATTTCCCATCCAGAATATGCCACATAGTGGATTAATCATACATATTATCATCAATAATGTTCCATTTCTAGTTTCTATATATATATATATATATATATACATCCCCCTATTTCTCACCCTCTGCCATTTCCCACCCTCCTCCTACACTATCTCAGGTGTCCACAGCTGTTTTCCATTCCTTTTTTCCCCACATTTTATTGATTCACAAAATTTCTTAAATAATCTAACTGCTTTCAATAGCAAGCTCTGTTGATATATACATTATCTATGAATACATGTCTGACTTTAGGCATGAAACTCTGAGTAGAATGAGTATACAGTAAGGTAGCACCTAACTAATGCTGTATAGCTTAATATGATCATTAATTATGTATTTTTTACTATATTTTTTAATTTCAAGAAAAGCAGATTTAGCTTTAATAAATCAAAGAAATGCTAAGGAAATATGCGTAAAACTTAAAGCCAGGAAACAGATTGAGATTCTGTTCAAATAGTAGGTACATGAACCTATCGGCAGCTCAGGACCAGACAAAAATCCTTAAAACTGGAGAACAAAGCCTAGAAGAAAATCAGTAATGTTTTAGTCAAAAGTCATAAAATTCTATTTCACCAGTTCAGTCTCATGTACTTAATCTATCTACTGTTGTGGTTTGATTTTCCCAATTAAATTCTGGGTTTTAATATTCAACTCCAGACTTGTCCCCATGATTAAGTTGGCCATTTTCTTAGTTTTTGAGCTCTTATTTCTGTGTGACTGTATTTAATTTTCTTGATATAGCACTCCCTTGAGAACTTCTTGGAGATCTGGTCTGGTGCTAGTAAATTTTTTCAGGTTTTGATTATCTGAGAACGTTCTTGTCTTTTCTTCTTCCCATATGAAGGATAATCTTGCCAGGTATAGTATCCTTGGTTGCAATTGTTTTTCCCTTAACACTTTGAATATATTTTCCCATTCTTTCCTCACTCACATTGTTTCCGATGAGAGATCTGTTGTTAGCCTGATGGGGTATCCTTTGTAGGTAACATGCCATTTCTCTCTTGCCAATCTTGGTATCTTGTCTTTGTCTGTGGTTTTGGTCAATCTAGTTGTAATGTGTCTTGGAGAAGATCTTCTTGGGTTGATCCTATTTGGGGTCTTTTGTATTTCTTGGGACTGGATCTTTGACTGTTTCTCTAGGTTTGGAAAGTTTTCTTCCAGGATTTCATGGAATAGATTGTCAATGCCCTTATGAGTCTCTTCCCCTTCTGGGATACCAATTATCCAGATGTTTGGACATGTGATAGTATCTAGTATTTCTCGTATAGTACTCTCATTTCAGAGGGCAATTTTCTCAGTCTTCATGGTGGATTTTTCTAGGCCAGTGATTCTATCTTCTTCATCTGCGATTCGATTTTCTGTATGATCTAATCTGCATTGAATACTTTCAAGGGAGGTTTTGACTTCCTGTATTATAGCCTTCATCTCTAACAGGTCCATTTGATTCTTTTTTATAGTGTGAATTTCCTCTTTTAGATCTTGCAAGAATTTCCTTACCTCCTGAAGATCATCAGCCCCTTTTCCCTGCCTCTTCAGCAATTCATTGTCTCTCTTCTCTTCGATCTCTGTGAGTTTTTGTCACCGTGAAAATTCTAAATTCTTTATCTGACATTTCCATGAATTTCATCATACTGTCTGAGAATGAAGAGGAGTTATTATTTTTCCTTAGAGGAGAGATATTTTCTTATTTTTCCATATTTCTTGTGACTCTGCGGTGATTTCTAGTCATCTGATGGATGGTACATTTATTATCATTCTTAAAGTTCAATCTAAGTATTCAGAGGCATGCAGGAGGAGGTGATCTGCAATCTCTCTTTCATTCCATTCTCACTCTTTGTGCACTAGAAACAGTAGGAATAGATGTATTCAGATGTTTAAATCCTGTTCACTTGGACCTGTCTAGACATTTACTGTGTAGGAGCTGAGAAGCCAAAGAGGAAAGATAAAGAAAAAGAAAAGGATTAGAGAAAAGGAAAGAAGAAAATATAAAAGAAAAAAAAAGGATAATAATTAACTATAGATTTTAATTTTAAAAAGCAAAAATTGAAAACTGCATGGAAGTTCAGGATCCATGTGGAGATGGGCCTAGGTTTGTACCTTCCCTAAACAGAATGGGGAGCGGCCCCTATTAGCACAATAAAGGGGCTTGAAGGAACCAGCAGTTAGCGTAATGGCTATGTCGCTGGACTCCCACGTAGTCAACTGCGGTTCACGTCCCGGACCCAGTGCCTTGAAGCTCACGCCGGGCACGTATGCTTGCGTGCCCAAGATCCCGAGAGGAGAATGGAGGAGAAGGGATTGCGGCGTGACCATCCCCCCTGGGGGGTGATTTCTCGCTTTCTGTCTCTCTGTCTCTCTCTGTCTGTCTGGCGAGCGCACGCGCCCTATAGCGAAAACTTCTCAAAAAAAAAAAAAAAAAAAAAAGACTCAGGGAGACACGGAGAGACAGAGAGAAATGGAGAGAAAGAGGTAACACTACCCACTATAAGAAGAAGTCTCAGCAGAAAATCTTCACTTTAAGTCTCTGAAAGCAATATTTCACAGCTGAAGTTCAGGATCCATGTGTACCTAAATCAACACTCTTATTTAAAACACCTCTACTAAGCAACATAAAATGTACCATAAATTATATTGTATTTTTGTTACTGCTTTAAAAATTCACCAGAGGGCACGTGGGCTTGCCAGAGACAGAGCAAGCAAGAGAGGAGAAGTGAGAAAGCATACCCAGGGGAGGAGTCACACTGCATCCCGTCTCCACCTCTCCCTCCTTTGGGATTTTGGGCATGTGTGGACACACATCCAGAGTATTTTTTAAGCTGCCAGGTCAGGGGCTTGAACCATGCAGTCAGCCGTGTGGGATCTAATTCACATAGCAGCAGGCCACAGGCTGGCCCTCGATTTTGTTATTTTAAAGTTAATAAAACACCTTTCCTTTTTAATGCTTTGTAACTGATCGTTTTTTAAGAAAGTCAAGCCCATCTTTCCTAGATGAGAAGCTAATGAATAAAGATAAAGAAAAAGAAAAGAATTAGAGAAAAGGAAAGAAGAAAATATAAAAGAAAAAAAAAAAGGAAGATAATTAACTATAGATTTTAATTTTAAAAAGCAAAAATTGAAAACCGCGTGGAAGTTCAGGATCCATGTGGAGATGGATGATTAGATGAAAATGCAGTTATAGCATTTTAGTTTCAAAAGAAACCTAGAGCTTGTTTCTTATTTTGAAAAAAAGAAAAAACAAAAACAAAAAACCAAACTGGAAACAGAGAAGACAGGAGGCGCTGCTGACTGAAATTCCCTCCCAGAGGTAGACCATGGCTCAGCCTTGACATCTTAGAGGAAAATGTCCTTCACATCTAAATATAATTGACATTTCTCTCTCTCTTCTTCTTCTTCTTCTTCTTCTTTTTTTTTTGAAGTTTTTGCTATAGGGCGCCTGTGCTCGCCAGAGAGACAGAGACAGAGAGACAGAAAGCGAGAAATCACCCCCCAGGGGGGATGGCCATGCCGCAATCCCTTCTCCTCCATTGTCCTCTCGGGATCTTGGGCACGCACGCACACGCGCCTGGCATGAGTTTAAGCCACAGGGTCAGGGATTCGAATCCCAGTCAACTACAAGGGAGTCCAGTAACGTAACCATTATGCTAACTGCTGGTCCCGGTGCATTCCTTTTTTGAAAAGTATATTACATATTCAGGAAAAGGAAGACATCTGAGGTGTTCAGCCTGATGACTTCAGGAACTGAGCAGACCTCGTCCCCAGTGCCAGGTGGAGGAAGCCCCCTTTCTGGTAGCGCTCCTCTCAGCGTCACCCCTATGTTGGCTGCTAACCGCAAAGATCAATTCGCTGTCTCTGGAGTTTATATCCAAGAGATCAGAATTGCGTAGTATATTTATTCTCTTATGTGCCTGGATTCTTTTTCATTTATTTTTATTTTTTTATTTTTTGCCAGAGGGCAGGTGGGAGAAAGACATAGGAGAAGAAAGGAGGGGACCAGCAGTTAGCGTAATGGCTATGTCTCTGGACTCCCATGTAATTGACCATGGTTCGAGTCCCAGACCCGGTGGCTTAAACTCAAGCCAGGCGCATGTGCGTGCGTGCCCAAGATCCCAAGAGGAGAATGGAGGAGAAGGAATTGTGGTGTGGCCATCCCCCCTGGGGGGTGATTTCTCACTTTCTGTCTCTCTGTCTCTCTCTGTCTTTCTGGCAAGCCCACACACCCTGTAGCAAAAACCTCTCTAAAAGGAAAAATAAAAAGAAAGAAAAAGAAAGGAGAGGGAAGGAGAGAGAGAAAATGTGACAAAGCACCCCTTATGGGACATCGTTATGCCACAATCTTCTCCATCTCTCTTCATCCTCTTGTGATTTGGGGCAAACACACACACACACACATACACACACACACTCACGAGCCTGGTGGGTTTTTCAAGCTGCCAGGTCCAGGACTGTAACCACGGTCAGCCATGTGGGATCCAGCTGCCTTAACTACCAGGCCAAAGGCTGGCTCTGGTGTCTGGATTCTTTGGGGGGATCGACACGTGGCACTTACATGCGGTGGTGGTCTGTTCGTATCCGATTTCTGTGTCGTAGCATAAACAGCACATACGGTATAATATGCTTGTAATTCATTCCGTCGTTCTCCTGGGGGCGTGTGTGCACGTGCTAGCTTGAAGGATGTCCTGAGGGTACTAGGAACATTCTCGCACGTGTCTTTTGGAGAACGTGTCTGTGGTTATGTCCCTAGTGGATATAGTCGTTGGTTAGAAGGCGTGCGTGGGGTTAGCTTCCGTACATACTGCCAAGTGTTTTCCAAGAGGTTGTACCAACTTACATTCCCCACATCTTTGAAAGTTTTTTATGAAGACTTTTTAAACTTTTTTTTTTTTTTGAGAGTTTTTTTTTCACTCTAGGGCTCATGCGCTCGGCAGAAAGAGACAGACAGAAAGCGAGAAATCACCCCGTAGGGGGAATAGCCACACTGCAATCCCTTCTCCTCCATTCTCCTCTCGGGATGTTGGGCACGCACGCACACGCGCCTGGCGTGAGTTTAAGCCACCGGGTTCGGGACTAGAACCACGGTCAACTAGATGGGAGTCCAATGACATAGCCATTATGCCAACTGCTGGTCCCTGTCTTTTTAAACTTTTTAAATGCATGGATAAGCAAATAAAATAAGAGGTCAAAAATTAATTAAATGAAGTCAGAATCCAGAAAAGTAGCCAGGGTCCTGAAAGTGACCGCTACCGGGTAACATTTGCTAAGCCCTCATGATTGGGGTTTGAGATTTCATGGCCTTAAGGGACGTGAGGGATGAGAGACAATGGGCTCAAGGTGAGGGTGAGCTGGAAATAAGCCTGTTCTCTAAGAGGGCTGTAAGAAAACTACCTTTTTTGAACCTTGGCACTGAGCAGAGGCGATGAGGAAGAACGCCCCTACCCTCCCCATACTTCACAACCAACTGCTGGCCCTCACAGAGGGCCATGAGGCTTAAATGACCTAAAACTTAACATTCGGTTTACGGTAGTTCTGGGTGGGGAGTACGCCCAAGGAACCCAGAAAGAAATGAAAATGGGGAACAAATTATTCTTCAAACCAAACCTCGAGGAAATTCCCAAGGAATTACCTAAGGAATAAAAACTCATGGTCAAAAGTCTCAGAACAAAGACCAGCAGTTAGCGTAATGGCTATGTCGCTGGACTCCCACGTAGTCGACCGCGGTTCGAGTCCCGGACCAGGTGGCTTAAACTCATGCCGGGCGCGTGTGCGTGCGTGCCCAAGATCCCGAGAGGAGAATGGAGGAGAAGGGATTGCAGCATGGCCATCCCCCCTGGGGGGTGATTTCTCGCTTTTTATCTCTCTTTCTGGCTAGTGCACGCACCCTATAGCAAAAACTTCTCCCCCCCCCCCCAAAAAAAAGCCCCAGAACACACCAGAAGCCAAGACAGCACCAACCACAGCTGGCAGAAATGCTTGATAGCAGTACTGGGATGATCGCGCAAAGAGAAATCAAATATTTATAATATCATTGCAAATATTGGGTCGTTGGAAAAGCCATGATGCATTTTTGCATAGAAAATATGCCAACTTTTTTGATGGCCCTATAACGCTAATGCTTGAGGCCATGTTACTTTGTGGTTTGTTTTGTTTTGTTGTTGTTGTTGTTACTGGAAGTGGGAATAAAGCTCACTAAATAATTTTTTAAGGGATTTTTGCTATAGGACATATGCACTCACCAGAGACGCAGAGAGAGAAAAAGTGAGAAATCATTCCCTAGGTAGGATAGCCATGCCACAATCCCTTCTCCTCCATTCTCCTCTTGGGATTTTGGGTACGGACACACACACACACACACACACACACACACACATGCACACACATGCATGCACCTGGCATGAGCTTCAAGCCACCGGGTCCAGGACTTGAACTGCAGTCGACCATGTGGGAGTCCAGTGCCTTAAGCATTACACTACCTGCTGGCCTCTCATATGTTTTTTCTTTAGCAAAATTAAATTTACCCAAATGTTTTTCAAATTCAGTTTCTTTATGTATCACCTACATGACTTCTTCGATATCATGTTATCACTGTATTATTTACTCAATATTTTATTTACATTGACCTTTTTGTTAAAAATGTATATTCCTGGGAACCAGCAGTTAGCGTAATGGCTATGTCGCTGGACTCCCATGTAGTCAACCGCGGTTCGCATCCCGGACCCGATGGCTTAAAACTCATGCCGGGCGCGTGTGCGTGCGTGCCCAAGATCCTGAGAGGAGAATGGAGGAGAAAGGATTGCGGCGTGGCCATCCCCCCTGGGGGGTGATTTCTCACTTTCTGTCTCTCTGTCTCTCTCTGTCTGTCTGGCAAGCGCATGCGCCCTATAGCAAAAACCTCTCCAAAAAAAAATGTATATTCCTACTTTAACCGAACCTTAAGAAATAATATCCCAGGATTTTGACTTAGACGTACAAATGTTGCGTTTAATGCAACGGAAAGTCAATTCATAACAACGACCATGTCAAATACCTGTCCAAGTACTATTCACAATAACATTGACCTGACCAGGGTTAGGTGGACGCACCCTTGCAAAACCCTCCTGGAGTGGATCGCATGGACCAGGTACATTTCATGTCAAGGAAAGAAACAGACAAGGACAAAAGGCAGGCTGAGGGGAGGGTCCAGAGAGACAGAGAGACAGGAGAGACCTGTATGGGAAGGTGGCAGGTGAAATGCTAAAAAAGCAAAGAGCAGGGAAATACCGAAGATAAACTAGCTTTATGGATGGGTGTGCCTAGGGACTGCCCCATGGCCGCTGAGAGTCCCAACAGAAGCTGCCTTAGGGGTCTTCAGGGTCACGGTAACAACCGTGCTCACCCTGCCTTCGAGTTAGCAAAGGCATTCTCAGAAGTGACACCCCTCCTTTCCCCCGGCATTGGCTTTCACTCACCGTTATGTCTCCTCATAAAAAAATAAATAAAAAAAAAATGCAAGAGCACACAGATGAAAAGTTGTTCTTGTTTAAGATCAAATTTAAATTGACCAACTTCGGACCAGCAGAGGTGTGGAGGTTAAGGAAGCTGGATCCCACATGGCTGCTAGTATGGTTCGAGTCCTAGCCCTGGCGGCTTGGAAAACATTCTTAGGCACCTCGGCATATGTGCCCAAAGTCCCAAGAGGAGATGGAGGAAAGTTTGTGGTGTGACTATCCCTCCTGAGAGATGCTTTCTAGCTCTCCCTCTCTCTTTCTGTCTCTGTGAAAAAATTAACAAATTTCTACATTTTTTTTTTTATGAGAGGTTTTGCTATTGGGCACATGCACTCACCAGAAAGACAGAGAGAGACAGAGAGACAGAAAGCAAGAAATCACCCCCCAGGGGGATGGCCACGCCGCAATCCCTTCTCCTCCATTCTCCTCTCGGGATCTTGGGTACACATGCACACATGTCCAGCGTGAGTTTAAACCACCGGGTCTGGGACTCAAACCACAGTCGGCTACATGGGAGTCCCCCGACATAGCCATTACGCCAACTGCTTGTCCCCAAATTTCTACATTTTGACATTTATCCATTTCAAATTACTTTTATAAATTTATTTTTTTTTTATTAAATTTTATTTTGTTTTCAAGTTTTGCTATAGGGCACAGGTACTCACTGGGGGTCGGGGATAAGAAGGCAAGCCACCGGGTCTGGGACTTGAACCTCAGTCAACCAGGTGGGAGTCGCGTGCCTTAACCACCTTGCCACCTGCTGGCCCTCAAATTACTTTCACTACCTAAGACACCATGGAATCCAGTCTTCCGAGTTCACAGACAAGGACGTGAAGGCTGGGAAGCTCTCCATCTTCCTCAGATGTTCGTTGTCACAGGGACTCATGTCCTCTTTTCTCAACCAGAGATTTAAACATCATAGATTTGCTGAATGAGTGGTACCGGTCATCCAAATCTCTCTTGTAGGAACCCAATTCTTCCGGCCTAAACAAGAAAGTTTCCATCGGACTCAAGAAAGCGTATCTTGGGAGCATGTGTTCAGGCCCATCTGGCCTTGGGTCTCACCTCCAATGTGGCACTGCCACTCTCAGTGCGGTCTGTCTGTCCATTAAACCGAAACTCTCTGACGGGATGAGAGAGGTTAAAATGGGAGACGGCCCCATATCGTAGGTAGACCAGTCTCCCACTCCCTCGCCCAGCACGTCTGGACTGGTACGTGAAGTACTCCTCCACAGTGGCTTGGAATAGTCCACATGGAATAGGAGGAAAAGTTAGGAGCTGCACTTCCTTGATAGAAAAAAAAAAATGGAATCTAATGGTGTCTCTCTTCCCATTGTGACCTTCTCTTATTTATTTATTTATTTATTTATTTATTTATTTATTTATTTATTTTTTGGAGAGGTTTTTGCTATAGGGTGCATGCACTTGCCAGAAAGACAGAGAGAGAAAAAGTGAGAAATCGCTCCCCAAGGGGGATGGCCACGCTGCAATCCCTTCTCCTCCATTCTCCTCTCAGGATCTTGGGCACACATGTACACGCACCCAGCATGAGTTTAAGCCACCGGGTCTGGGACTCGAACTGCGGTCAACTACATGGGAGTCCAGCGACACAGACATTATGCCAACTGCTAGTCCTGTGACCTTCTCTTCTTTGTAGAAACACAACAAAGACCACTCATTAACAGCTTCACAGAAGCTCCTGAGTCCTGTGACACTGGGGACACTATTTTCATGGTATTTATGAAAATGGTCTCTGGAACCAGCAGGTGGCATGGTGGTTAAGGCACTGGACACTCCCACATGGCTGGCCATGGTTTGAGTTCTGGACCTGGTGGCTTGCTTTCTCACTTTCCCTCTCTCTCTGTGTCTCTCTCTGGTCAAATTAAAATAAATGAATGAATAAACAATATTTTTTTAAAAATGGCCTCTAAGAGCACAATTCTATAGTACATAATATATATGTGATATATATAATATAATATTATATTATTGGAAATCCATCATGCAGCAACTTCTAAATTATTGGAGAGAGGGGAGACGGGATTAGAGGTTTTTATTTTTTTCTTTTTCAAGAATTCTTTGATTTAATTTTATTCATTGTCATTATTTTATTTTATTTTTTTCAAGTTGACCAGATTGAGACAGAGAGAAGGAAAGTGAGAAAGCAAACTGCCAGGTCCAAGACTCAAACCATGGTCAGCCATGTGGGAGGAGTCCAGCTGCCTTAACCACCATGCCACCTGCCAGCCCCAGGATTAGAGGTTTTAAATGAAAGTCAGAATGCTCCTACCTTGGGAAAATGCCCCACCAGCAAGACTTTCATTTTTTCTTCTTCTTCTTTTTTTTGGAGAGGTTTTTGCTATAGGGTGCCTGCCTGCGCCAGACAGACAGAGAGGAACAGAGAGACAGAAAGTGAGAAATCACCCCCCAGAGATAATGGCCATGCCACAATCCCTTCTCCTCCATTCTCCTCTCGGGATCCTGGGCACACACGCACACGCGCCCGGCGTGAGTTTAAGCCACCGGGTCCAGGACTCGAACCACGGTCAACTACGTGGGAGTCCAGCAACATAGCCATTACACTAACTGCTGGTAACTCATTTTTCTTCTTAACAGCAACAAAATTCTTGCTCTATCAAAGGATGAGTTAGCCCTCTACAGCGGAGACATGTCATGAATTGCATTTCTTTTAGAGCTTAGCTTCCAAGGCTCAAAATGGCAAGTCTACTCCCCAGCACCAGAGCCAAACTCGGCTGCCAAGAGCATCCAACCATAGGGATACCCCTACGGCCTCCATCCCTGTTTAAACTACCTTTGTGATGGTCCACGGGAGCCTCTTGCCTCAATCATAAATTATGCATTTCTAAGAACATTGCTTCTCTTCATTGACTGCTGTTTCCAGGAAAGGGTTTGCTTTTTTATTTTTTTTTTCCTTTTACTGCACTCATTGGAAGTCTTTCTGCTGACATAGCCCATAATTAAAAATCAAAGTAATAAAGTGACATTCTCAAATTTGAATACTGGGTACAAAAAGCTTCACTGCCAAACAGCACAGTGGCTCCACGTTAGGTCACAAAGATTTCCAAGAGCGTGATTTCATAGCGCTCTAAAAGGGTCCAGGTTTTATTTGATTAGAACGAGTGTTGGAACCTGAAGACAAGCTGCAAATCCTAAATCATTATCTTTATTTTATTTTTTTCTTTTTACATTGAACTGATCTGAAAGTGATCTAACAACGGCTAGCCATGTCGAAGTGGAGATATAACTGTTCAGAATAAATAAGGCATGTCATTCAAGTTTCTGGGTCGCGGGTATCTATTTCCACGAGAACAGATAAAAGTGATGACGCTACGGGAGACTTACTACCCAGGTGACCAAGGCCTAGGGTCCTGCCTTCTCAGGAGAACGAGGAGTCACCGAAAAGGCAGTGGCTTTGCAAGATGAAGTCTCCTCTAGTCAGTTGAGTTTACAATGCCATTCTCTTTGCCACTGCATTCATTCAATTAAACAAGTAAAAAATCACATTCGACGTGTTCATTTTCTTCCTCTTGACCTCCAGTGCCTAAAAAGGAAAAGAAGGAATACATACGATCTATGGCATCAAATGATTTATCCATAATAAATTTGATTTCGTGAAGTTCTGTTTTTCTCGGCTACTACGGCTAGCATACTACGGCATTCTGAATCTAGATGATTCGGACATCTATGAATTTGAAACCCGTGGTGAGAAAGACGTGGTGGTGTTACCTGCCGTGCGAGCACAGCGAAAACCCTCAAGTTTTCATCATCTGGAAGTCATAATTATTTATCAAGCATGATAGCATCTTAGCAACTTATCAAACGGTATGGAAAAGATTTGGATGTGCCCCAATTGTATTGCCTTAACTGCAAAGCTGGGAAAATGATTTTATTGTACCATGTGATACAGCAGTTAGAATTGTTTTCCTATCAAGCACAGAATCTGTATTAAAATAACCCAGTTTCACGTCCCTTTTTCCATGTTTTTCCCTAGCACCAGGGGAAAAAAAAAAACACACACACACACTCCCTAATATATTTTCTGGGTGCATTCTCTTTGTAATATTTCCTTTGCAAAGGTCCTGTTCATATTTGTATCTTATTACTTTCCTTATACTGGATTTATTGATAGTTTCTAACAAAAATATGATTTCAGTATATTTACTGAACAAAATTCAATAGAACAGACCCCAATTCAATTTTTTTCATCAAAACGGAGAGCAATAAAGAAGCTAAAGTCCTCAGTTCAGACACATAGCATCAAAAAAACTTATATTGTTTAAAGAAATAACTCAATAAGGGGGAAGTGATAGATATTACTTAAAGAACAAGATTAGCTTTGTTTATTTATCTAGGTTTCTCATAATCCTGCCTTTAACTTAGTAAGCGACAAACATTTTTGCCGTTCCTTGCCTATTGAATCTCACACAGATCCGGTTATTGTCTAAAAATAGAAAAAAAAAAGTCGCGATTATGCATTGCAAGGATACCCGCCGTCCACGCTTACTGTTAATCATCATTTCATACATTCAAATCTAATTGGAGAGAATTTTTTTAAAATCAGACTGAGTCTGTTTCCCAGATTATTTTGCTATTGTGCCAGTATTTGTCCTAAATTAATCATGGTTCTGCTTTTGCGTGTTTACAAAGGGTTCGTATTCGGAATTTCTAATGTCCTGCCTTGGAAGACCGATTCTGGAGGGCCTTCTTCATTGACCGCTAGGTAAAGGGTTGAAAAATAACTTTGGTTTCCAATAGATTTTTAGTTTAATGGACGGGCGTATTCATTATTTACCTGTTTCCGTCTCTCGTGTATGGCCCAGTGATGACTAGGGTTGTTTTAAAGAGGATCCTTATTAATGGTCTATTCCATCATCCTGAGATTTAGTAATGATTTTAGATTTTCCACCCAAATTACAGGGCACTTTCCACTGAAAATGGTAAACAATATTACAAAGTCAAAAAAAGCAGTAATCTGATTTCTGGGAAGAGAGAGCCCAGTGAAAGATGTGTGCTTTTATCAGGATGGACAATGGAAAGAAAAATAATAACTCCCAACTTTGATTGTTCAAATATATTCTGCAGTAGTGAGCGCTGCATGCAGGCTGGAGCAGCCATGGGGCAGGAAGGTTAAGTAGAAGAGAAGGCACAATACTTCAGATCGGCAGTAGACTGCAGCAAGAATAATCTAATCAAAGCGAAATTCAATTATCTAGTCCCAGGGCAGGCTCCTGGGACTGCTGCATCGAATGCTAGCAGAGCTCCTCCTAGACATTTTTCCCCAGTCAAACTCACATGATGAATGCAGATGAAATTTGAAATATGAAAATCTGAAATAATTTATGGAAGTTGTCAGAAATTTGGCCTGCTTGTGGCGTAATTTCCTCGGAGACGAGGCAGCCTGGGTCGCTGCGGCAAGACGTGGAGCGGCTGCTGGCCTTCCAGTGGATGGCTCAACCCCTTTAAAATGCTCTTCCAGACAAATTACAGCTCATTACACACAGCCTTGCACCATGCCATTATGTCAGAGGAAATCTTTTTTCATTTGCACAAATTTGCTTGGAATTCTCATATTTATTTGAGCATCCATTATCGAATCTGAACATTGAATTAGCCACAATTATTTTCTGGGGCCGCGGATGTTTGTGTATATGGAATGGATGGTGACTGCGGGGCTATAAAAATATTACAGTGTGGCTGGAAACCCCACGGACTTTGCAGCTATGTTACAAAGCGCACTGTTGGACCGTTGAAAGAAAATGGACTTTTCGGGGGATATTTACAAGATTCATTTTCTTTTCCAACAGTCTCTGAAGGGGAGACTAACTCTGCTTTCAATGCCTCTCTCCCTCTCCATTCCGAGTGTACTGAATAACAGATGAACTGTTACACCCGAGTTAGATCCTCTTTGTTTATCGAAGTTCATTTTCCTATTAATTGTACAGGAGCACATATTCTTGAACAAAGCACATATTTGGATTACTGAAAACGGAAACTCGCTCCTTCCTCATTTTCCTCACCCGGTTGCCATGGCAAAAGTGGGATTCGTCCTTGCTCAGAAACCCTGCAATATAATCGCGAAATAAAATAATTGTCCAAAAAAAATTAACCCTGAGATTCGCTTACCAGCTTCACACAAATCCTAATTACGAGAGCGTTCGGATTACGGCTTGTAAATGTTTACTATTTAACATAATAAATCTCGGCTGTGTATAATATTGTCACATTGAGTGCAGTCCTTCTCGATATTATTTTATCCAGTCATTCAGGCTTGTATCTAAATGGCTTGTCAACTTTTCCAGCGACTAAATCACAAAATGCTCTCTGTTGACTTGTTGACATTTCACGAGCGAGGGAAGGCAGGTGTGGGTGGGGTCCAAATTAAAATGCAATCATTCGTTCTCCAAAGTCATCTCTTTCTTTTTCTTGAAAGCTTTGATGCTTGGATAAGACACTTTTAAAATGCTTCAGCAAATCCCTTTCACAGTTATGATTTTGTAAATGAGATACAGTTACAACGAAATAAGATGCATTTCTGCAAATAGGATTGGTTTGGGTGAATGAGTGACTAGCACTTAACCAAGGTGAGTTCAAGGCCTGTGTATATTCCCTATGATCTTTCTAGCCACCGTACACAAAGATTAGCATAATATGCTTTTTTAAGTAGAAAATGGAATAGAGTCTACATCATGTGAGTATACCCGGACTACCAGAATTTAGGAAGAAAACGTGGGTGAGCGAAGTCACAGAGAGCTGGATTCTTGGGGAAAACTGAAGCGATTGTCCTCTCCAGGACCGCCCTCCCAAGCTTTGCCTCCTCTAAGATCCCACTGCGGGGCTGGAACATGCAGTAGGCTCCCCCAGCTTCTCCTTTACTGCAGGAAACTTTGTAATAGCACTCACACAGATAAAGAAACTAGGTTGGAGATGATTGCTTTCATTGTGCTATTGTACATGTGTATAATATAGTCATTCCATCGTTTGACACAATCGGTTGAATGTGGGACAAGACAAACGTTGTATATGACAGTGGGGTAGTATTGAAAGATGACCCCATATCTCGAGGGCTAAGAGTTATGGCTGTATTGATAGCTGCTCCGAACATTTTGAAGCGTGGCTGTTAAATTTTGCCCGCTGGCTTCTGGCTGGAGGCCGGCCTGCCCGGCAACGGAGCGATTGAAAGGAACTGCAGGCAGCTCTTTTTATTTTCAGTAGACATCAAGGAACTTTGTTCTTTTATTATAACTGACCACTGACAACAAGACGTACCGAATCTTTGTGGAGCATTTTAGTCACTCCCACTGGGCACTGTTCCTTTCCTTAAGTGACTGTTTTAAGGTCTCTAAAGACATATCCCTAAGCCAGAAAATATCATTAAAAATTTTTTTAAAAAAATGAAAGACTGTGAATCCATAAAAGAAACATTTCTCATGGTAGGGTAGGACCAACAGAGAATGTAGTTTATGGTCAGCCTATTTCCTCTTAAGATCTGTGGAGAATGATATCATAAAAAAGAGTCTTACAAAAGTTTATCTAGAATATCTGAAAGCCAGACAGTGAGATTTCTCTCTACAGGTAATGAATAAAGAGAAGGTCTTTCAAACTACCAGGCCAGTTTTACATGTGCAAAGGAAAATGAGGTCATGGAACCTTAAGCATCTAAGTTGGAACGGACTGCATGTTTAAACAATTGCCTAGCGAAGGTCTTTGTAAAACAGAGCTAATGAGCCATCTCGCTTCTCAATCAATTGGAGCGCACGGTTTAAAAGCTGGAAAGAAATGTTGTTATTCACCCTATGGGTAGATGTCTTTGACTCAAAGAGCCAAACTTACATTTCTTGCTGGTGCGTTTAACTTAGGGATTGGATCAAATCTTTAGCAAGAAATTATGGAATTTGAACTTGAGTTAAGGCCATAGGTTGAGGGGGTTTTTGACTTTGATTAACTCTTTCCAGAGGAGATATATATATATATATATATATATATATATATATTTAAAAAAAAACAAGAAAGAGAATATGAATGCAGCTATTCACAGCCTCACAAACCAGATCTACCTGCCTCACTATCAAACAAATACACTAAAACTATAGCCATGTAAATATCAAACACCAATACTCCCTGCTTATGAAACTCTATAGTCATATAAATAGTTATGTAAATCCCAATGTTTATGAAATTTCATCCTGCACTTGAACAAATGCAATTTTTCAGTCACTATAGCTAGTTATTTTTGTCATTGCATTCCAGATTTCCCTAGAGAGACAGTGAAGACTGAGCACATAAAAAGTTTCATCATTTTTATTCAACAGTCACCTGGTTTTCAGAGGAAGAGCAAAAATTTTCACTGCGTTCTTCTAAAGAAAAAAGAACATTTCTGGAAATGTGTAAGTGGTGAGAAATAGCTTGCCTCCACGTGTATGTAATTATCAACAGGAATAATACTTGACCAAGCTAATAAGATAATATTATTTGTTATAAAAAAAAAAAAAAGTAAAAACTCAGCCCTTGAAAATTTTAAATGCAATTTTAGGTACATTTTTCTCAACCTTCCTTAATTAACAAGCAAATGAGGAAGTAATAATCAACTTTTTTTTTTTAAATGAAAAAGTAAATCTTGCAGTTACTGGGGAGAGGAAAGCAAATTTTACAATGCCTAGTACAGATCTTTTTAAAAAATTACTTCCAGGAATTTTTCTCTTCCTTAACATCTTTATCATGATTACAACAAATATTCTCTAAATACAAATAATCATATAGACTTAAGTTAATTCTGGCATAGTCTCCCTATTTTAAAATCGTTTCACTTTTTAAGATATGTGGGTACTTTAAAAAGTTTGTGGGAAAAAGAAATTAAAATGAGTATTTTTGTGCAAAACAAACTGAAATTCATATGCGGTTTTTCATAATTCACATTTTCTTTCTTTCTTTCTCTTTTTTTTCTTTTTCTTTTTTTGGAGAGGTTTTTGCTATAGGGCGCGTGCACTCTCCAGAAAGACAGAGAGAGACAGAGAGACAGAAAGTGAGAAATCACCCCCCAGGGGGGATGGCCACGCCACAATCCCTTCTCCTCCATTCTCCTCTCGGGATCTTGGGCACACACGCACACGCGCCTGGTGTGAGTTTAAGCCACCTGGTCCGGGACGCGAACCGCGGTCGACTACATGGGAGTCCAGCGACAGGGCCATTACGCTAACTGCTGGTCCCATCTCTCTTTCTCTTTTTTAAGGTCCTTGCCATAGGGCACGTGCGCTCACTGGAGAGAAGCAGTGAGAGGGAAAGTGAGAAATCACCCCCGGGAGGAGGTCCACACTGCAGTCTTTCTCCTCCAGTTTCCTCCCAGAATTCTGGGCATTCACCTACGTGTGCCCAGAGTGATTTTCAAGCCGCCAAGTCTGGGACTTAAACCTTGGTTGGCCATGTGGGAGTCCAGCACTTTAAACACCGTGCCACCTGCGGGCCCCCACATTCGCATTTTCTATGAACTTTTTTTTAAGAGAGAGATTTTTACTATAGGGTTTATACACTCGCTGGAGAGAGACAAAGAGACAGAAAGTGAGAAATCACCCCCTAGGGGCGATGGCCACACTGCAATGTCTACTCTCTCATTTTCCTCTCGGGATTTTGGGCTCACATACACACGTGTCTGGCATAAATTTCAAGCTGCCGGGTCCAGGACTCAAACCACTGTTGGTTATGTGGGAATCCAGTGACGAAACCATTATGCCATCTGGTGGTCCCAATTTTCTATTATTATTATTTTTTTTTTTTTTTTTTTTTTGGAGAGGTTTTTGCTACGGGGCGTGTGCACTCGCCAGACAGACAGAGAAAGACAGAGAGACAGAAAGCAAGAAATCACCCCCCAGGGGGGATGGCCACGCGACAATCCCTTCTCCTCCATTTTCCTCTCGGGATCTTGGGCACGCACACACACGTGCCCAGCGTAAGTTTTAAGCCACTGTGTCTGGGACGTGAACCGCGGATGACTACATGGAAGTCCAGTGACATAGCCATTACGCTAACTGCTGGTCCCTCTATAAACTTTTTGAAGACCCTTTGTATAAGTTATAAAAGTGCTCGGGAACCAGCAGTTAGCGTAATGGCTTTGTCGCTGGACTCCCACGTAGTCGACCGCGGTTCGCGACCCGGACCCAGTGGCTTAAAACTCACGCCGGGTGCATGTGCGTGTGTGTCCAAGATCCCGAGAGGAGAATGGAGGAGAAGGGATTGGGGCGTGACCATCCCCCCTGGGGGGTGATTTCTCGCTTTCTGTCTCTCTGTCTCTCTCTGTCTGTCTGGTGAGCGCATGCGCCCTATAGCGAAACCTCTCCAAAAAAAAAAAAAAAGTGCTAATTCACCAATTTGCATAAATCTGCTGTATAATTTTTCTTAAAATTCAGTTAAACAATAAGAACGTGGAACTATAAAAAAGACGGTAAGAGTTTTTTCTATATAGCATATAATTAAAGTCTGCCTTATAGACGCATTTATTTCCAACACGTATTAGAAAATGATTAGATAAACATTTAACTGTGTTTTGTCTTGAATCATTTCTGTAAGCATTTTGCCCAGAGGGTTTCCATTACAGCTGAGGAAGCTCCTTATCCATCAACACTCTGAGGCCCTTAGTCAGAAACCCGGGCCATCTTTGGAGAAACTCCATATACTAGACATTCTACCTCTTTTTTTTTTTTTTTGGAGAGGTTTTCGCTATAGGGCACGTGCGCTAGCCAGACAGACAGAGAGAGACAGAGAGACAGAAAGCGAGAAATCACCCCCAAGGAGGATGGCCACGCCACAATCCCTTCTCCTCCATTCTCCTCTCGGGATCTTGAGCACACATGTACCCGCAACTGGTGTGAGTTTTAAGCCACCGGGTCCGGGACGCGAACCGCGGTCGACTACATGGGAGTCCAGCGACATAGCCATTTCGCTAACTGCTGGTTCCTCTATCTCTTTTTTTTTTTAAGGTTTTTGTCATAGGGCATGTGTGCTCGCCTTAGAGAGACAGAGAGGGGGAGTGAAAAATCATCCCCCGGGGGCCAAACCATGCCGCAGCCTCTTCTCCACCCTCTCAGGATTTGGGGCACACAGGCACATAGGCCCAATGTGATTTTCAAGCCATTATGTCCAGGATTCTAACCGTGGTTAGCCACGTGGGTGGCCACCACGCCACCTGCTGGTTCCTAGATAGTCTACCTCTGCTTGACATCAGAGACTCAAATCTATTCAACAGGCTCCAAAAAGCTCGCATGTTTATTTCACTGATAGACAAGAAGACAGTGAGAACTGAGCGGTTATTTAACCCATAAAATCAAGTTCGTTGAACAAAGAGTTTGTGTTTGAAATCTCTTCTTTTCTCTCAAAAATATGCACAGAAATCTTTTCTTTAAAATATCAGGTCATTAGGGGCCAGCAGGTGGCATGGTGGTTAAGGTGCTGGACTCCCACATGGCCATCCGCAGTTTCGAGTCCTGAACATGGTGGCTTGCTTTCTCACTTTTCTTCTATGTATGTGTGTGCTCACTTTCTCATTTTATCTGTCTCTGATGAAGCACATGTGTCCTATAGCCAATTAACAATAATAATAATAATAATAATAATAATAATAGGAGGCTGGTGGGTTGCATGATGTTTAAGGCGTTGTATTCTCACACAGCCAACTGCAGTTTGAATCCTGTACTCAGCCACTTGCATGCCAGGGGTTCTGAGAGGAGAATGGAAAAGGGATTGTGGGCCACCGTCCACCTTGGGGGTGATCTCTTACTTTCCCTCTCTCTGATTCTCTCGGGTCAGTACACGTGCGGTATGGTAAAAACTTAAAAAAAAAAAAATTGCAGGTAGAAATTATACATGAGGGGGAACCAGCAGTTAGCGTAATGGCTATGTCGCTGGACTCCCACATAGTCGACCGCGGTTCGCGTCCCGGACCCGGTGGCTTAAACTCACGCCGGGCGCGTGTGCATGCGTGCCCAAGATCCCGAGAGGAGAATGGAGGAGAAGGGATTGCGGCGTGACCATCCCCCCTGGGGGGGTGATTTCTCACTTTCTGTCTCTATGTCTCTGTCTGTCTGTCTGGCGAGCGCACGCGCCCTATAGTGAAAACTTCTCAAAAAAAAAAAAGAAAGTATACATGAGGAACCAGCAGTTAGCATAATGGCTGTGTCGCTGGACTCCCTTGTAGTTGACCGCAGTTTGAGTCCCAGACCCGGCAGCTTAAACTCACACTGGGCATGTGTGCGTGCGTGCCCAAGATCCTGAGAGGAGAATGGAGGAGAAGGGATTACGGAGTGGCCATCTCCCCTGGGGGTGATTTCTCACTTTCTGTCTCTCTGTCTCTCTGTCTTTCTGGCGAGCAGACATGCCCTATAGCAAAAACCTCTCCCCCCAAAAAAAATATTATACATGAAAAACTGTCTCAAAATTATGCACTACCAAACACCAAAATTCCCGTGACATGGGGGGAACAATTCTCTAACCAGTTCCCTACCTAGGAGTGCCTGTGAATTGACAGCGGGTGGGAGAAAAGAAAGGCCTTGTCCCTCCACCAGTCCCTGAGGCCCAGGAGGGAGAAAAGGCCACATTCCATCGCTCTCACTCTTTCTTGGTAGCCTAAGTAGCGTCCCTGGAAAGTGCCACCTGCTCTAAGTATATTCATGTTTCTTTGCCCACTGTCCTTGCTAAATGTACTCTTATTTCCTGGTTATTTCTGGCCCAAGGGCTATTACCTTCTTTATTTGATGCGAGAACTATAGTGTACCATCCTTGAGAAAATAAAATATAGAGAGACGAAAAAAAAAAAAAACCACAACTTTTTTTAACCCTAAACCGATCATCTTGTTTTTATTTGAGTTGTTTGTAACAGAGAACTAAAGAAATCTTTTGCACTGAAATCCCTGAGCAGGCTTGGGATCTCCACCCCCTTCCCTTCCTTTCAATGACTAGAACCTGTCGTTCTAATAGTCGCCTTCTAATACCTAGGAAAGGAGCCAGAAGGTTCTGTAACACTGAGGAAGGCCTGCCAGGCCGGATCAGTTACTCTGCCTGTGCTTGGGTCTCTGCACCCTCTCGTTCACTCTCTCTCTGTCTGTCTCCCCACCCTGGGAATGCCCTGGTCCTCTGGCGACTGGGGCCAGGAGGGAGGAAGAGAAGCAGCTGTGTGTGGGTGAGAGAGGGAGAGGGAGGGGAGGGGGGAGCAGAGGTCTGCCCGAGGCCCTCCCCACTTCCTGGCAGCTCCCCCCTGCTCCCTGGCTGGTGGCTCAGGGCAGGAACTGATTAGGTAACAACAGAGCACCTTCCTCCTCTGCTTCCTCTCAATGCATCTGGGCCACAGCTTTTGAAGGCGCCCAGCCCTGCCACTACCCCGCCTTTATCACCGGCTGTATGGGGCTTTCTCTGGAAGAGCCTGGGCTTTGCCCCCGGCTTCATCAATCATTCCGACCAGTTCACATCTCTTTCAGGGTGTTCCGCCTCATTAAACCCATCAGGGGCGCTGCAGAGGGGCGGTGGGGCCGGGAAGCCTGAGCACCCCTCTCACTGGCCCGGGTCCCAGGCAGGGAGCGGCCGCATCGACCTAGGGAGAGGGTATCAGGGTGACCTACAGGGCCGCCAGAAGCTCAGGACTCACCTGGTCCCAGAGATTTTCTGGAGCTGCACTTGGGAAGTGAAGTGATCTTCCCGGGGTGACACGCGTGTGCTTCTCGGGCTCACGCATGCGTTTGCTGGTGGAATTGGAAACTACGGCTTCATGAAAAGTAATCTTTTAAAACTGATGGCTGCAAACGCTGGCTGTGAGCTAAGCCTAGGAAACCCGGGTCAGGTACCAAGACTGGCCCCGAGTTGAGGGCCTTCTGGGATGAAAGGAATCCCTGAGATGTCATCCAGTCACTCAGACAAACCCAGAGCAGTATGGGGGGCCAGAGTGATTTTCCCAACTGTTGTTCTGACCCCGTGAGTCAGATTTCTCTTTTAAGATTTTCATTATGTTTATTTGTATATAGAAACACAGTAGGAGGGATTTTGTCACCTTACCTCGCCGGAGGCTGTGGAGGTAGTAGCTAGAGCAGGTAGTATTTTTTCAATGTCATTTTAAAAGCAAAAGAAGCCGGCAGATGGCCTGGTGGTTGAGGCGCTGACTCCCACGTGGCTGGCCATGGTTTGAGTCCCAGACCTGGAGGATTCCTTTCCTACTTTTCCTTTCTCTCTCTCTCTCTAGTCAAATTAAACAAATAATAATAATAAATAAAATAAAATAATGCTTTAAAAATAAAATCAAAAAAAGAAAAGCAAGGTAAGAGAAGTTGAACATAACCAAGTTTGCATGGCTAGTAAGAGCGGGAGGCTTGGGGGGAATCAGCAAGTGGCTTGATAGTTAAGGTGCTGACACTCCCATATGGCTGACCATGGTTCGAGTCCCGAACCTGGTGGCTTGCTTTCTAAATTTCCCTTCCTCTCTCTTTCTCTCTGTGTCTCTCTGGTCAGATTAAAATAAATGAATGAATAAATAAATATTTAAAAAAAAATAGTTGGAGGCTTGGGGGACCAGCAGGTGGCATGGTGGTTAAGGTGCTTGGACACTCCCACATGGCTGACCACGGTTCAAGTCCTGGACCTGGTGGCTTGCTTTCTCTCTCTCTCTCTCTCTCTGATCAAATTTAAAAAACAAATGAATAAATAAATAAAATAAAATTTTAAAAAAGAGTGGGGGGCTTAAGCCCCATGGTGTTCTTTACATGACCTTCTGCACCCAGTGAAGAGAAGGCCAGAGAGGCACTTGTTAAATGTATGATTTTTTTTTTTTTTTTGGTATCAGTGGCTATGCCAGATCAACTCTCTTTTTTTTTTTTTTTTTTTTTTTGAGAGATTTTCGCTATAGGGCACATGCGCTCGCCAGAAAGACAGAGAGACATAGAGACAGAAAGTGAGAAATCACCCCCCCAAGGGGGATGGTCACGCCGCAATCCCTTCTCCTCCATTCTTCTCTCGGGACCTTGGGCACGCACGCACACGTGCCCAGCATGAGTTTTAAGCCACCGGGTCCGGGACGCGAACTGCGGTCGACTACGTGGGAGTCCAGCGACATAGCCATTACGCTAACTGCTGGTTCCCTATGCCAGATCAACTCTCTAGATATAATGGATATCCCTATGGGTCTTCCCTGGACTAATAGTTGAAAATAAAGAAGAGGAAGTTAAAAAAAAAAAAAAAAGGAAAGAAAGAAAAGAAAAGAAAACCAACTTGTCATTACTGGAAGTCGGTCTCAGAAACAACCAGGGGGAGAAGAGAACATGCCTTTAATCTAGAGGAGAAAACAGGGGTGGGGCTGGGGGCTGAGAATTGAGGCCCTCAGGACAGAAGGGAGAAGGCCCAACCTAGGAAAGACCTAACCATGCGTTTCCCATGAGAAGGAAGACCCGGATTTCATCTCCTCGCAGCACCACCTGGGACCCTCAGCAGTGGCCCCTGGGCCTCCTCTTGCACCTAGTCCCGACCAGGGCCCTGCGAGGTGGTTAACTGCACCCTAAGCTGGGGCTCGCTCTTTTAAACCTCACTGGGACGCTAAGTGGGTGGAATGAGAAGACCGCCTCCGCCCTGGCGCCTCCCACTCGACTGTGGCTCCCAGGGTGCCTCTGCGGGACCCTGGGGTGGGGATGGGATGACAAACCCCTAACCCACTCCAGCTGCGTGACTGGCAGCTCCCACCCGCCACCCACGCGCCCCCGCCTGCGCGCCACCTCGCCGATTCGCATCCCCTTCCAAATGCGTTGCGAGCTGATCCCCGAGCACCGCGGATATTAATAATCATAAAAGACCCGACGATTACAGAAAGAGAAAGTGCTAAATGTCAGGAGCCGGAGCGAGATTTTTAAAAAGGCAACGTACCGAATCCAAGCCTGCACTTTAACTTTTTTAATAACGATTTTTTTTTCTCCCTGGGCTGGAAGCTCGCACCGAATCCTGGAGGAATTGCTAAATCCGATTAAGGTTATATTTTGCAGCAGACTGCATGGCGCAATAAAGGCGAGCGCGCGGAAATGGGCCTTCGCCCATCAATTAGGTCTCTATTAGCCACCGCTGCAGGCTTCACCGCAGGAAATGTCACGTCCCGGCCCGGCGGACCCTGTCGCTCCCCGCCCCCGCTCTCACCTCCCCTGTCCCCCGGAGTGAGACATCGGAGCCCAACTACTCCTTTTGTCCGGACCACGGGTTTGGTTTGGTTTGGTTTGGTTTCTTGCGGGTCTTGTTTCGGAACCCCGCACCACCTGCCTGCCCCGGCCCCAGCCTCCAGCACCGCGCGCTCGCCCCGGGACGCTCGCGCCAGGTTGCAGCGCGCGACACCTGCGCGGTCTGCTGGCGAGTTCGGGACCGCGGCGCCGGGGCTGGTGCGCGGGGCCTGATTAATATTAAAGGCTTTAGGACGGTCCTGAGCAGTCGGTCCTGAAAGGTGATTAACAAGACAATGGGCAGGACTCTGAATGGGGGGGGTGTGGGGGGGGCAACTCGTCGGCTGAAACTGATCAGACCCGCCTCGGGGCCCCAGCGTGCGGATTCCGCCCCGACGGCCCAAGGATTGGGCCGAGCCGGGAGCGAGGTGGGCGGGAGGTGCCTTCTGGGAGAGACGGCGGAACTGGCGCGCCCTGGAGGTTGGAAGGGGACCCACGTGGAGACCCCGGGCTGGGTCTCCGCGGCGCTTGCTCATGTTCACTTGGGTCCTGGGGTCCAGTGCGTGTGCCGTCCCCTGCAGTGACCAGAGCCTGGAATCCAAGCTCGGGCAAGAAAGCGCCCTAATGCTGGCGTCCCTCGCTTGGCACATCCGGGGGAAAATAAAAGGGGGGGGGGAGGCACGACCCCCGAATCCACTCTCTTCCAGCCTCCTCCAAGCCCTTGAACCCTGCTCCTCCGGTCCGCAGCAGAACAAAAATTTCCTCGAGCCCTAGAAAAAAACCTCATTTATCATTCTCGTGGGGACCCGAATGACAACGCGCCTTGTCCCAGCCCTGCTGTGAATCGGTGCCCCCCACTTCGGCTCCCTTGTCCTCTCGGAGCCCCTCCCGCCTCGCACCCCTGCCCGTAAGGCGACAAGGTGCCACAGGCCGGGAATGAGCAAGCAGGAGAAGTGGCCGAGCGGATAAAGGAGGCACTGTTGTGGCTGCCGGCGCTGCGGTCCCCATTCAGGGGCCGAATTCAAATGGATATTTCTCCTCTGGGCCCAGCTGAACGCGGCTCAATGCCTCAAAGGTGCAGCGCTGCCTCGGTGGACATGCTCTGTGGCTGATATTATAATTTTCATAATGCGCTTTTATGTCGCTCCAGACTCCTCCGGTGAGGAGCCCGCAGAGCTGCTGAAAGGGGCTTTGAGAGGCCCGGGCGCGCGGCTGCTGCGAGCTGCGCGCCCCCCGCCGGCCTGAGTGGCACCGCGTGCCCCGGCCAGGGCGCGGCTCCTGCGCTGCCCGCGCTCCTGATTAGCATGCACCGAGCGCGCCCGGCCTGCTCCGCCCGCCTCCGGGCCTCGGTGCGCCCCTCCGCGCCCCTCGGGTCCCTGCGGCCCGCCTGGGTGCCAAGTCCCCGGCCCCGCCCTGCTGTGACCGTCGCGCTCCAGCCCCACCGCCCTGCAGCCCGCCCGGCCTTGGGAAGGGCAAGGTGCTAAGCTGGGTGCAGAACCCCGGGCGCAGGGGGCCTTGGCCCCGAACGAGGCTGCTTCCCCAGCGACGCTTGGTGTGCGGGGTTCGCAAGGAGGGCAGGGATTGGGTGGGACCCTCAGTGAAGTGTGTTATTTCGTTCTAAGCAAGAGCAGAGAGGCTAAATAAACCGCCCGAGGTCGCGCAGCTGATCAGCCGGAGGGCCCAGATCCGCACTAGTTGGTCTGAAAGTCATTGCTTTTAACTGAGCCAAGGCCACGTTCCTGGCTGCTCTGAGGTCGCCACGGGGACCAGTTCACCTGCAAATCCGCGTGCTCGATCCACAGCAGGCTGAAACGGTGCTTACGGAATAATGGAAAGGCGTGGTCCTCACCTCTTCTAAGTCTTTAGGCTGCCTGCCTGGGCTACTAGCTCAAAATCACTCGCTTTTTTCCCCCCTTCTTTCCAGCTTCACAGAGGAATTTGCATGAAATACTTAGGGCTTCTGAGCGTCTGAGACAAATACTTTACCTTTTATTAGTCGCTAATAAAATAAAATTAATAAGCATGTACCGCAATGAAACAAAAAGAAAAGGAAGAAACATGCATTCTAAAAGAACATCCCAATAAGCATCTTTTTCATGGGCCTGGAAGGAGAACTTAAAAATATAATTCTATAATTCTATATCATCTTAACTTAAATGTAATATGTTACAGAGGGCCACATGATAGCAAACTTAGGGGGGGCTCCCCTGTTTAAATGATTCACTCCACCAAATTTGGAAATTGCTCATAATTGCCAGCAAGGGGCCAGCAGGTAGCATGGTGGTTAAGGGCACTGGACTCCCACATGGCTAATCGTGGTTCAAATCCCAGACCTGGCAGCTTGCTTTTTCACTTGCTCCCTCTCTTTCTCGCTCTCTTTTTCTCACTCTGTCAAAATAAAATAAAGAAAGAAAGTTAAATAAACTAATTCTTTTTAAAAAACACACAAAATATCAGGCAAATGTTAACTTCAACTGCAGTTAAACCTCTCCCAAGACCAGTCATTCAAAGGAACTCATAATTGTTCTAGATGGGGAGTCTACTCCTAAGATTGCCAAATACCAACTTTATTCTAAAGAGGCCTCGCAAGTTTATTGATAATGGAAGAGAGCAATCAGTCCTTGCCTCCCTAATTCCTATTTGTTCACATGTCAGACATGGACCAAAGAAGTGAAATAAATAAGCCCAAATCCCTAGGAGACCTGGCTTTTTATAAACTTTTTTTATTTATTCATTTATTTTCATTTGACCAGAGAGAGACAGAGAAGGAAAGTGAGAAAGCAAGCCACCAGGACCAGGACTCGAACCTTCGTCAGCCATGTGGGAGTGTCCAGTGCCTTAACCACCACGCCACCTGCTGGTCCCCTGGAGACCTGGCTTTAAGTAGGAGGAAAATGAGCCACACACTTGCAGCTAGATATGCCTGCTATGAAAATGTCTGTCCTGTCCTGAGAACACCAGGCCTCATACACCCACTAGGGCTTGTAGCAGCCCCGGTTGTCTGTCACTCTCTTCCTTGGCATGGTGACAGGGATATTCTGATGTTGGCAATGCCTGTCATGCACTGGGTAACAGAAATTATCCTCGTGTTCATTTGCAAGAATACCACAAGGTCGGCAAGGAATCAGTGAAAGACTAGGTTTTTATTTATCCACACCAAGGCCTTCAGGGCTTAATCTAAACTTGAAACATTTTACGACCTAGAAACTGAAAATACAACCCACGGTTTGTATCCCTAGAGTTGTTATATTCGATTTCCTTCCTTAAACCGGCCTCGTGGTCCTTATTTATGAATCTACTGGTTTAGCCCCGCATAACTAATGGAACGAACCCAAATTACAGCTAAAATCTGCTCTTTCTATGTGTGGCAGAGCGAGGAGAGATAACTACATCTGAAATTGGGCAACAGCAGCTGCTCATACATTTCTTCATTAAAGAAACATCGGGATACCTGCTGATTAAAGCCTCTTTGGGGTTTAGATGTGAATGGCTCTTTAAAGCCTTTCCCATAGGTCAGTCTCTATTAAATTCGACAATTTTGCTCTGGCTGCATCTGAATCGGAGGTTATTAAATCTCTATTAAAGCTTGAAAATGTTCTAAAGTAAAATTCTATTCCACACTGGCAAACAAGTGATGAAGTGTCATTTTTCACCAGTCATTTAAAACATTATATACAGGGCAGACTGGAACCAGAAGGTCAAATCACTCAGAAAAAAATTCATGATACCTACTTATTTTTTAGAGAATTATTTATTTTATTTGTTATTATTTTTTCATATGACCAGAGAGAGAAAGGGAAAGTGAGAAAGCAAGCCACCAGGTCCAAGACTCGAACCATGGTCGACCATG
Source organism: Tupaia tana (assembly GCA_026018925.1). NCBI lineage: Eukaryota > Metazoa > Chordata > Mammalia > Scandentia > Tupaiidae > Tupaia > Tupaia tana. The sequence continues at coordinate 11,687,433 of JAKSZU010000025.1, read as the reverse complement.
TGGGAGTCCAGCACCATTTTTTTTTTTTGGAGAGGTTTTTGCTATAGGGCGCATGCGCTCGCATAAAAGACAGAGAGAGACAGAGAGACAGAAAGCGAGAAATCACCCCCCAGGGGGGATGGTCAAGCCGCAATCCCTTCTCCTCCATTCTCCTCTCGGGATCTTGGGCACGCACGCACATGCGCCCAGCGTGAGTTTTAAGCCACCGGGTCCGGGACGCGAACCGCGGTCGACTACGTGGGAGTCCAGCGACATAGCCATTACGCTAACTGCTGGTTCCCGGAGTCCAGCACCTTAACAACCACACTGTCTGCCATTTCTGATACCTACCTACTGATGGATGGGTTTTGTTTAACTAGCTGAGTTCAATAAGAAGAGGGGAAAGATTTAGTTAAAATTATTTACTTTGTGTTTAAAATTTTTGCCGTAGGATTCGTGTGCTTGCTCACCAGAGACAGGAAAAGTGAGAAATCACCTCCTGGGGTGGGGACAAGGGTGGCCACAACCATCCCGTCTCTTCCATTCTCCTCCTGGGACTTTGGGCACACATGCAGATGCCCCCACTGTGGTTTTCAAGCTGCCAGGTCTGGGATTTGAACCATAGTTGATGATGTGGAAACCCAGCACCCTAACCACCACACCACCTGCTGGCTCATGTGTTGCCTTTTAAATCCTTCCCTAAATCCTTAGTAAATCACATCATTCTCAGAAATTGTAAGATTTGGTGGGACCAGCAGTGTAATAACTATGTCGCTGGACTCCCATGTAGTCGACCGCAGTTCACGTCCCGGATCCGGTGGCTTAAAACTCACACTGAGCACGTGTGCGTGCGTGCCCAAGATCCCGAGAGGAGAATGGAGGAGAAGGGATTGCGGTGTGGCCATCCCCCCTGGAAAGTGATTTCTTGCTTTCTGTCTCTCCGTCTTTCTGGCAAGCGCACGCACCCTATGGCAAAAAAAAAAAAAAAAAAAAAAAAAAAAAAAAAAAAAAAAAAAAGAAAAGAAAAGAAAAGAAAACTCTCCAAAAAAAAAAAATTATAAGATTTGACAATTAACTACCAAGATATTCACCCTTATAGAAAAGGTAATGTTAGCAAGTTCATGAATGTCAGCATTGCAAAAAGAAGGTCATCACTGTTTCTTGCACATGGTAACTAACACCAGCTTTAAGAGATTTTTGAAAAGCATGATCGATAATTGTGAAATTAGGGATTTACGTCAAACGATAGATTTAAAATATTAGAGTATTAAGATAGGAAGTTAAATTCTGCATAGATTATTTAGGATGTATATAGCAATCACTTAAAGAAGTGAGTGTAATGAATTACACAATACATTCAGGATTTAGCTATAGGTAAACCAGGCAATTGGGGCTCCAAACACCTTCTTTTCCACTCATCTGGGAGGACCAGCAGATGGCATAATGTTACATTGCTGAACTTCCATGTAGTCGACTGTGGTTCAAGTCCTGGACCCGGTGGCTTCAAACTCATGCCAGGTGTGTGTGCGTGTGTGCCCAAAATCCCAAGGGGAGAATGGAAGAGAAGAGACTGCGGCATGGCCATCCCCCCAGGGAGTGATTTCTCACTTTCTGTCTCTCTGTCCTTCTCTGTCTCTCTGGCAAGTGCATGCACCCTATAGCAAAAATCTCTCTCTTTAAAAAAAAAAAAATCCCACTCATCTGAGTTTTGCCGTTGTTATTTTATTTTTATTTTTCCTCTTTGCACGTAAGGGAAAAGCGTCCTTCCTCCCCCCCTCCTTGGAGCATTTTTCCCCTCCGTTTTATTGTAAGCAGGAAAACAGAAATGGGAACAGTGAGGGAACCGCTGACTACCCAGATCATTCTCAAGGAAAACCTCTTCCATGAAAGGAGAACTGTCGCATGACTCCTCAAATGAGCTGCTGGCTTTGATTCAGCTGAGGTTGGGCTTCCTGGCCTGTGTGGGCATTAGCTTATTAAAGGGGTGCTGGAGAGGGAGGCGGGGCCTGCAAGGGCTTGGTGTCGAGGCCTTTTGAGCATCTTTTTCTTTCTCTGTTCTTCTTTTCTCTCTCTCTCTCTCTCTCTCTCTCTCTCTCTCTTTCTTTTCTTTTTTTCTTTTTTTTTTTTTTGATATGGGAAAGAAAATCTCATGGCAAGATAGGAGGATGGAGAAAATCTCCAGATCTCCAGTCATACTTGAAATACTTCCACGAGTTCATCACCACCACCATGAGTGAACTCATCTAAAAAATGAGAAGTCAGAGGGGCCAGCAAGTGGAGTAATGGTTGAACTGCTGGACTCCCACATGACCAACTGTGGTTCAAGTCCTGGACCCGGTGGCTTGAAAGTCATACTGGACTCTCCCTTTTTCCTCTCTCTGTCTCTTAGGAGAACACACAAATCGTATAGCAAAAATCTCTTTAAGTTTTTTTTTAAACGGAGGAGCCTTCAGATGGCCTAGTGGTTATGTCGCTGGACTCCCACATGGTCGACTTCAGTTCAAGTCCCGGACCCAGTGGCTTGAAAATCACACCGGATGCGTGTGCATGCGTGCGCAAGGTCCCGGAAGGAAAATGGAGAAGACTGGGATTGTGGGCGGCCATCTCCCTGGGGAGTGATTTCTCACTTTCCCTTTCACTGTCTCTGTCTCTCTCCAGCAAGTGCACAATGGAAGTCAAACTGATTCAGGTCCGAAGTTTGGATGCTTAGGAGAATTAGTGGCTGACAAAGTTGACATTACTTCTTCCCAATCTCAGACTTGTCATATTTCCAGACCATAATTTCAGATGTGCAGCTGCGAGTTTAGGCCTCGGCATTTGTCTCCAGCATCATACTTTATCTGAAGAACACAGCGCGTTACCTAAGACTGCTTGACATTTTTCTCTTAATCAATAGGGCTTCTGCGCTCATTAAGAATGACAGTGATTGAATGGTTTTTACAGTATGGACAGAACATGTTAAAATTCCAATATCAAAATCTTGTGACTATTTGATGTGGTGGATGGATTCCTAAAAGAAGTTGTGTAAAACAAACTTCAATGGCGAGCAAAATTCTACCATCCCATTTATTTAGATAGATATCAGATCTGCTATTATACTTTAGCTTTAGTGGAAGTTTAGCAAAATTTCAACTTATAGTCTTTCTAGTCTACTTCCCCCTTTGTTCCTCTTATTTATTAAATAGATTTTTTAAGTATTATTTTATTTAACTTTATTTATTTATTTTAATTTTGACCAGAGAGAGACAGAGCGAGAACAAGAGTGAGAGTGAGAGAGAGGGAAAGTGAGAAAGCAAGCCACCAGGTCCAGGACTCGAACCACAGTCGGCCATGTGGGAATCTAGCAGCCTTAACCACCATGCCACCTGCTGGCCCCCCTTTTTTAATAATTATTTAATTTAACTTTATTTATTTATTTTATATTTCATAGGGACCACTGACATGTCTAAAATAAATATCGGGAGTTAAAGAAGAAGTGAGAGCAGTGAGGAAATATTAAACATACTCAAACATGTTTTGTTTTAGATAAACAATTATAAATAATAATTCATGGTTTTCCTTTATGAATTTGTTATGTGCGGTGGTCTTTTCAAATCCGGAAAATATTTTTAGATTTAGAATATCATTAGATATGTTTTTCACCATATAAAATGTAAAAATGAGGGACCAGCAGGTGGCGTGGTGGTTAAGACGCTGGACACTCCCACATGGCTGACCACAGTTCGAGTCCTGGACCTGATGGCTTGCTTTCTCACTTTCCCTGTCTCTCTCTTTTTCTCTGTCTCTCTCTGGTCAAGTTAAAATACATGAATACATTTTTAAAGATGTAAAAATGATAATAAAGTAATTGAAAGCATGAGAACAAGGGTCATTCAGCCAGTTCCGCATTAAGTTACCATGTTTAGTACTCAACAACAGGTTTATCAAAGACAAATGAGAAGAAGCAGGATTTTTTTTTCTGAATCTCCTGTTGCTTTTTAAATCTGACATGGTGAATGTGCGTCCAAAAATGACAAATTATTTTAGCTAATAAAAAGTGCTTAGATAACTGTGGCCACAGCGATGTGCTTCATTCAAAACTAATAAAGCCAGTAAGTTAATAACAGTAATTAACTCCCTGTGCACTATACTTTCTTCTATAGAGACTCTGTAACATACATTTGATATCCAGCGAGTCTGGAAAAGCAAACCACAGTGAGGAGACAAGCCACCTGTGAACAATAGAGGAGGAAAATGCTTGTATCAAGAAAACAGACGTCTTGCTGCATAATGGCGTATGTGCACACCGGATCCGTGTGCTCATGAACACACACCAAGCCATTGGCAAACAAGGCTTCTTCGTGACAATGGTTCAGAAACCTTTTTAAATACCTGATTCCCGGGACCAGCAGTTAGTGTAATGGCTATGTCGCTGGACTCCAATGTAGTCGACCGCGGTTCGAGTCCCGGGCTCGGTGGCTTAAACTCACGCCGGGCGCGTGTGCGTGCATGCCCAAGATCCTGAGAGGAGAATGGAGGAGAAGGAATTGAGGTGTGGCCATCCCCCCTGAGGGGTGATTTCTCGCTTTCTGTCTCTGTCTCTCTCTCTGTCTGGAGAGCGCACACGCCCTATAGCAAAAATCTCTTTAAAAAAAATACCTGATTACCAAAAAACCTGAATGAAAGGATTATCAACCTCAGAGCATTTCAAAAGAAGGAACAGAGCTGAGCTGATCAGCGAGAAGGAATGGCATGTAATAAGTGCTAAATAAACAGGAATCTCTCATCAGGAAGAATAAAAACGTAAAATGCCCTTTTTCATGTAGAAGTGATTTCAGCTAACATTTCAGACGGATCCCTGAAGATGGAGAGTTCATATCTTTTTTGGGTTTCTTCCTGCTGTCTCTTTTAGGGTTCCTTTTGATTCACTTTATACAAAAGGCCATTTGTCAAGTTCAAGAATCCGAAGGACATCGGGCCAGTGGCTGTTGTTGTTGTTGCTGTTAAGAAAATGAGTTTACGCCCCAGCATGGTGTCCAAAGTGGTGTAGAAATGAGCCTCCAAAAAGCAAACGGAATTTCTACACCAAACCATGAAACGTCTGCAAGCAGTCTGTTCGCAGTTACCTAAATCAAACCTGCAATTTACTGATGCGAGCAATGAAAGAAAAAACAAACCATTTTTTTGTGTATAAATTTTGTGGGAAACACATACACACCTAAGGGGGGGGGGGAGCCCCAGAGCAGCAAGCACATTTAGCAAGTCAGTAGGGAAAGAGTTTAGGGTACCACTGACAAGTATGTCAAGACACGGCTCGGACCATGAGAAACCGTGTAGAAAGCCTTTGGACTCACTACATTCAGGACCAGTGGAAGGGAATCACAAAACTGCACTTTGGCATTGTTGGCCTGAAAGGATATCTATTTATCATCTTATAAGACAGCTCGAATGATCTTTATCTACTTTGCCCACTTTCTGACCCAAATTCAGGGTTTTTATGGAAAATTGCAGTCAGTTTGATTGATGAAATCCAAAGATGTCTAAAACGGCACCAAAGATCTCCAACTGTGCAGGCTCCAACTGAGGGCTTCAATGTTGGCATTGTTCCTGAAGGAGTAAAAGAAAAAAAAAAGAAAAAGAAAAAGAAAAAGTGGAGAAAAACAAGCAAAAGTTAGGGAATTTCTGCTTTAAAAACTTCAAATTTCAATGAAGATCCCCTAACCCATTATCCCTGTTCACACGTGCGAACTGGGCGGACATCAAAGTATTTCCCACACATCACAACAAAACCGGGCTCTTGGGGAACCAATGAACCTTCTTTGTAACTGGCTTGAATGGCCGCGTCTACCGAGCGGGGCGAGCAGGTTGCAGAAAGGCGCTGGCCGCGCGCAGCCCGGAGCTGGGGAGGCGCGTGCGCCTGCTGCGGCGCGGGTAGGCGAAACGGGTCTACGCGGTCGCCCCTACCACCGGATGTTTGGGGCTTTCAAATGCGCTCCCGAGGAGTCCGGCGGCAGCTGAAAGCCTCCTGGTTCCGGGCAGGGCAGCCAGAGCGCCCTCCCGGTGCAGCCAGCCGGCGGCGCCCGCATTAACCCCAAGCCAGACCCAGGCGGAGGCACCAGCGCGGCGCCGAGGCCCGGGGAAGCCGAGACAGCAGTGACCGCCTGAAACCTCGGTCTAGTTTGGGGGGGCCAGGCATTCTGCTGGAATAGTGTCACCTGCCTAATTGTTCCACCAGGGCCTCCTCCCCTCCCTGAGTAGCCAGACTAGCTGGAACTCGCCTCCTGCCGAGTTACCAGGCCCGGGAGCTGATGAATGAACCCCATCGCTAGGAGGAAATCTTGGGACCTGTCTTCTGCCGGATTACCCAAGGGGGCAGCTATAAATCTTCCTTCATTTTAACCACATTTACCCTCCTCCTCCTCGGGGCTAGGGTTGCTGCGTTAAGATTGCACTGATGTGCCAACGCGTCGGAGCAGCTGCTCCTAAACAGACAGGTCCTTGTCAATTAAGGCTTTGAGAAGCAGGTCCTGGGGCCCTGGGGCATGGAGCAGCCAGCAGCGTGCAGGCCCCACAATTAGTATCCATTTGGAAGGGACCTTCGGGGCACAAATGCACAGGCCAAGAAAGAATCAAAACACCAGGCAACTCCAATTCTGGAAATTGGTCTTGGAAGTGTTGTGAAACTGAGCAGACGACCCCCAAGGAGGGAGCTAAGATTTCTGGCCGGAGATGGGCCTCTTCCACCCCACCCCCCACCCCTTCCCAATATTTTCCCTTTGTCTTGTTTCAGGCCGGGCAGTAGATGGAGTTGGTGGCTGGGCTTGAGCGGGCAGAGAAAGATAAATGAATACATTCATTTTCCAGCTCCAAGCTGAGGTGGTCTTTGTGGCCACCTCATGCAGCTGGTCAATCTTGCCCGGACCCTGGCCTTTGGCCCAGAGGGCTCTGGACAAGGCCGGCGCTCCAAGGAGAAGAGGGGGGATGTATCAGGTCAGGGAGGCCAAGCTGCCGGTGGGCCGAGCAGAGCGTTAGCGGCTCAGCTGAACAAAACCCCAAAGGCTCTGGGCCTGGGGCACCCCGAGGGAAGGTGTTTGTTTAAGCGATTAGGAGCAGTTGGTGGTTAGGGGCGGAGAAGAGGGCAGAGCTTGTCACACAGGGCAACTTAGCTGGACAGCAAGGGTGGACATCAGTATTTAAGAATGTGTGACCCCAGCAAGTTCAAGAACACAGCAAACAACACAGACCATTAGGGACAGCCATCAAACTGAGGGCTACAAAGCCAAGAGGGGCCTTGAGAAAAATGCTTCAGTATTAAATATGGAAAAGTATTGGGGACCGGGGCAGGGGGTCAATGAAAGTCAACAAGAGCATAGGCTTCATGAGAGAAAGAATGTAATATCAAAACTGCATAAATCTGCAAGTCAGGCAGCTCCATAATGGACGTAAAGAACCGTCCAGTCGCCATTCTGGAGAACAGCACCATGACAGATAGCGTTGGCTGTGACCATTTAACACAGACGTTTAGAGAAGAAAAGGAAAGGCGGCTCCATCAGTGAGAACATGCTGGAAATTTCCACAGGCCACCTGGGGGTGGATCTGTTGCTAGCTGCTTTATGAGCTTTCTGACCGCTGGGAGAATGGTGCCTTCTTTTTGGGATTTCAACCCCACCCCACCTTCCCCTTCCAAGATTCCCCCCAGGGATGCACACTTTCTCAAAAAACGTTCAGACCCTTTCTCTTGGAACCCGTAGTGTTTCCTCCAGCCGTGTCAGCGGAGCATGTGCAAGCTTCCTCAGATTCACTGCATCTCCCCATTGCACGCTAACACACGTCCTTAGCAAGGGGCTTCTTAGAAAAGAGAACTGGGGCCGGGGGACCAGCAGTTAGTGTAATGGCTATGTCGCTGGACTCCCACGTAGTCGACCGCGGTTCGCGTCCCGGACCCGGCGGCTTAAACTCACGCCGGGCGCGTGTGCGTGCGTGCCCAAGATCTCGAGAGGAGAATGGAGGAGAAGGGATTGCAGCGTGGCCATCCCCCCCTGGGGGGTGATTTCCTGCTTTCTATCTCTCTGTCTCTCTCTGTCTGTCTGGCGAGCGCACGCGCCCTATAGCAAAAACCTCTCCAAAAAAAAGAAAAAAAAAAAAGAAAAGAGAACTGGGGCCGGCAGGTGGCATGGTGGTTTAAGTCGTTGGATTCCCATGTGTCCCGACTGGTTGAGTCCCGGACCTGGTGGCTTACTTTCTCACTTTTCCTTTCTCTCTCTCTGTCTGGTCAAATTAAAAAATAATAATAATAACAAATGGAGGAACCGGCAGTTAGCATAATGGCTATGTCACTGAACTCCCATCTAGTTGACCGCCGGTTCGAATCCCAGACCCGGTGGGTTAAACTCATGCTGGGCGCGTGTGCGTGCGTGCCCAAGATCCCAAGAGGAGAATGGAGGAGAAGGGATTGCGGCATAGCCAGCTCCCATGGGGTGATTTCTCGCTTTCTGTCTTTCTGGTCTCTATCTTTCTGGCAAGCACACGTACCCTATAGCAGAAACAAACAAACAAACAAACAAACAAACAAAAAACTCTGCAAAAAAACAAACAAAATAAAGCAAAAGAATGGAATTCAATAAATAATTTTTTGAAAAAGAAAAAGAGGACAATTTGGTTTGGGTGTTATTTTTCCTGCTGAGAATAAACACACATATTTCTTCAGGAAGGAGGATCAGTTCAAAAGTTTCCTATAATTTCTCACTTTCATTACTTTTTTCCAAACAATAATCTTGCCTTCAAGAGACTCCCTGACATGGAGGGCTTAAAATTCAGGGCAGCTTACAGGAGCAAGTGTGTCTCTGTGTGTATCAGATCTGTCCAGGACTTTATATGGGAAAGAGACCTTCTCTA